>OZ014455.1:11854396-12389396 GCA_963966035.1 Acleris laterana
TAAAGCTGTTGCGTATTGTTTTGGTGTAAAAAGAAGATTTTTCTAAGTTTAGCAATTTTGAGTATTTATTATTCATGTCAGATATTAAGTTCGAAATAGTTACATTATCAGGCATAAGTTTTCCAATGTCAATAATATCAAATAATAACTTTTTAAACTCATAGATGTCAGTGGTAACCCACGAGTTACTTTTGCGGTTATTTACTGTCTTAACGGGAAAACAGATATCAATCCTGCTCCTAATTATGTTTATAATAGACATAATCAAGTTTGGTATCGATTTCTCGTTCTTCAACACAATCTGCACCCAGTCTATGCTTTGTATAGCAGCGTTAAAGCTATCATAACTGCGCGGTGTGTAAAGACGAACGCGGCGCGTGAGCGGCGGCGGCTCGCGGCGCGGGCGGCGCAGCGCGGCGCGCACGGCCAGGTGGTCGCTGAGGTGCGTGGTAACGGGTGCCGTGCGCAGCGCGCCGCTCGCCCCGTTCCAGTATACGTGGTCCAGATTGGTGGCAGTAGCGGAAGTGACCCTAGTCGGAAAATTCACCTCGTTTCTAAAGTCATAGGCTCTAAGGAGGTCATACAGTTTTTTCAAAACGGGTTTTGTATTACCTACATCACAGCCTAAATCGTCTATATTAGTATCTCCTAGAATTAAGTAGTCTTTATCAATATACGTTAATTTATCGAGCAGGCGTTCCAAGTACCATAGGAAATCATTATTGCTAATGTTACAGTTTGATCTGTATAAACAAATAATAGTCATATTAAAATCTAAAAGATCTACAGCAGAAATCTCACAATAGCGTGTTTCAGATAAAGTGATCAGGTCTAAATTCTCGATTGCTCGTATGTCGTCGCGCACATATAAACATGATCCACCGTGTTCATTATCAGCTCTGCAGAAACTGGACACTAAACTATACCCGTTTATGTTTACGGTCTTCAATTTATTTTCTGTTAACCAGTGTTCAGTTATTCCTAACACATCGCATTTTAATTCATTTTGTAGCAAAAGCTCAAGTCTTTGCGTCTTGTTATCTAATGCACGAATGTTTTGGTGACATATTACTAACTCAGGCGGTTGAGCAATTTTTTCGGCCGTTGCGGCGGGTAGTTCACTGCTCGCGCGCAGCAAGTCCGCGGCCACTCCGGCCTGCGTCGGAGTTCTCCGGTCCCCGCGCGGTGCGGGGATGGCTCCGAAACCACTTCGTGAATTTAACGCGCGGTGGCCACACCGTTGGCGTATTAAAATTATTAAAATATTTCTCCGGAATTCCAATAATGAAAGCCGCATGCCTGTCCGTTTTTATTATTATTTTTTCTACGGTGTAGTCATTGGATTTTATAATCTTATTTAAAAAGCTCAGGACGTTTTCGGAGGTTGTTTCTGGTCTAAATGACCAGGCTTGGATATATTTAATATCTTCGATTGCCTTGATGTCGTCGTGATCGCTGCCCGTTCCTACAATTATATTATTACCGCGAGGATTTTGTCTGCGCTTTTTTGACACAGTCTGCCACCCTTCATCTTTAGTGCTCAAGTCCTGCACAGTGTGTTTTATGGCCCCACCCGACGGCGGTTTGTTGACGTCGCTACACTTGCAGTCGGCGACATTCAGCGGAATCATGATCGGCTGGGGAGTGCACTTACGTGTTGGAGCGACGGAGATGGGTGCAATTGGTGAGTCTGCCTTGTGCGATAAGGACTTGCGAGCTGCTACGGCAGTAGACGAGGAGATCGCGTTCCTCGCGCTCGCACGCGCAGCGCGCGCTGATGTTGTCTCCGTTGCACCTGCTGATGACGTACCTGACAGCGGCTGCTCTGATTTGCTGTTCCGCACCAGCTTCGGCACCGGATCGTTAGACTTCGAGTGTTGAGTGAGTGTTCTGCACTTGTTTTGCTAGTTCGCCGTCTTTGTCTGATTTCATTTGATTTTTGTCGTTGGCTATTTCTAATTTTGCCAAAACAGCATCAATCTTGAACTGAATCTCAGCAATTTTCAGTTGAATTGGCTCCACGGCCTTCAGAACTAAATTTTCAATTGCTTGAAGCGTGATTTTTGCCATTTTTCTCGAATAATTGAAAAAATATTGAACGAGAGTAAGCTCTTAACGTCCGTCCGCGGGCGCGCGCGGGGAGAGACTTAATTCGTGACCTAGGACGACTTGTAGCAAAAATATGGCTCTAAATTTAAGATTGACAGTTCTATGTATATTAACACCACTAAACAAAACTAACGGCATGCTTCGATGGTTCGGTCATTTGGAAAGGATGGATGAAAGAAGATTGACGAAAGAGATACAGGTCGAAAGTGAATGGACGGGTGGAAAGGGGCCACCCTAGGCGTACTTTTTCGAGTAAAATCGGAGAAATACTGGAAAAGGGCCGAATCTTAAGTAGCCGAAACCGACGTGCGTGCATGACTCGATGTATGAATGTGGAAGATGCGAATTTTTGTTGTCAAGATCGTAGCAAATGGAAAGAAGTGGTCTCTGCCTACTGCGAAACAGGCGTGATTTGATGTATGTATGTATGTAAACAAAACTAAAACTCGGTATAATGAAACACTTGTTTTAGTTTACCTTTTAGTTAAAACACCTCATAACTAAACCTGCGTCGCTACTAACGAACTCGCAATATCAATTGGCTTCAAAGCGGAACAATTGTTATCATTTTGTATGCAGGCAAGCCTTCAATTTTCAAAATGAAAACAATTGCGATTACGAGTGCGTGAAGCAATTAGCCCCTCGGATTTTTTAAATTGCATTTTTGATTTCTTTTGATTCTAAACTAATCATATCAAAGTCGTATTAATTCTGTTTTGGGCTTAAGGGATTTTTTGCCCGGCCTAGCATCAAACGTCGTCTAATTTAATTAAAAATTTAACATAACGAGGGTAAAGCGGACGGCGTTATCAAAATTAAAATGACAAAAATGTTGAATTTAGCCAAGCCTTTTATTTTAGTTTGAAATGTACACAAGTAGTCTGTTGTTATTTATTCCAAAATAGTTTCTATTGTTAATCGTATAAGCGTTTATTTTGCTAAGGTCTATTGTGCGTGCGTGACAAGAAATTACACTTCGTTTCATGGGTGTGGATTTGTGGATCGCTTAATTGACCGTTCAGAATAAATAGGTGGTAGGAAAAAGGTATTAACTGTCTAGAAATGGAAAACTTTTTTTTGACATTATTATTATATTTTCGAAAGGTATATTTTGCTGGAGCGAGGGGCTTTTGCCTGACGCGGTCGAAATCGCAATCGTTTTCATTTTGAAAATTCAAGGCTGGTCTGCATACAAAATGGAAACAATTGTTCCGCTTTGAAGTCGATTGCGATTGCGAATGCATTAGGCAATAGGCCCAAGTTTTATCATATTACGTGCATAATTTCCTAGCTATACGTTGTCCCCCGTGTGGTTGCCGGGTTAGAATAGTGCCACTCCATGTCTTCCCGTGGATGTCGTAAGAGACGGCTAAGAGAGTAAAGGCGTATAGTACTGTTAGGCGACGGGCTTGCACCCTGTCACTAATACACTGGTAAACATCTTAGCCTAAGTGTGCAAAATGTGGTTACAGAATTATCAACAAGTTTTAAGAGTTGTTGGTAATTCTGTAGCTCTGCCTATCCCACTCTGGGAATAAAGGCGTGAGTTTAGGTATGTATGTATGTATACGTTGATGACGTTATAAAAATGAGTATATGAAAAAGTCTTCAATAAAAAAATTCGATTAACTGGGGGGTTATTATGACATAGCTATGCAGTTCATTTTACGGTGAGTGTAAAGGACGGAGCTATAGCAGTTACATAACTCTGTCCTTTACTTTCAGCTTAAAATGAATGGCACAGATAGGTCATAATAACCCCACAGTATGTTAAACAACAAAAAATTGTGATGTTTGTATATGTGCTTTTGCACTACTAATAATATTATTAATGTTTGTTTGTCCAGCTCTTTGAATATCTCTTTCATTTATTCTAGTTTTATTTTGCCACCCGTTTCCATCTGTTTATTAGGTAACCATCATTTCTTTTGCCCTATAATAAAGGATAGTTTTACGAGGCCGCCAATAAAATTTCATTTCAGTGGGTATTAATGAAAAAAAGCCGGCCAACTGCAAGCTGATCACGCATACCAAGGGTTCTGTACTTTTCTAAATTTGTATATTAATATAAATTGCAGTGGCCAGATAACGATTTTTTTCGTATGTAATAAGTAGTTACATTTTGACTGGGGCATTTTTTTAAATATTAACAACACAATATAATTAAGCCAATTAAGGCCCCTTTATGTTTATGATACTTACCCAATTAAAAGTAATTAATAGTCCTCGTTTTACTACAACTTTGAGATGCCGCCTCGTTTGCTCTTTTTAACATAACGTGTAAAGGTTTTTTTTTTATATAGTGGTAAATACTCCAGTGATTATATTTAAAAACTTAATAGTTGCTGAGATTCTTTCAAAAACTACGGACGGTCGGACGAACGAGCAAAATCGCAGCGGCGAGTTTAGGTAGTCCCGTCAGAGCGAACAAAATACATTTTAGCGCGTGCATTTTCAATTAAGCAGCGTTATACGTTCGATCCATCGGCAGAAACCATGCTGATAAAACGAAAATACACGCGCTGAAATATGTTTTGTTCGCACTGACGGGACTACTCGCCGCTTGGACATTCACTCGTCCGTCCGTCCGACCGTCGTTGTTCAGAGAATCACTACTCAGTGCGAACATCGCTGCTTAAGATTTGTTTTAATAGAATTTGCCAACAATGTAAACAAAACATTCAATGAGATATCCATATTCTAGCACTATTTTATTCTTTTAATGGTTTAGGATAATGATGTAGAAAGAATTGATTAAATAACACATAGATTTAGCAGTATTTGATGATTTAGAATGGAAATTAAAGACATTTTGAATACAAAGTTTGTTTACATTGTTGGCAAGTTCTATTGAAATAAACCTTAAAGAATAAGGTATTGGTAGAGACATGCTGCTATAATAGTCGCATCGAGCATCGAGTCGTTCTTTCCTACCATTTTGGATCGGAACCCTAACTAGGTTATGATACGAGCAGACAAAAAGAAGTTTTACGATAATGGTATTCTGAAAGGGCTAGTGATATTTTATTGTTACGTTCAAACCATTCGTACCTGAACCCTCAAAATACACTCGAGACCAATAAAAGGGCATAGAAGAGCACGACAATTTTTATTATGGTATTGTATTCATTCGAGTGGGATACATAGACCCTTATGGTGGTTATACACAGTATATCTAAGTGGAGTAAGTAAAGGCTAGGGCTACTTGCATGAGCAGTGTATGCTCAAGCCTGATTTACCATGCTCGAGTCACTAGACTGACACATGTCTTTATACCGTTGTTTACACGATGTACATAACCTGAGCAAGTCTCAATATGCACATGATACCTGCACCGTGTAGAAGCACCATTACACACAGGGAATGTAGTTCTCAAACAGCTGTTTTTAACACTAATTTTAAAAGTTATTAAGCTAAAATAAACGTATCAAAATATAAAAAGCTTATTAAATTTTACTTTGCAAATTTAATGAATTCTACTCGCTTTTAAATGTAAAATTAATTTCCATATAAAGCCTTAATTATGAATAATTATGTTTTACAATTAACTTTAACGTCTGCATGCACAATACGTCGTAACGTTTTTGCTGGTCTACGTCAGAATTTCTCTCAAATGTATTAAAACAAAGGCAGTGTCCGACTGAACCCGTATCAAACTTTCGTAATTACTGCCTCACTTATTACATATATGTGTGAGGCTGTTACCACGAATAACATTATTAGTTTTGCACATAGAAGTTAGCTAATGTCAAAGTTTGTTAGTATCTTAACTGTGCGACAAGTCTAAAAACTTATTAAGGCCGATCTAAAAAATTCAAAGCGAATTACGACACTTTAAAA
The DNA here is from genome assembly GCA_963966035.1 of Acleris laterana. Lineage (NCBI taxonomy): Eukaryota > Metazoa > Arthropoda > Insecta > Lepidoptera > Tortricidae > Acleris > Acleris laterana. Next base: position 11,860,346 of record OZ014455.1, read on the forward strand.
ATGCAAACCCCAAATTTTCAAGAGACGATGACCAAACCAATTTAAATTTTGAACGAAATTCTATCATTTAAATTAGTAACGGCCCGGTTAATGCTAAAGAAAAGATTAAGTTTAAGATTACATTTAAAAAGAGACTACTATCTCGCACTTTTTAAGGATTATGATAAAAAAAAAACATTTGCAACGTAGTAATTTTATTTGACGACTTGTTGAGTTTTTTTTTAATTTTGCTGATTTAAAACCACTTAAGGTCCAGCCTTCCATTCTTCGACTGACACAATGTCTTTATACCGTTGTTTACACGATGTAGGTGAACCTGAGCAAGTGTCTCAATACTCACAAGCTACTTGCACCGTGTAGAAGCACCATTACACATGGACATACATAACGTGTCTTTAACACAATTTTTGAAGTTATTTGACTAAATTATTGAATGTTACTTAGCAAATTTAATAAATTCTACTCTAGTTTGGATGCAGTTTGCGTTTGAGTCGACTCAAAGGAAGAATGGAAGACGGAATCATAGATCTGACGAACGAGCCCAATATAGTTAAGAAAACAAAAGCATTGAGACTGGCTAAAGCACGACAAGTAGAAAAGAATGGAAAAAAAAATGGAATGAAAACAGCTTAAGAAGGCTGTAGAGTCGTTTTGATAATAAGTAAGATTTATTAGAGAGAAGAATCCTTTGTCCCTCGCAGAATTCTTATAGAAAGCGAGGGAACAGAGCATTCGACTTACTAGCGAGTATCTTATCTTATCTTTTGGATGGGATCCTTACGGATACACTTCGACCCTATGGGATCTTTTGTGTAATTACCCTTCTTTTAGCTCTTAATCCAATGCAGCCTCCACCGCCAGCTCTACTAGCGAGTATTGTAATAGTAACTCATGGCAAGGTAACAGTAGCCCTAGACAAGATGCTCAAAACTGACGTAAACGATTGTCGCAAACTGACAAAATGTATAAATTTGTCATGAGCGCTCGACGCGACCGTCCGTCAGCTATCGGTAATGTTTTCGATAACGGTAACACTTCCAATACATCTTGTCTAAGGCCGCGGGATAGTTGCTTCATGAGTTTATAACTTCATCTCTCAAGCAACTTATATTATTACAAAATATCTTGACTGCAAACTACTTAACTTGACGCGGCATGCACGAGGGCCACAAACAGATTTTCACTTTGCAGTGAAGTTTAAGTAGATAAGACCCGACGTTTAATAAAGCCTAGCTTTCCGCACGGTGAGTAAAGTTTCGAAACAAAGTAGGTCGAGTGGTCTGACACTTAACAGAAACATTAAACATTTTTCGCCCGAGTGCACAAGAAGGGTAATAATGTGTTTCATTTTAACGAGACGTACGACTGAAGGTAAGTAATGATATTCAAGCGATTAGTGCTCACATTGTTTAAGCAGTAATATAGTCAAAAAGATTCTACAACGACAATTTAGATTGCACTTATTTTAGAAATAACGTATTAATAAAGATAGTAACAGTATAATAAAGTAGCTGTGATATACAGTGTGTCCCTGGATAAAGTGCACAAACGAATAGGGATGAAACTAGACACAATTTTATCGACAAAAAAAATAATAAAAAAAAATTACAACCTTTATTTATTTTTTTATGATTTTTTAAAAAAAGTCATAGTACGCAGAGGACCTCATCGGAACAAATCAAGATATTTTGGCTCCTGTGGGCTCTATTGATTTGAAACAAACGGAATTATAATCACAAAAGTTTATTTGTGTCAATGAAAATAGAAAAAAATGAGAAAAAATGACATAAACCCTAAAAATAATGACTTTTCCTATGAATTTTGTGTTTTTTTTTCTCGAATTTTTAGTATTTACTCGATTTACTCAAAATTATGCCCATCTTACCTCATGTTATTTTTACCAGTAATGGTTGTGTATCTCATTGCCTTTTATTTAAAAAAATAACCAAGTGTCTCGCACAATTACAAGATCCTTAATGAGCGGCCAAACAAAGACATTGCGTTTACACTTAATTAGGTAGCCGCTCAGGTTGAAACCCTTAATGGAGGATTAGGATTACATTTTGGGTATGGGATTATAAAATCAAACGAATTATGGAATTTCATAATTACTTATTTAATGTAATAACTGTTCAAAATGCCCACCCCGCTCTTGCAAACACAATCCTGCACGTACTGCTATTTGTTGAGTTGCTCGACGTATCATTTCCGGGTTATTTTTTATGTAATTTACAATGTTAATGGACAATTCTTCCACGCAATTCCTCTTCTGTGTTGATAGGGACGCTGTATACCCTCTGTTTCATTGTGCCCCAAAGGAAATAATCCAGTGGTGTCATGTCTGGTGAGCGTGCTGGCCACGCCACTGGCCCTTGTCGGCCAATCCAACGATTAGCATAAGAGGCGTTGAGAAATCCCCTTACGTCAAGTGCGTAATGGGCCGGGCATCCATCCATTTGTAAATACATTGTTCTTCTAGTCTCCAAGGGCACATCCTCCAATTCAAGGGGCAGATCTTCTCTCAAAAGTTCTAAAAATCTGGGACCGTTCAAAGTTCTGGGGAGAAAAATAGGGCCAATGAACATGTCACCAATTAGTGAAGTTCTTGAAAATTACGAGCAGACGGTACAGGTCTCCTGTTCGGGAATGCTGCCATGTATAATAAACGAGCAGCTCTGGCATTACCTCTCGCCATTCCATAATAAAAGTGGATGTCGGCGAGATCTCTGTGCGTGAACTCACTTAAACGGGGCATTTTATGAAATCCTGATAGTAGAAGTAGTTGTAACTGAGAATAAGTAACGACGAATGATTCGAAGTAACTGATGAACTAAACCTTATCTTATCACTATTTATGCTAATCCTAACATGTATTCCCCGCCCCACCCCAAATAAAATTCAATAAAGAGTAAGGACAATAATCTACCTGGGCGACAACCTAATTAAGCGTAATCATTATGTCATTGTTTGGCCACTCATTAATAATCTTATAATTGTGCAAGAAACCCAAAATGTAATCCTAATCCTCCATTAAGGGTTTCAACCTGAGCGGCTACCTAATTAAGTGTAAACGCAATGTCTCTGTTTGGCCGCTCATTAAGGATCTTGTAATAGTGCGAGACACTTGGTTATTTTTTTAAATAAAAGGCAATGAGATACACAACCATTACTGGTAAAAATAACATGAGGTAAGATGGGCATAATTTTGAGTAAAACGAGTAAATACTAAAAATTCGAGAAAAAAAAACACAAAATTCATAGGAAAAGTCATTATTTTTAGGGTTTATGTCATTTTTTCTCATTTTTTTCTATTTTCATTGACACAAATAAACTTTTGTGATTATAATTCCGTTTGTTTCAAATCAATAGAGCCCACAGGAGCCAAAATATCTTGATTTGTTCCGATGAGGTCCTCTGCGTACTATGACTTTTTTTTAAAAATCATAAAAAAATAAATAAAGGTGGTAATTTTTTTTTATTATTTTTTTTGTCGATAAAATTGTGTCTAGTTTCATCCCTATTCGTTTGTGCACTTTATCCAGGGACACACTGTATTGTTAGACATTATCAGACATGATTTTTTAAATATTAGCTTATTATTATGTAATTTTTATTTTCCTTACTCATGAATTGCGGGTCCTTTAACATAATTTATTGCATATATTTTTTTAATCTGGGTCAGATTTATTTTAAATTGCCAAAATTATATTAAGGAGCGTTTTCAATTAGAACATTCTCGTGCACCACTCGATGTTGCTTGCAATGCGCTTAGTGAGGATGCTCCTTTATGTTGCTTGAGTTTATTACAACATTTTTCATATCCTTGGAGAAAGTCTAGGCCTGGCCGTGGACGTCTTTCGGCGGTCATGATGATGATGCATCCACCCTTCTAGTGAATTTGTACGTTTTGTGACCGTCATCATGACATGAGTGTATAATTTCTAACATCTCGTAAAACTGCCATATTAGCAACAGGTGACTGGAATAATTTCAGATTGACATGCCTTGATGATTGAGATAAAAACCAACGAAAGTCCTAATCAGTTTCAGTGATAGCATCTAACGACGTCGAAGCCAATAACAAGTAAAACTTTGTTAAGAACAGCACCTGTGGAGTTGATTCACACGCAAACGGTTTACACGCACGATACTAAGGGGAAATTAATATAACATAAGGTATTTTTTTACAACAAAATATCTGAGGCAGATCGACATATTTGGCATCAAGGAGTTGCCTTATAATTATGCTGTCAACCTAGAATAATTCATTTCGAAAATCGTTAACAAAGTCGTGATATCCAGGGTAGTGATTCTCTAAAGAAGCAAAGGTGAACGAATGAACGAGTGATGTCCAAGCGGCGAGATTAAGTAGCCCCGTCAGTGCGAACAAAACACATTGTAGCGCGTGTATTTTCAATTTAGCAGCATGGTTCCTGCCGATGGGTCGAACGTATAAGGCTGCTTAATTGAAAATGCACGCGCTACAATGTGTTTAGTTCGCACTCACGGGGCTACTTAATCTCGCCGCTTGGACATCACTCGTTCATTCGTTCACCTTTGCTTCTTTAGAGAATCACACCCCTGTAATATTAACTCGCCAACTCTTACCTCTTTACTTATAAATACTACTACCACAGTCTATAAACCAATACAGTCGTTCGACGAAGCCGTCTAGACAAAGCAATCGTGCGGGGTGTGAGGGGCGAGGGGCGGGTAGGGCGAGCCCGAGCTGCATACGTCGCCATTGTTAGTAGCTCGGGACATGTCTTTCAGGGCTACCGCGTGTCGTGTGTTGTATTTTGATGTGTTGTTTTTTGGGGTGCTGATTACGTAAATGACATTATTTTTTGAATCCAAGATGGCGGACGTATTTTTTTAAATATAATGATATGGGTGTCATTTTCGAGGTTCCTCGTGGTGCTGATTACGAAAATGACATCCATATTGAAATCCAAGATGGTGAACATAATTTCTTTATACAAAATTGTATGGGTGTTTGAATCTAAAATCATCAAGTTATTTATTACTTATATAGTATGGAAAACCATGGAATAGAGGAAACACATATTTATTAGTGCTGTATTTATATTTCAGATGCAAATTGTGAGTGCAAGCTTGTAGCAGACCTGATTTAGTTAAACGAACTTTCGAGAGTCTGAAGAATATTATACATACCTACATACATACATTAAACCTAAAAACATTACCCTCTTTTTTTGGGCAGTTGTGTAGTTTGTGACAACCCTAGGTAATTACTGTGGCCTTGTGCGGTGTCGGCATTTACGCAAACATCAAAGGCGTCGGCCCACTGTTAGTTACTCTTTACACTGTGCTACTACTTTACGTGGAATAAGCTTGGAAAAGTTTATGCCATGCTTTGTCACTTTCTGTCAGATGTAAATGTCACAATTACAGATAAGGACAAAGCATGGCAAAAACTATTCCAAGATTACTCTACGTTTATAAGTAAGGGGGTTAATATCAAACCTGATTGCCCTGGGCACTCGGTAGCACGACTTTCTGTTTAATTTCGAAAATCAGAAAAATAAACCTTTTTTTTCAGCTTGTACTCAATTTTACAGTAATGCAGGTAAACTTATGACGAATTTTCTTATCTAACTAATATTTTATCAAGAAATATTGGATGTTGGGATTTTTTTTTTAATTATTTAGACAAAAAACAGTTATTTAAAATAATATTATATTAAAAAAATACTTAAATAGGGCCTAAAGTTTCCTTTATTTGGAAATGTTCTTTTAAACTTTACTCACTCAATCACGCATCAACTAAACGACTGGGGATGGAACTTGGCAAACATATAGGTTAGGTGCTAGAATAAGACATACTTACAAACATACATACATTCAATCACGCCTGTTTCTCAGAGGGGTAGGCAGAGACCACTTTTTTCCATTTGCTACGATCTTGACAAATTTATTTCGCTGCTTCCACATTCATACATCGAGTTTTTTTTTTCATTCATACTTACCTACTTACTTACTTACTTACTTAGGTACTTTTTATTCCGGATTATTTATGTTCACGAGAGAATAACGATAATAAAAATCTAGGCGGATAAAGTCGCGGGCATTTTATAATGTCATTAACCATATCGTCAAAAAAAGTTGTAACATCTAAATACAGTATGATTCTAAAAATGTAGCACTCCTGGATCTTTTCTTTTATTTAGAACACTTAGCTGCACTTCTTGCGAGCACGTGTGAGATTTCTAAAGAAAACAAAACCCTGTAGAGAGAAAATGGGCTTAGTGTGACGCACTCGCTCATTGTTTGCTGAGCCTCTCGGGAAAGAGAAAATCGCTATTGCAGCTGAGCTGAAATCCTCGCTGTGTTTTGTAAATAAAGGGTGATTAGAAAAAACTAGGTTCAGGGAACTGAGAACACTCTATTGCATAAAAACACATTCTTAATTGTAGTTGTATTTTATCGAACGCCAGAACTGACTGACTGTTTCATAACAGTTTTTTTATGTATGTACATACTACTATTCAAAAAGCGAAAGTTGGATGGATGAATGTTTGTAAGTCAATCACGCCAGAACGGCTTAACTAATCTCGATGATATTTGGCACAGATATTGAATATAGACTAATATATTAATATTACTAAAGCTACTTTTAATCCCGAAATTTTTTATAGTTCCCGAGAGAACGACGGATGAGAGACGGATGTTTTTAAGTATAACTCAACGAATGGCGTTACATTATCTGATATACAATGCGAAAGCTTTTAAACACAATAAATTAAGGAATAACACTAAACATATATACATGTCTTTTATCACTTAAGAGGGATAAATAAATGCGAACAAGAGAAAGGACCGTGACGATAAACGACAAAATAATTACTCTCAATTTGTATCTCCAGAACATTATTGCCATGCATTCCTCTTAATGTTGGCAAATTGGGAGCATATTTTACGAGAAGTCTCGAGGCTACAGCGATATGAACCTTCGGTAGACTGTAAGTAAACAAGTAGATACGATCAAAGGACTTTACAATTCGCTTATCAACTTGTTGTTGTATCAAAAGTTCGCTCGGAATTCGGATCTGTTTTTAAAATTTTCAAGAATTATTTTTTAATTGACTACTATTTTAACCTCGTCCTGCCCAGTGTTCTTAATAAAGGTCACGTTCGATTTGTAGTTTCTGCCGGGAAATCAAAATTTATTGTTAAATTATCCTTTGTTGAGGACATTGGGCAGAAACCGGAAGTATAAACAAAACTGCTTGGGCAGGACGAGGATAAGTAAGTGTGATTTCAACTTTGAAAAGTATGAGCTTTACATTATAAAATTTTAAAAGTAAAAAAATTATATGACAGCAACTGGACATACTATAGGTTTCCCATTTGTACTTGTTTCTGTGCAATGAAAAATAATAATGTAATGTAACGTAATCTAACGACAAAACGCATCAACGATAACGATAAAAAAATATGATATTAAAGAATTATTTGAGCCCAAATCCAAAGTTATGAAACCTTAAAACCTTACAACCTTACCATTATAAAACCTGAAAATAGAACGTTGTAAGTATAACCGTCTATTTCCCTCCTTTTTGCCTACAGACAGGTAGGTAGTACAGATAGAAATGCAAATTTTCGTTACCTACATGCTGTATAGACGATTTTGCTGTTTTCTCTTGGCTAGTTACCGGTTACCGCATCATTTTGCAGAAGTAATTTATAAAAAACCGGTTATGTGCAAGTCGGACTCGCACAGCGAGGGTTCCGTTTCGCCGCACAGTAGGTATCCTAACTCACACTTGACAATTTTTTAGTATTTGTTGTTTTTTAGGGTTTGAACTATAACCAAACCATATTTGAGACTTGTACGTTATACCTATACATCATAAATAAAAACACGTTGAAAAAAAACATTTCAGGTATGGGGACCGCCTTTCTTATTTCACATTCTTAAAAAAAAAAACTAGTTAATCCAACGAAATAAGAATTACTAGACTAAAAAAATACCCGCTATCTATTGCGGTTCAAAATATACAACATAGACAGACAGCGTAAGCATTTTAACAGGTCCCATTAGAATACCTTCGGGACAAAACCTTAAAAACCCACATAGTACTAACCACTTAGTGAAAGTCGGATAACCGCTTTTATAAAAGCGTTAAAGTCTGAATTTTCCAGCTTCACTACCGCACTCTTGAAGCATTATAATTTTACGATAAAGCACTGCGATCAGGTATTCGTCGGTATAGAGCGAGTCGTAGAGAGCTCGTTAAAGCGATATTGATGGGGCGTTCATGAGGCAGTGAAAAGTTTAGTAGGCGAGTATGATAGGACGTTCGGTTCAAGAACGTCTGTTGAGAAAGTCAAACGGGCTTTTAGTTTTAGCGTTTGATTTAAATCTCTTGTTAAGGTAATTAATAACGTTGGTATAACTATGGATTGTTATTTTAGTTTTTAAATGCACAAAACAAAATATGCCGTGTAGTTGCCGACTAAGAATAGTGCCATTCTATGTCTTCCCGTGGAAGTCGTAAGAGGCGACTAAGGGATTAAAGGCTTGTAGTATTGTTATGGGATGGGATTGCTACACATCTGAGCATGTTTGTGCAAAATGTGGTTACAAAATTAAAAACAAGTTTTTAGAGTTCTTGGTAATTATGTTGCTCTGCCTACCCCTGAGATGAAGGCGTGACGGTATGTATGTGTACCTATGCAACAAAATATGGTATTGGTTTATGATATCATACGGGGCCTCTATTCTATGACGTTAACCAAATATTGCTTTTGATTGTGTTATCGTAGTGTTTTTAACTTGGCCGCCGTTGCTGTTAAATAAACAAAAGCTATCAAAACGAACGTTGACAATACGATAACACGTCTAAAGCAATATTGTTTAACGTCGTAGAATGGAGGCTCTTCTTATTTTCTAATAACTAGCTTCTGCCCGCGACTCCGTCCGCGTGGAACTCGTTTATATCGTAGCTCCATACAAATTTTCACCCTCTATTTCACCCCCTTAGGGGATAAATTTCGGGAAAAAAACTATCCTATGTCCTTTCTCAGGATTCAAACTGTTTTTGCACCAAATTTCACCTAAATCAGTTCAACTGTTTAAGCATGAAGGGTAACCTCTTAAACTTTCGCATTGATTTTTTGAGTATGATCTAAAAACAATCAGGTAGTATGTATGTAGGTATGTAAACATTTTACTGTTCAAAAAACAGAAAATCAAATACAATATTTACGGAATTGGAATAAAGGAGAACTTATCCCTTTAAGGGATCTCTTCCAGCTAACCTTTGGGCGATTGAGGAAAACAAGAAAATTAGAATGTGGAAGTACAAAACATGAGTGTGGTAGTATAAGCACGTTTATAATTATAGTGATGTAGATATAACAACACAAACAGAGGCTGTATTCCACTCGATAAAACAGTTTCTTTTGACATGTAATCGTATTATTTGTAACTCAGCCGTCGTTACTTTCAAGTAAATAAGAGCTCATCGAAAAGTTGACATAACATGTCATTCCTATTTTGCTTTGTTAGTAGCTTGCTTTATTTCTGTCTTGATTCGACAAGAGAGTATGACAACACTCAACAATACATAAAAAGATCGGAAATAAAATGCCATATTAAATAAAGCCACTGCATAAATGTAAAACAGCAGGTACGCTTGGCTTAATATTTATTTTATTATATGCCTTCAAAATGTTTTATATGCGTCCCATTTCATGTGAGGGAATCTTTATAACCCAACATTACGTCATCCACGGACAAATAATTTGGACATATAAAAGAATACGTAAAAACGGACTTATAATAAAAGTATATAACACAATAATTCTCTTTGGAATTATGGCGCGGAAAGCTGGCTTTCATTCGGGGCCCACGAAACGTGCCTTGGGCAACAAACACTACATGCAGTTTATGATTTTCTATAACTTCAGCGAATTCCCAAAGGCTCTGAACTTTGTCCTTACAAACTTCAACGGCTAAGCGAGCTTTAATGAACTATTTGTATGGCTGTGGTGTAATTATAACGACGTTTAAGCTTTGAATCTTGTTACTTAATCAGGGTATTCAGAAACGAGATATTGTTTAACTTGAGAAAGTATAGTTAATATGTAAGCCTTAAAAGTTCACATTATCATACGTTTGTCTGGATTTTTAAGTTGAAATTAATTCAAATAACTAAAGTCTACGCTTTCAAATAGGTTTAAGAATTTTAAACCTCGTAGTCAAAACAAGAAATAACGATAAAAAAAATGCCATTTACTTACGCGTTAAAAAAACCAAATAGAACATACATAAAACTAAGGAACACAACCACATTTAAAAATTATGAATATGTTAACAAATAATAAAGAAAAGGGTTAAAAGAATTGGGTAAACATCACAAGGTCGCGACGTTGTTATGCTTCCAGTGAAACGTCTGCGACACAAACAGACAATACACACAACTATCTCCGTATTGCATGACGTGACGTATTGCTATCAAGTTTATCGGTATTTGTAATATACGCTACGCACACGTTACGTTTCTGTTGATTACGGCCGCGTAATTTTTTACCTTTTCGATTTAACTAGGTTTCTTATAAAAATTACACTTTTTTGAGCATAACTTCCTTTCAGTACCCGAAGGGTGTCAAACGGTACCCATTACTAACCGTACGCTGTCCGATTGTCTATCCGTCCGTTTGTTAGTCTGACCTTAGTATAAATAACTGGATTTTTTGAACAGTAAAAGATATAAGAAGCATAAATGTGGGTTTTTTTTTCAGGATATGTGTTTTTACAGGTATATGGCATATGGTTTAAGCGGTAAAACATAGAAAACTCAAATTCGTTACCATTATTAAAGTACAAAGTTTGTACTACAAACTTAAAAGAAACACTACAAAAATAAACGGAATGAAAAGGTGTTACCGTTAAATAATTTGATGGCTTTACGCAGGTAAGGATAGATTTGATTTATAGGCGATATCAAAACATTGCATTCGGAATTATGAAAATTCCAAATTTTGATCAGTTCGGAATGATGACGCTTCGGAATTATGCAGCCAAACTAAAATCGGCAAAACGAACTTTTTAAATTTTGGCCGGTAACTATGGGCGTCATATTCTAACATTCAAAGTAAAAGTAAGACAGTATTAGTGGCCAGCCACACATTGCCGTGAACAGTTAAATGGTTTGAACAAAGCAATGAATGCACAGAAAATAGTGCAAGGGTAGCTGCAGACAACCAATTAACTTAATTAACGTACAAGCTCAAAGAAAACGTTTATTTGTTTGCTTCAACAACTAGCTTACGGAGCATTGTTTTGTCTATTTCAATAAATGCATGTGTTGTGTAAGTGTAAAGTAACAACGGTGAAAATTCTCAGTTTTTTTTAAGCGGAATCCAAAAAAGGAGGAGATCTATGGAATTGTTTTTTAAGTAATAAAAATTCTCGGAAATGATGCGATATTGGACTAAATGTTACACCACATTATATACTCCAAATAGGGTCTAGAATCAATGGTTAAAATCCTTCGGGTACGTCCCGGGCACGGTGTATAAACTGCTGCTTTAAAGACGTCAATAACACATGGTCATTTCAGTTTATTTACATAATCAAACCAAAAATCGAATAACACAATTTTGCATGTGGAAACACAAGGCCAACCACACTTAAAAGAATAATCACTTTTAGCTAAGGCCACGTTTTGTGTTGTTAAAATAATTATATTATATTAACAAATTTAATGTAAGTGGAGCGCAAATTAATTATACATTTTAAAGTAACTTCGGGACCTCGGAGAGTTCCTTAATTGCTGTATCATTGGTTGGACCTTCTCTAGGTTTGTTAATAATTCAAAATTTGTCCGACTATTCCGCGTGTTGCAGTAAAGTTAGTAAACTAATTTGTGTTTTCAGTTTTAAACACCAATTTAGGTTATTTGTCTATGGTTGGTTAACAGTTTTGTGGTGCGCTGACATTGATCGAACATATTATATAAGAAATAAGGCTAGATTACATTCAGTTACATACATACATACATACATTTTGCAATTATATATTGGCGTCGCACTGGAAGAATGCAACTTGCACAAGTAAGCCTTCAGCATATTGACTTTAATAAATTATTGACGTAAACCTTGAAGTTGTAACTTTTATTTCCAAAATTATAGGCTTAATCGGTTCTTTAATTATTGTATTCACCTACCCGCTGGTCAGACAAGCCGAGGATAAAAAAAAATCTTTAAAATCCTTTTCAATAACACACTTTATTTCCGGCTGTACTTTTAAAATCATAATTAAACTCACTAATAAATTAAGAATCAAATGAGTCCGAACTCGACGGGTCTACTATAAGCCATTGATCAGTTCCTATCCATGGCCACCTTCCCTCTTCACCATCATACCAACTCGATGGTACCATAATTTGTATTGTCATCTGAATTGCATAATTAAATGTTGTAATGTAAGTCAATCTGGCAATATGAAGTAGGTTAAAAAATTCTGCCTACATTTGATTAAATTGTTTGTGAATTTGTTAGATGGTAGGTAAGATTCTTAATTAGAAATGAAGTAAATTATGAGTGTGTCAAAGATAAAGTTTAATGAACAGGTTTCCTTTTGATGCCAGGAATTTAACAAGTTAATAGTTCATAACGGCCTCTGCTAAACTTTGAAAACGAATACCCTAAATCATACCCGTTAACTTGCACCGACTTGCTTAAGGCTGTACTCATTTCATTTAAACTATTCCTGGCCCCGCCCAAACCAGATTTCCCAAAGCAAATGGACTGAGACTTGTAACTGATTTATTTCCCAAGTAAACTGAGACTAATTAGGTTACTCCTTGGGTTCAGGAAGCAGAATATTATTTATCTTAGTATTTTGTGATACGTATTACCCAATTAGCCATTGTTACTCCGATACAGTTTTATTGAATGATCTTTCAATGGATTTATTCTATTGATTTAATTTATGAGAGGAACATTATAAAGGGTTTGATAATAAAGAAGATTAAGATAGAAGATTAAAACGAACAACTAAAATCAGTAATTTTCTTTTGGCAAGAACCCTAATAATACAAAGTATTGCGCAAATAGGGGCTCTTTTCTAACTATACTTATGTAAAACCTAATTGCTTCTTACATGACGGCCGCCATTACAGTACTGTCAACCAAATGAACGTTATCATAACGTTGAAAATACGATAACAAGTCAAAAGCAATTGGGATAGACCAAAAAAAATAAAGAAAGGTTTTTTCATTAATTTTGTAATTGACCCGATAGTTTTGTTTTAATATCTTTATTTATTTAGCAGACATTTTATGGATGACATGATTATTAAAAATTGGGGTGGCTATTCTCATAAATTACAACAATTAAATGATATCTAATGATAAAAAGTGATTATAATATTGTATTAAAACATACTATTCCAAGTGGTTTTTGCCTAACCCGTAAGATACACCTAGGAGTGTTTGAAGCCGAAAACGAAAGCCAAACAAAGGTTAAATATACTTTGGTCGAAATATCAGAAATAGATAAATATTTCGAAAACTTAACAATGCAGATAGGTTTTAAAACCCTATTCCTGAAAATGGTTTTCGAATTAGAGTAATTGTAAAAATATGAACAATCCCAATTAGGTATTACCGATAAGAATAGGACCCTAGGTAAATGAATGACAAAACAAAACCAGCAGAAGGTAAACCAATAGTCATTGACGAAACGATATCGCAAATTGCGCTTATTACCATGACAGCTTATTTGGCACAATTAGTAGCAGTAATATGGTATTCGGAAACAATGGTTTATTAGGCCTACGGCAGCAACAGTCATTTTGAATATCTCAAATTGGAAATTGAAGCTAAATTAATACACTGTTACATAATAGAATACTCCTAATTAGTGAATATTTGTGATGAACATCATTCTGAGAATTCGGCCGCTTTTGAGTTTACGAGCGCTATCTAAGAGGAGATTATTTTTGAAAAGCACCACGTGCCGCATGAGAATCAGTCTTGTCATGTAAGGTACAGTCAGCATCAAAAGTAGCTAAGCAGAACATGTAAAAATGATCTAAACACGATGTATTCTCTTGACAATAGAGTCGAGTGCAGATCATTTTGACCTCTTCGGTTACGTAGCTACCTCTGCAGGCTGATGACTGTACTCGGAAACTTACTCGATCTAGAATTCTGTTGCCACCGCGAGTCCCTCAATACCTAGCAGTAATCTTCTACTATAAAATGTAGTAATATGAGCATACGTCATTACTTCATAAAGACTGGCGGTCAAAGCAACCAACAGACCGATCACTGATAGAATTATTTAAACCCTAATCGTCGAAAGAATACGACGAAAACAAGTTCAATTACTAATTTCTAGAGATTATTTAAAATGCAAGTCCACTGTGGGTTCTCAAAAGGTTATTATTAGACATTAGACAAGGGTTATCTATTAGTTCTGCGTAATGGTTAGAGAGGCGGCGGTTCGATGTAATTCTCTTGGTCAAGTAAATCTGGCTAACAAATTCGATTGTGGTTCGTTTAGATCGCAACCCTACGGTGTTAGTGAAAAGGAAAAGGTTTCTGATCGCACCATTGATTTACAATAATTGGATTGGGGTATTAAATTGTTAGCTATAGGAAATTTGGGTTGGATTATTTGTTCCTTTCGTACAACATCTATACGTAATACATTTACTACTAATATTGTATTTGTATTATTATAATGTTCTACGCTGTTAGAGGGTTGGAATTGAGGAAGTAAATTGGTGTTAAAAAATGTCATTACAACATTGCATGTCTCAATTTAATCGATTTAATAAAATAACAACATAGACACTAAAAAGAGTCGCCTTACCCTCTATAATTAAGCGACTTAGGGCTGATTTTTCAATCTCCAGATAACACTATCTGTCAGGTAAATTGTAGCTCTGTCATTGTTTTTGTCATAAGAAAGATAAGGACCGCTACAATTTACCTGACAGATAGTGTTATCTGGAGATTGAAAAATCAGCCCTAAAAAATTAAGAACTTAAACATAAGGTAACTCTCTGAATAGTAAGCAAAGTAAATTCAGCACAATTGAAGCCTTAATTTCCAGTCAAGCGGTCGGAGCGAGTGAGATGGAAGTTTCTCGAGTGTGCGATCGATCTTTCGCGAGCGCATTGCATAGAAGATTAAAATTGACGTCTTAATGCGACCGGCAGATGAGTTGGCTGGGTCGCGAATAATTCAGTGGATGGTATTTTGGAACCGCTTCGTGCATCTAGGTTAACAAGTTTACCGTTGAGCTGCGGTGTGCCTTGAAAATTTAATTGAACTGCCTTGTTGAGCGATTGATCTGCGAAGCTTACGATTAAACACCTTTTGAAATTATGTGATCTTTTGGTATTTATTAAGGCAATAGAGAAGATGCGAGGTTAATTAATAGTTATTATAACGAAAGTATATATTCTGTAGCAGTACTATCTATTTAAGGTAAAAATATACTCATTAACGCATTATTTTTGTGCATGGTGTTAATGTTTAAAATGACTTGTAAATTGATCAGCGTTTACAAAAAAAATTGACACCGAATAATAGGGTTTTTTCTACAATCATTTGTCTCATGGTTTAATTTTCTGAAGTTTTCTGCGAAAATCTTTACGATCGGGCGTCATCTTGACAGATATCTTGTAGCTTAAGGGATCAAACACATATCGGTTAAGAAATATTGGCATACTACTAGTGAATATAAAAGATATATCTAAAAGGTTTGTACTTTAATTTCCGCAGCATTTACCAGAATACAGCTTAACCGTAGTGAGCATTTGCGCTGCATCAACCACAAACTCTCATAGCATCATAATACAATCATCCTAAATTATTCTCGTACTAATCTCTAGTAACATCATTTATGCACACGATTTGATCACTTAACTCCTTAGATTGTAAATTTCGTTTTTTTGATTATGAGCAAGAAAAATTGTAAATCGGCTATTTTTAGTCAAGGCTTCTTGATTCCTAAACCCTCCAATTTTGAGATCACTGGAATTTCTACATTGTTCATTATATTATTATTAAAGATTTTAGGTCTATTTTTAGAAGAAATTTATGTTTGAATGACTTGTTCAAAATCGTTGCATCTAAATATAATATATTATTTTCTCACATTACATTGAAACAGTTAGTTAAAGTGAAAATCCTTATATTAAATGACCTTTGCAAATAAACGAGCTGCATAATGTGACACTGTCCCCACGCTCCGTATAAGAATACAGTACTGTCTAGTAACAAAAACTGACAGTAACGAGCAGTGACTGATTGCTTTCACTCACGTTACGTCTGACGTAACCCAAATACTAACCGGGATGGTGGCCAACTTTTCCACATATTCTGCGAATAGTAAGCTTTATTGGTATAAAAATGGATGAAACTAGACGTCAATGTTCAGATTTTACTTGCCAAAGCGACGTTAGTTTGAAACTTGCAACGTATATACACCTACGTGTATATACGTTCGTACCTACCCTCAGCAAGTAAATGTCTTAACAGAAAATCCGTTTAGTTCCACTGAATTATTGAAAAAAAAAAATGCATAGGTATCCATATTGGCGGCAACAACTTTCCTTCACGAGGACTGACGTTTCAAAGAGAGCGACCACAGCTGTAGAGTTAATTAATTAGTAACATCGAATTAATTAACCGATTAAATAAAAAGAAAACTGATAAAATCAGTCAGCTCCTTTTTAGCAACTGGGCACTTTTTTAGTACCTACCGTATTAAACTGATTTTTACTTAGACTCCCGTTTGGTCAGTGTAAATATTATTACAGCCCTAGACGCGACATTTTAGTTTGACGTATCCTGAAATGGGTATCTCACTCAAGAAGAGCTTTTTTATATGATCGCTTGTGAAAATCTTGTTTACTAATAAGCATAAACTTATTATGATAATATTATTTTAATTTGGGAGCAGAATCATTAAACAGTATAAAATAAAATCACTATCCAAGTCCCTCTACTTATATCTGTTTGGCCGCTTACTTCTTTACAACCATGTAACTATTTTGACGCCGTCCTTTTTCATTATAATATCTACATACCTTCTTGTTAACTCACAGTGAAGGAAGTTGATTCCTAGACCACTTTGGACTATTTTAAATTGACACTGTAAATAAAATCATGACAAGTCTCCTACGTTTTGATCGATTATGTAACTTTGACATAGTCCAAAGTGGTCAACGATTTTTTTCCATTTACCGTACGTGTATTATAGAAAAACTTAAGTGAACCAATGAAGCGAGGCGAGGTGGGTCGCTAGTTAATAAATAAATAGGAAATAAAAAACATCGCTACCTTGTAAAAACTCAATTCCCGATTTCTTAAAGAGTAATCCCACAAGTCGGTTTAGACAAAAGATTTAATCAAATTTTCAATTCCAATTTAATTTGGGACGGTGTCTGATAAAAAAAGTTTTGAAATTTTTGGGGCCTCTTTGATTATTCTTGAGGGACCACTTCGGAAGAACTTAATTCAAATGTCGCCTTTCAAGCTGCACTTGACATTTTTACGGTAAGAATGAAAACGTTCTTTTAAACCGCCTTGAAAAGTTTAAAGACAGATTACAGCTTTAAACAACAAATAATTATGTACTTGAGTTGAGTTTTAAACAATAGCGTTAAAGGCCTTTGGTAAGTGATAAGGTCGATCAAAGGACATCATCCATTTTGGTCCAAAAGTGAAAGTGCCGGCCAAAAAAAAAAAGGTTTATTCTGATACAATTTACCCGCCTAAGCATTTCTTACTATGGCACCAAACCACCGTATCTTACCAAAATATGTTCAAATCTAAAGTATGGTAGAATAATTCATTAGTTTTTGTTAGTTTAATTCAATGAAATATTTAATTTTCTAACTAGAATAAAACTATGGATATTGGTACTACAGCTTTGGTGCCATAATAACAAATGCTCAGACAAACAAGATCTAACAGAATATAGCTTCTTTTTTTTTGGCCGGCACTTTTATGTTTGGACCAAAAATGTATGAAACCCGGATGATGTCCTTTGCACTTAAGTCGTTATACGTTAGCAGCGTAAACATCTTGTCTGTTGTGAATATCTTCTAATAAGAAACTATTACGGAGTCAAGTTGTATTGAAATTCATTACAAAGTGACCCGTTTTTTTTCTGCCATTGTATCTTTAAATACACAATTCTAGTCAAAGAAAGGGATAAAACCATAGAAGTCATACATCGCTGTTCCTTTTCCCTACATAAAACTGAGCAGGATTTGACAGTTCATTATACAGCCTCGGAGCTTCTATCCTGCTTAGTCTTTAACCAAATCTTCATAAATATTGGTAAGTCTTATTCAAGGCGGCCTTGACATAAAAAAGAAACATGATTTCGTTAGATACGTTAAAAAAAGACTTCGAAACATGAATCTCATATTTTTTTCCAGTTGTTTTTTTCGTCATTGTTTGTTGATCACCAGCTTTTTGCTGCTCCACTAGATTCGTTTTTGTTTCCTGTTTTCTTGTCATATATTCGTTTCATCATCCAGGCGTATAAATATTTCATGGCCACCGGTAAAATGCTCAATAAAAAAGTTACCCCTCTGATTTTACAACAAAACATTCCGAATACACGTTCTTCATATTCATATTTTCTGTTTTAATAACGTATTTTACAACGTTACGTTAGAAGTAGTCATAAATAAAAAAAGGATTTTCATTTCCTTTTGTACTTGTATTTTTGTCACTTCAAAGAATTCGCGCCGAAAAATTTCACCTCCTTTAATAATACTAAGGAAGGTGAGAAAAAGATGAAGATAGGCACAACCTCAGCTTGAAATTACTTTTTAGATTCTGTTAGTCTTTTAAATTGAGTGGGTTTGCGCTCGGTTTTGATAAAAAAATTGTGGTCGCATTTTTAATTTTTATAGTTTACTAGAAAAGGGTGTTTTGCGGTGTCTCAAAATAAAATGTAAAGGATTATTCACAAGAATTTTCTTCTAACTATCATGAGTAGAGGTAAAGTAAATATTTTGTCATTAACTGCAATTACACATACGTTTTTCTATGTTTTATTAGGATTACATCTTACGGTAACGACGTATGGTTCAACGATTTCGTACGCGCTTTTATCTCAATTAAAACTTTGACTGTATTGTACTCGTTACAACCATGTTGCGGTTGAAATGTTATCGTATTGTCAACGTTATTATAGCTCCTATTAACTTGATAGTAATGGCTGTTGTGTTAAAAACTGTTCGATAAAATGTCAAAAGCGATTAGGTTTAGCCTGAGTGGAAAAAGCCCTTGATATGGAGCTAATATTTTAGACGTTATATGCAAGATTCTGTTAAATCACAAAAAAGTTAACTTTGTCACTTTAAAAAAAGGGTTGGTTGGGGGTCCATATTGGCTCATATAAAATTGATCTTTCAAATTTTCATACAATTAACGATTTGTGACTATACTCATCATTCCGATAAATTTTGCTCATACTTTTTTGTTCATACTTTTGTAAGTCATAATTATCGCAACTCATAATGCATTTTTTAAGAAACTGTAAACGTAACATATTTAAGAAATTCTGAAAAGTGTACGGTTCCCTGAATATTAGCGTTATAAGTTCAGATGATTATAAGCTCCAATCATTAGTATTAAAAATATATTAAGAGTATGAAGAGTGATCATTAGGTTGTAAAATTATATGAGATATATTTTCGGAGTTCCAATAATCTAATTTTTTATGCACTTTGGCGCACCCGTTAGATGTACCTGCCTACCCATTTTTCTTTCTCCTTTCATAGAAACAAATCTATTAGAAAACTCTGAAACAAAAACAAAAAAATACCTAGCGTACAATAAGACTATGAAAGACCTTGAACAAACCAAGACGCCAAAAACAAAGCAATAACATGAATAACAACCTCCGCCATGGTATTTGTCTCCCACTATCTAATACCAGATGTTTATGGGCTACTTACACTACTTAGTTAAGCCGATGCCATCTTGCCTTTGTTACTTTATAGAATGTCCGTAATGCGTCTATGGCACAAGGTTTCTTGGCAAGATAAAGTTTGCCATGTTACCGTTATTACTGAGGCAGCGGAAAGAGACGCAGTTTCGGGCGACGTTAATGGGACGTCATTTTACTTGAAGTGATACAAAAATGAAGCTTTGTTTGTCACAGTACACATTTTTGTACAGTACACAAGTTACATTTGTTTTTGTGTAATTTTGAGTTTTGATACGTTTTCCTACAGACTCAACTACGCATGATATTTTTATTATGTTACCGTTATAACTGAGGCAGCGGAAAAAGACGCAGTTTCGAGTGATGTTGATGGGACGTCATTTTAATTGAAGTGATACAAAAATGAAGCTTTGTTGTCACAGTACACATTTTTGTACAGTACACAAGTTATATTAGTTGTTGTGTTATTTAGAGTTCTGAAAATTTTTCCTATCTGGAATTATCGTATATTTTCAAAATAAAAGTAGCCTATACTATATTATGTCCGTCATCGGGTTTTACACGATCTTTATACGAAATTTCACGTCCTTTGTTTGAGGATTCGGACCGTCGTCAGGCGGAAGAAACAGACAAACATTCTAACTTTTACGATATCAGTAACGATAAACCCTCTTTGCCAAATCTTATAAGAGAGAAAACTGGCATCGATTCCAATTTGTGATAGAAGGAAGCTACCCTCGGTAAAGGCCCGATAATTCCTTGCTGATTTTCTACGATAGGGCCAAAATGGGTATTCAGTTTGAACTAAGACGCCTTTTCTTCTATAAAACAATGGCACGCCGGGAAATTGCGAAGCGTTGGCCTTCCAATCAATTCAATCTAAGCCCCGCTCTCTGACGAAGCCTTGTAAGAAAATGAAAAGGGAGATCAAAAAGTTCAAAAGAAACGTTGCTTTTAAAGTTTGAGAATTTTTCCGGTGCGGATTTCATAATAGTCCCATGGTATTTTATGATTTAAGTTTGATTATTATTAACGCACAATAAACCTATTTTAGTTACAGTAGTCTGCCTCTTTCTGTCCAATTCAAATGTCATAATGACAGAGGACAAAGCATACTTTAAGCACAGTTTAGCTTTTCCTCGTTTATAAATTGCATTACGGTTAATGTTTTAAATTAATCGCTTGTAAAAAATATGCAAAAATGGTAAACACATCATTATGGTTTTTGATTAGCAAAATTAACTTTTAATTACCTACGTATTAATGTATCAGCTAATTACCATAGCCCAGAACCTTGTCTTGTAGTAAGTTAAAACAGATGATAGTGATGATTATTATGATTTTTATTTTAATCTTTAATTTTTCAGTAGCTTAGTTTTATTTTAATTAAAATAAGTTTAGTTTTTAACTTTGAATTGTAGATACGATTGTATTGTAGTAGAAAAATATTTTTTATATTTATATTTAAATATGATTTCTAATCGTGCCGGAGGTAAACGTATTTAGCAAAAATCTTATCCCTCGACACGTGGCATGCCTAGTGATGAAAATAATTATACAACTCTGTCGCATTGAAGTGACGCATCAAACATCATATCACTGTAGTTTTAATGATATACCTGTATTTACCGACAAGGTTCTACAGGGTAGGTGCGCGAATACGTTTTCTCGAAAGTACATGCATTATTTATGCTAGTGGAGTGAAAATGGGGAGAAAGATTTAAAGTGAGAAATTTCAATCACTCTGGTTCCTCTAGACTTTGGAAACGTACTTATGTAATCCTTATCTCCTTTTAAGGAATTCACATAACACAGCATACAAGATTTAAAGCCTGCGACAAAATGTCTCTCTTGGGCCAACTTGCATATTTATCATGAACTTGCGTACTTTCAACGAATTGAGTCCACAATCCTGAGTGTGTTTGTTGAAAATTTAAAGCTCCTAGTCGTATTTCCTCGTACTTTAAAGATGGTAGTAATATTATGTTATGTGTTACTACCATTTTCAAACTTGCGTTTTGGATTGACCTGGGGGGTTATAATGACATAACTATGCAGTTCATTTTACGGTGAGTGTAAGGGACAGAGCTATGGCAGTTATATAGTTCTGTCCTTTTCTCTCAGCGTAATCAGAATTGCATAACTGCGTCATAATAACCCCCCTGGGGTAATATGGCTGCGTTTGTCACGTGATAAAGTTTGGATAAGGCATCCGTCACTTTCTGTCTTCTGACACGGAAAAAAGTATGAGAGTGACGGATGCTTTATCCACATTTGACACGCGATATAGGCGCAGCTATACCAGGCCCGGGGATAGTTAAGCAATCGATTAATAACTTTATACGTAGATTAAAATGACGATGATACGCATTGAATATTGCTTAGATACTGATATTGTTGAAACCGCACTGCTTGGCCATTTTTCATTAATTAGAATTCGATATTTGTAACATACAAAAAAACACATTATAAGTCGATCAGTGTCAATAACTCAAAATTAAAACAACCTATTTCGCTTTTGGTCACTATCCTTGGAAAGCAATGAATGGGGTGTCCCTCAGAACCCCTAACAAAGTTTGTCCGAATTTTCATTTGCGCACTGGTTTTCAGATGAGCCAGGCAACTTTTTAAGTTTTCCAATTATATCTGCGGTTCGGTTAGATTAGGGTTGTGTTATAACAACACTGAAAAGTTTTGAAATTTAAGCGGAAATGGCTTTAGGATTAACGTAAATTCGGACAAACGATGCATTAGGACAAATGACGATTAGGAATTCCATATGAAACCCAATGAATTATAAAATTATTTTTGTACTCGTCGATTAAAATGTGTGTATTACGATTTCATAGAGAATACTGTAACGTCACTCTTTTCATCGTTGAATAGTCTAGATGTTACTTCCGAAACAACCGAAATAACTATTTCGATACGCTCTAGACAACCGAAATAACTATTTCGATACGCTCTAGACAACCGAAAAAAAATTGAAAATAGAACTTCGGATTTCCATATATGTGTCCTTGTTTAAGGAGCCTCGATCCGATACAAAATTGCCAATCTGTGTCGTTTCGGAACGTAGCAGCGTCGCATCATCTGTCAAAAATCTACTTTTAGTTTTCTTATATACTCGTATTAATGACTTACATTATTAATTTTAATGAACTCGTACAAAAAGTATTGTTCACAATAGTGTCATAATTAAGCTTTTTAATCTTGTACCTTACTTAGGCCACTCAGCAAGCTTCGTGGCCTAAACACGGTACTCGACTAAAAAGCTCTCTATTATAACACGATTACGAAAAATACTATTGTTTATTTGCATTTCGGTTAATACTAGAATAGCTTAGCAATGGATTCATAGACCGATAATATAGATTGAAATGATGGTAATACGCTCTAAATTGCTCATATTTGTTATTATTGAAAATTTATTGAAAATTTGCGTCAAACCAAAATTACACTACGTACAGTCAGCCTCATAAGTGGTCTTTTAATGTTGAGACAACTTCGTAACAAATAAAATTGTCATGAAAGACGACCTTTTAAATTGACAGGTATCATATAGGTTTAATTAGTTTATGACAAGGAAACGGAAATTAGTTTTAGGGTAGATTTAGGGAAGGCCAACACATAATTATTTGGCTGAATGTACATATAAAATAAAAGCGATATACACTAGTCTAAGGCAATTACACTGAGACAAAACACCTAGTTTCGACTTTTTGTTTAATGGAATATAATATTGTACTAGCTTATTTTAGTACAGTAAAACGGGGTAAATAGGGATTAAGGGGTAAATAGGGACACAACCAATGAAGCTTATGATTCTAATTATAAGACTGAAATTAGATCCAGTAGACGTAACATTATTTTCCATTTAATACTTGTTCTTATTTGTAACAATTTATGACTTATTCTAGGTCCGTCTTACGGTAATGTACATTCGTGATAATAAAAAAACCTTTTTTTTGCAATCTTTAAATACGGTAAGTCAATTGTGTACCTATATTAAAGGTCCTAATTGCATTTTGATGACACAAATAAGGCACAATATCCTTACTTGACACAAAAATACTTTCCGGAAAATAGGTTATCGCCCATGGGAGCCGTCATAATCAAACACGTATCGACGCGTGGACAAAATATAATTATTTACTCAATAAATAAGGTTTAACAGCAGCTGCGAAAACCCTAATCACAACCATAACTGCCTTAAAATATGAATAACGCCCGACCGGGGAGCGATTAAAGAAGCCGATCAACTGAGCAGCCATATCAGAATCTCTTATCTCGAGCGTAAGTATGTGGACCCTGTCCCGTTTCTAAGGGCGGCGGAATCAGCTGTGCTCTAACAAATGGTGGCCCATAAAAATAAATAAATCTCTGGGCGCGGTCCCAGTTTTTATCTGGCCCTTGCGAGGCAAAGAGGAAATACGTGGGCCAATTCGGTTACAGCCTTTTTCAGAATAGCTTCCTCCTGATAATCAATCTTGGCCGAAATTAGGATTAACAGATGTGCAATTTAAGCTGTCCAATTGGGGTGTGAATTAGGAATAGGTCCGTTTAAAATAATCGATCGAACTTAATGTTAATATGAGAACAAATGGGCCTTTAGTAACTGATGTTGTGTAATAAAATTACATACATACATACATACCGTCACGCCTTCATCCCAGAGTGGGGTAGGCAGAGCTACCAGAATTACCAACAACTTTAACAGCCAGTTGTTAATTCTGTAACCACATTTTGCACATACAGGCTAAGATGTATATCATGTGTATATTAGTGACAGGTTGCAAGCCCATCGCCTAAAAATACTACAAGCCTTTAATCCCTTAGTCGTCTCTTACGACTTCCACAGGAAGGTATGGAGTGGTAGGTACTATTCTATTCTATTCTGCCGGCAACCACACGGCAAAAATTATCCATGCTATACAGCGTGTTCGTTCTTTACACAAATGTAAAATAAATCACTCCAAGCACAACAGCCTTAATCTGGATTTATTAATAGTTTGTTCCGACATTCGTAATTACTGCGCAAAACGAGATTTATCCCGTAAATTTCATGTGAATTCCGGATTCATTCCCACAAACAAGATCCGGCTTTCCACTTTATATATTATTGCACCACTAGTCAAATAAAATACGTTGATTTACGTAATCAAACTTAACACAGAACATCTTTTTTTAGATGAAACAAGGTCGTGTGAAACAAAAGGTACTTCTGACGGCTTAGCGGATGAGTCACGGAAATAGACAGACAAAAGGCAAATCTGCGGGGTCAGAGCAAGCTAAATATATAGCTAATCGATCGCAGAGCAAAGGTCGAAACACGAATCATTTACGCCTGTTAACCTTTGTAGGGATTCTATAAAATGGGCACAATCAGAAAAAACCGTTGGGCGCAGAGTCCAAAGCAGCTTAGTGTCATCCGTCATCCATTTTACGTTGAAAGGTTTTTTTATGCAGTCCGAATAAAAGCTATATGGGTCATTAAAGCATTTACGAAATACAAATGGAAGTTAAACGTTTTAAGAAAACAGCTAATGTTGTATATTAATAAATAATAATAACCAAAATGTTTGGTTGGGATCGCCACCAAACTGTAATAGTAACTAACACATGTTTGATCTCATGGCATGTGAAATCTGCGTAAAGCGTTCAAATTTCAGAAATTAAAAAGTGAACAAATTTCTAAGCAGTCTGCTTTTGCTGACATCATTTTTATTTATATAATGTTTAGTTATAATAAAACCATATTTGCATTTATGAAGTGAAAAGGCTGTTCAAATAGTTACTATAATCTAGCAAGATCTTGTCAGAGAAAATGTCAGTGATATCTGACTTCTTTATCCTTAACACTTTTAAAAACTGGAACTTGGCAGGATTTAACATCGTACTATAAGACTCCAATTAAACCACTATTCAATTTTGCATTAGGCTTGTTTGTTTCAAAACAATATGACTTTTTCAAGGTTACGACAACCTTTTAGTAGAAAAGTTAAAGTAACAAAAGTAATAAATGGCATAAAGTTACTCGTAAACAGAACAGGTTAAAGTGGACATTACACACGTTGTTATTGCTTGTGTGGAACTGAATGACAGTTGCATTTTTCATCTCTACATCAAAATCATCAATAAATATCAGTGATCGGCACGGGCGGTGCATAACTTGAACAAAACTTGTAAAGCTGACATAAAGGAGGACTTACAACCAAGAAACACAAGAATATTTTTGAAAAATAAGAATACTATTATAAGCAGATTAATGTTCAGTTTAAATCTATCAGTCTCAGATTTGGTGTAAATATATTAATATTTGCATGGCTGTAAAGTAAGTTTTGTTAAGTTTTGTAAAAAATTTGCACCATCCGATCCGTGTCGATCACTGATAATTATCTTTTTTTTTCTGTGTCTGCTGTCCGAATCTCTCACTTTCTTGTCTTATTTTATTTTTATTTTGTAATGTGTCTTTTGTACAATTATCAGCTCTCAAAAAATGATCTCAGCTGTTTTTAACGTGCAGGTTTCCTTTCTGCGTTTTCATACATCGTAAGACAATCGGATACTGTAATTAAGTTAGAAAAATTCATTGGTACATTACCATGAATATCTCGAACTGTAGGTACTTCAGGATCGCGTATTGACACCCTAAGCCACGAAGGCCACCGGCGCTCTCATCGGTCTCCACTGATGTTTCAATCTCTTCAATTTACTGATTCATCTTAGTTTTGACCTCTTTACTGAATACAAGCATCTATATCCTCCTAATATCATAAATACGAAAGTTTTTGTGTTTGTTTGTTAGTCCTTTACGCTGCAAGGATTTTAGAAAAGAGATAGCTAAGACCCTGGATTACCATTGGCTACTCTTCATTTTGGAAAAAGTTCCCTAGGGAATAACGATAATCGTAGTCTACGAGGACGAAATCACGAGCAGACGCTACTTCTTATTAATGTTTTCGTACACTTTGCAAATACGACTTAATCAATTAAGATATATCTTAATTATTTTTATTACAGGTTCTCATGGCCCTCCTCCACTTCCTCCTACATTAAGCTTTGCGAGCTTAATGTAGGAGGAAGTCGCGGGCAGAAGCTACTTCTTAATAATGTTTTCGTACACTTTGCAAATACGACTTAATCAATTAAGACATATCTTAATTATTGTTTATTACAGGTTCTCATGGGCCTCCTCCATTTCATTCTATCTTGGACGTTATCTTCATTAAGCTCGCAAAAAAAGTATTTTTATTATACTGATCCATCTTAGTTTTGACTTCCTTACTGACTGTCAACATATATTTTTAATAATGCTTATCTACACGTTTCCAAACATAACAAAATCTATTTCTTAATTATTATTTATTACAAGATGTTCATAAATTTCAAACATATATCACTTAACCGGATCCATTTGACTGCCATACTTATCGTTGGTCATAATGTATTGTTAGTCATACTTTTATTTGTCATAACTTCTTTCAGGCTGAAGTTACAGCTTTTAATAAACGTTTATTGTGTAGATTAGTTAGGTTAGGTTAGGTTAGTTTTATACAAAATCTGATAAAATAACTGTGTCCTGAGAAAAATGCATTATGACTTGCGAAAATTATGACTTAAAACACATTATGACTAAAAATAATTATGGCAGTCAATAGAGATCCATCACTTAACACCCTAGTGGCTAGCTTGCATATCCTAGCAATTAACACGCACCACACTTATCTTACAACCTCGATCACTTCTTATTACATCACCCTATGTAGTTACTACCAAGCTTGGCTAATAAACCCGAGAGCCTACTTAACCGGAGTAGGCTTTCTTGGTGAAAACAAATAAATTATACGAATTCGGGTTAGCGTTGGAGCAATGTACGAGTGCGAAAGGGAATTGCTAAAGTTTCTGAGCTGAAACATGGGTTTCAAATAAATTGAAGAGGATATCGTTTGCATGGGACCGCTTTGAACCGTCTCTGTTAATAAGATAATTTTAATAAGTATTTTTTAAACGTTTTTTTATTGGTGTTATATCTTTTATCTACGCACATAATCGCGTTCAGAAACCGTAGGAAATTACCAGAATTATTACAACCAATTTTACTATAAGAATTTTGGTATCTGTGGAAGTAGGTATCGATTTTTGTAAGGTTGTGTTTAAATTTGGAACAGCTGTTAAAACTCAAGAGTGTCTCTATTCTAGTATACATACTCGTAGATATTAAAACAGTTATCGATACGAAACGTCAATTCAGTATGTTTTTTAATATAAACCATTATTGTAGTGATTTGTTTGTTGGTTTTTGGCTGTTACAAAAGTAGGATTGTGAAAAGTTGTTTGATTTTTGTTTGTGTTGTTTTAGTTGAAAATATGAGTAGTACTAGTAGTGTCTTCGAAGACGATATGCAAACTCCCCCGGATATAATAAATGCAGCCACGATTGTAACAAATAACTTGTTGCCAGAAAAATCGAGAGCCAAATAATAATATTACTCTACGGGTTCTGAACCCATCTTAGAGTACTTATGACATGTGTATAGATAAAGTTGTGTATGCAACTTTACATAAGCTGACGGCCGTTTCATAAAACCACACTCGTATTTCATCACGAGATGGATTTAAAATACAAAGAATTTGAATGTAGGGTTTTTTTCGTTATTTAAAGGGTTAAACAAATAAGAATAATTCAAACCATAAGATAATAAACAAAAACTCGTGTAATACGCCAAAGAAAGGCGGTTAATACTGCCGCAGTAAATACGCATGAGACTAACACAAAAAGATAAGACGCTCCGTTTGCTGCATTGAGGGTATTCTCCAATGATTTAGAAAGATTTAAACATCTTGAGAATTCCCGAATCTCTTTATAAATCAAGACTTGGATAAAAGTTGCGACGTGACTTATAACTCGAAGTAGTCACGACCGAACAGTTTTTAAAACTTTTTAAGCGTGGAATGTTTTCCGCTTCAGGGAAGTTCAAATTAATCTAAAGAGGCTTAGTACCTTTTAACGGAAAAGTACCAAGATAACTTGATTTTAGTAAGTATTTTCCTGCAAATGACATGACAGTTAAGTCCATCTTTACAACACAACAAAAAAGCGACTGCTTCGTTTACCCGCTAGGCCACTGCTACAAGAGTTTGTAGACGTGCTACGCTGTAGCAAAGGCCAAGTCAGGGCCCCGTTACTCCATACAACAGACATTATAATCTGTGATGAAGTAGGTACTTAGATTTTGATGATGTTATTTTGTAAGTATGGTCTAATGTTAACGTTCGAAAAGGGGCCTTTTATAAAGTTTATTATTAACCACTTAAAATCATACTCGTTTCCCGTTAAAAATATTTCAAAAGCAAAAAAAAAACTAACAGTATTTAGGTGTACATTAAAAGAAAACCCTTAAGCTGTTTGTACTATAATTCTACACCAGAACCAATAGCTAGAAAAAACCAAAATTTAAAAATAAAAAAATGTGACAAAGGAAACAGAAATGCTGGCAGAACAAACAAAAACAAAGCCATAATTTTCGTGGAAAAACGGTACCTATTTACAAAGAAAGAATGTTTGTATAAAATCTCCGTGGGCAGGAATGAAATAAGGCGGGAATGGGTGAAACTTCCGAGGCAGATTTCGTTTGCCTCGTATGTCTGTCGAAACCCAAATACACAATCCCATTGTAAGGGTTAAAAGCCTATACATATAAATCATAGAATTTTTTGACAACAAAAGAGAGAATAGCATTCGATTAAGTTGGGTAAGTTTCCCTTTAGAAACCGAAACGGTTTGGACATGTTTTTGCATGTTTATGATCGTCTAGGGTAGTTTAGTTAGTAAGGCATTTGTTGTTTTGTTAACATTCTATAAGGGTAAATTAATGGCCAGTAGCATTTCCTCCTGAGTCTTAACAATTATTTTTTTATTTATACAAGTACAGGTCGATTCACAAGAGTTGGCATGAATGGATTGAACGAAAGTAATGTCACCTATCATTGTGTGAGTGCCGTCCTTTGAACCAATGTTCGAATTTCAAACCGAAAACCTGTTACTATTTTATACACTAGTATACTTTCATTCACTCATTTAATCCATTCGTGCCAACTCTTGTTCATCAACCTGTATTGTATATCTTACATTGTCTTATATGATTATAATTTTATAGTACATTTAACGATTGGTTGGAACTGGGTCAAATTATCGCCTAAGATTTTAGTAAGAAAGAAAAGTGGTTTTTTTTAAGTTATAATTACAATCAAAACAGAAATTTTCCAATGCCTAAATCTTTTTAACATGACTTTCAACTTATTCTTTAGCCTACTGCAGCAGTGCTTGGAATATTTTGTTCTGGTGTAAGACATTCGGTGAAATTACTAGCATAGCATCTTTTCATCTAAGTCCTCAGGACTGGAAACGCATTTGTTGTCTTAGGTTTGCAGTCTTAAGATTGTAGTCTTGGGAATGCAAATGTCCATGGGTCTCAGATCCCACTTACTTTCAGGTGGCCTTCCAAAAAGATAAAGGACAGTAAAGAAAATTGATTCCTAGACCATTTTGGACTATGTCATAGTGACGTGATCAATCAAAACGTAAGAGACTTCTTACGATTTTATATACAGTGTCACTTTGACATAGGCCAAAATGGTCTAGGAATCAATTTCCTTGACTGTATTTTACAAATACAAAGAACAAAGTTTTGATCACACTGAACTTGACAAATGTAACTTGTACTATTTATTTTACGATATGCAGGGTGTCCCAAAAGCCAACGCCAAAACTGAAAGGGCTTAGAGTAGCAAAAAAGCTGTCTTTTTTATGCCTATGTATATGTTCAGCGATTTTACTAGTTACTAATTTTCCTTATGTCCATGTCACCAAAAATCATTAATTTCATGTTTTATTTCAGACGTTATTCAGCGGTATCTTACATATTTAATAAGAATCATTATGAATCAGCAAACTTTTTTTTTGGCTTTTTTTTGTTGTTTTTTTCCATACATAGTGGAATTATTATTATTATGTCATCAATTAAAAAACTCTCTCAATTTTGGCGTTGTTTTTTGGAACACCCGGTATGTAAACAACGAAGAAGAAACGTAAATATCCAGACTGTAGTTTATCTTCGTTATTGGTTTTAAAATGTACAAAATATTCCAACTGAATCCCAAATTAAATTACGGGACCGGTACAGGTCTGTTTTACACGAAACAAGTAGTTACGTTTATTTGCCGAGTGCAAATTTAATTGCCAATGGGACTGTATATCATTTTAAACGTTGGAAACAATTTAAAGTTGGAAATGCGAGTTGATCGAAAAAACGTTTCTGTGTTCAAACAGAATGTACGTTTGCGAAACGTTTTTTACATAACACGAGGTTTTGTTCCTTTTGATAATGGGCTAACTTGGTGTAATTGTTATTGAACCTTTTTTAACTCGAGAAATTTATGACGACGCGTTAAGTCTAGTTGGTTGTGACCATGCTTACGAAGCTAGGGGTCCTGGGTTCGATTCTCGGTATAGGTAATTATGTTTGTATTGAGCGCGACTATTTGTTTCTGAGTCTAGGATGTTTTATATGTATTTAAATATGGTTTTTCTATATGTTTTAGTAGAATTAACGATGTCTAGTATCCATATTTAGTTGTGCAGTTTAGGGCTCAATCAATTTGTGTGAGATTTGTCCCCTGGTATAATAATTTATTTACCATTTCTGATTTTAGAACAATAACATAATCAAAAAGAATTTTACTAATGTTGCCGATAACTTGATTTACAAATAATTTACTGTGTGTTCGGCAAATCAAAGACCGTATTATAAGCTTTAGAACCAGCCAGGATTCAGTCAGCGAAAGGGATAGAAATAATAGGAGTCATTATAACTATCTCTTTTACAGTGCGGGCTCTGTCAGATTTTGACAACTCATAAAAAGGCCTTACGGCTCTTTTACACGTCGGTATTATGAACTGAACACTACTACTCAAACTTAAAACAGGTGCCTTTTACAGTTTCTTATTATTTTTATAATAAACATATTGTCATAGAATACATTGACAGTACCATCTTATTGTATAGTTGCGATCTAAAAAAGGATCTAACGGTCTGAAAACCATTGCGAGTACTTTTCATGAAGCCGCATGTTTGTTTAATATCTCATAAAAATAAATATGCAAATATAATATATATAAATAAGTATTGAGCAAAAAAATAATACTTCCATATCTTTTGGTTAGCGGCGACAAATGTAACTTTATAACCAAGACTTTATTATCTACTTATAAAATAAGTTATTATCATGCCAGTGAATAATGCAAGTTGTAAGTGCAACATACAACATTTTGAGGAAAATACTTGAGGAATTACTAATCTAACGGCCATAAGTGAGAGACCAAACGGATTCTATGAGTAAGCGCTTTAAATGCTACGTCATGACTGCTTCGTTTTCATTAAGCACTTACTTAAACTCTACACTAACGAGTAAATGTTTGTTATGATAACATTAAACAATTTGTTAACAATTTTTAATACGTACAATAAGTCACATTAAGAACAGCTTTAAGTCACGAGAAAAAAAATCATCAGTTTTCTTCTACACGCCTCTTTTAATAGTTAATAAAAGGCATCGTCAATATCGAACAAAACACCACCAGTTTAATACAAAACATTCCGAAAATACCGGAACAACGTTCATTTCTATTCTTGTAACCCAAAATACTTTAAACAAAAGATCGTTAGCCCGTAACTACTAATTGTAACCTTGTCCCTATTTACCTTTCTACGTACACGAATGTTTCCCTTTCACGCTTAGGGCAATGTTTACGCTTAAATTTTACAAAGCTAAACGCCTCATTTGACAAACAATTATTTTATGCGAACAAAGTCGCATGTCAGCTTACGCTTCTTTTCGTACACGCATATGCGTGTTATGAGTTGTTATTATCGTGGCCTAGTTTAGAAACGCTGGACAAACCTGTCATGAAGGTTTGTGTTGTTATAATATTAAACTGTAAATTACCAAGCTTACCGGCTTCATCATTATGTTAGTGATCTTACAAATTGCCAGATTATAGAGATTTTTTACGTTTGATAATCATTTATTTTAAAAGACACCTTATCTTTTTGAATTTGATTATTGAAAAAAAAACATGGTAAAATTTTACATAACGTTAATTAAGCTATTCCCCTTTACGTATCACTAGAAAATAACATAATAACTTCTTTACTTTTTCTCCATAAACTTTTACGTATCGAAATGTACGTTTATTGATTCTACCTATTTATTTATTTATCTGAATCAAATGAATTAAGTTAAATGTTAAAAATAACATCAAACGTAACAAAAAGTTTGTTAAATGGTTTGTCGCTGACCCAGATATTGATCATGTAATTGTATTTGAGTAATAAACGTTTCTCTTTGCCCTGTTTGTTTATTATTATAGGTATCAATAGACAGCTGCGTACCATTTTAAACCAGTAAAAAGCTTCCTTAGATAGTTCATAATATGATGAATCATCAAACTAGTTGCGACCAAGTTCTTTCTTAGGGTTTAAAGAAGTAGTTTATAAAAAAACTTCCACAAAGGGCATTGGGTAAGTTTGTATGAAAAAATATATAGCACTTGTAATTTTTACAAAGTTATTTAGAGGACCTCTTAATACACTTAGATATAATAATATATAAATTTTGGCGTTAAATAATTTAGGAGCGGAGATATCGTCGGCTTAGTGCAAGAAGTCACTAAAGGCATAAAATCACTAAGTACAGGTACGAGCACAGGCGGATTCGCCGCGACTTACTCTTTCTAACGCACGGATCCATTTTTTTTTACATTGAATAATTTCGATGTTACAGCCATGACATTAAGTCATTAACTTAACTTTTTGCCTTATTGATTTGATGTAAATTGGTTTTAGACCATTACTAACTTTAAACAAAACAAATTTGTTATTTTTTATCTTTTATTTTGTTTAAATATTCACTTTTGTTACTTATCAACTTTAAAAAATAAAACAATATGAATAAAGCTATGAAAGTATTTGAGCTAGAATTCATTATATGCATATAGTTACTTTTAGCAAACCGTAAAACGAAAATAAAAGTTATTATCATGCTTTAATGATTTTTAACAAAATGAGCATTGGATGCACATTACCACTTTTACTTTAGTATAAAATAACTAAAGCACTTTATAAACTTAAAAAAAAACTAGGAGACAGCATTAATGGCAATCAGAATGATTTTTTAAAGTAATTAATGATATTTATCGATTTTTGTTATGTCCAAAGACATGTAATTCACGTGATTAAATTATGGTTAGTGACTTTTGGCAAATAACTTGTATGAATTTGAACACCTTTAGTGAAATATTCTTGCACAACAGTTCATATTTCAACTCATTTATACCTACGAGTACGTCTTGCTCTCGCGGTAACGGGGGTTCGGCCACCGCGATCGAAGTCATACCATTGCGGCTGCGACCGGGGATGGACGTTACGCGAGAAGTTAGTGATTTCTTACAAAATGAAGCGAAATGGTATTAAATTTAAGGCAGGACGAGGATCTTTGATGTTAGAAAAGATTCTAAATAAGGAGAATGAAGATCACAGCGTAACTACTTTTGTCATATATTTATAATAAGATACGTGCAAATTACTTTATGCTGTTAAGTTGTAGGTAAGTAAGTATTTCATTTGCGAAATACCAATTTTGTCCTTAGTGCGAAATTTTGTATAGGTACCTAGGTTTTGTTTTTGACTTTTTGACTGATAATATCAGTGATATTGACGATAATGAGTTGGAAACAAAAGCACTCAAAAAATTTAAAGTAAACTGTCGTCAAAAGGATTTTATACTCGCAAACATATCAGTAAATCCTTCACAAAGGTGTTACGTAAAAGCAGTTAGAAAACGAACCATGTCACGTTCATATTTTTTTTCTAATGATGAAGGTAAAATCAAGGTATGTGAAAAGTTTTTTAAAAGTACCCTCTGTATTTCAAACGGCCCTATAAACAATGCATTTTCCAAGGTTGGCAGTTCTGGTCTTTTTGAAGGAGAAGACCAACGTGGTAAGCATGTTGCTCACAATAAAACCAAACAAAACGATATAGATTTTATAAAACAACACATCGAATCATTCCCTACAATGGAATCGAACTATTGCCGAAAAACATCGTCAAAACTCTATTTAGATGGCACACTATCTATTTCAAGAATGTACGAACTTTATACAGAGGAACGCAAAAAAGCGTCTCGGACTTCTGTTAATATAAACGTGTACAGAAATGTATTTGGAACTGAATATAATTTGGATTTTCACAATCCAAAAAAAGACCAATGTCTAACATGTCATAAGAATAACAGTATCAAAAATACAAACGGACCCGATCTTGAATCTTGGAAACAAAAATATGACTTACACATTTCACTAAAAGAACAATGTCGAGAAGCCAAAGAATTGGACAAAATTCGTGCTAATGAAGATGAAAGCTTCAATTCAATAACGTTAAATTTACAAAAGGTACTTCATATCCCAAATGGAACTGTTTCTATTCTTTATTACCTACGCAAATTGAATGTGTACAATACTACCATTTATGAAGCTCGCACTCCCATTTTGTTACCTCTGGTCTGAGCTGGATGGCAAAAAAGGAAGCGATGAGGGGGTACGGCTTTGTATCTATGGATAAAACGTCTCCCATGTACTGTAAAAGAAATTTCCATATTCACTGATACCTGTGGAGGCCAAAATCGTAATCAATTCCTTTTAAGCCTGCAGTTGTATTTAGTTCAGACAACTCATCACGAGGTAATACAACATAAATATTTAGAGCCTGGTCATACACATATGGAGGTAGATAGCATGCACAGTGCGATTGAGAACCAATTGCGTTTAATGCCAGTGTACTCAATGATAGACTTCTGTAATGTTATTCGATTAGCAAGATCAAACAGAAAAAATAAGAAAAATGAAACCCTGAAAAAACCGGACGAACCGATAGTTATGAATCACACAGATATTTTGAACCTAAACGACTTGAGAGATAACTTGATGCAGAATTGATCGATTGACGTCAATGGAGAAAAACTGCGATGGCTTAAAGGGAAATCTTTTCGACTAGAGAAAAAAAGGCCGAACGTTGTTTTATACAGATACGATTTCAAATCTGAGTATAAAGAATTTCACGTATTAAAAAGTAATATATCCCAATCTATGGCCCCAATAAAACAACTGCGAAAACGTAAGCTTGAAAAACCCATACAGGGTTTCAATTATAACACTTACATTTTGAGAAAAGCTTACAACCAAAAAGTGCCAATCACTCTAGCTATAAAAAGGACTTACTAAAAATGTGCAATGAAAAAATTATACCTGCTGAACTTCACCACTGGTGCCAGAACTTGTCAGCCAAAGAAAGTCGTGATTATGTACCTGAAGAAATGTCTTCAAACTCAGAAGACGAAGAGTAAAAAAGATGGTTGACTGGGTTTTTTAACTCTTTTTCGTACTTACAGTATTAGTTCAAAATCAAAGGCTGATCTTTTTATTTTAATACTTTTAGAAGTTTTTATGTTTTATAACAGTAAGTAAGTTGTGCTTGCTGCGAGTGTCTGGGATTATAATATAATATTAAGTTCCTCCATAAACAAAATTATTTTTTTAGTTATTTTAGTTTGGAGTTACAAATAACGCCATTTTGAGAATTTTATGTTATTTTTGTGGTTTTGTTGAGTTTATAATTTGTGAAGTAGAGTTTTTAAAACTGTTTATGCGTTGTTAATTAGTAAATAATGTTCATAAAGTTTCTAAGGTAATAATTAAGACTGATGAAACCAAATTTCTCGTTTAAAACTGTGTTTCTCGATTTAATTGTGATTAAAATAAAAAATAACTAATTGTAAGTTCCCTTAAAGCGAGAAAGACAAAAAGTCACTAACTACATATTTAGGCTTTTAAAAAAGTTATTTGGAATTATTGTACAAAGTTTTTAATTGGTTTTGATACTAAATATATTTAGCTAACCACTAGTGTTTAATTTTTAAATCTAGACCCGAACCTACAACAATAATGTTCATTTGACTAAGTCAAAACTTTGGGCCCGTTTTTCTCGGACTTGACTTTTTGTGGGTTAATGACTTCTTGCACTAAGCCGACGATATTAAAAAATAAAGTATTCAGTTTTGATATAAAAGTACGCCCAGGTATGAATATTTAAATATCTAGGCACCAATGCACTTACAATTATTACATTACATAGCAAAATATATTTATTTTGAATAATCTCGTAATAATTTAACATTTTTACGAACGACCTTAAAAATGTATGACTTTTACAAATGACAACACTTTTATCTAAATCCCTTCACGCAGTTTTTAAAACCATTCTTATCTTAAGACACTAAACTTATCAGTTTCTCTCATAATTTTATCGTGCTTAAACTTGACACGGTTCAGCAATTACATTTTCACTTAGTCGTCCCAAAAAACGGCACGGGCGTCGCTTTCCTACGGTCTTCTGAGCTTCACGTGTAAAAGGGTATAAGTCGAGTTAACTCTGTATATGATTAATACTTTTTGTTATCACGTGCTAAGTCGACTTGTAGCCGTTTACACTAGGGTCACAACGCGACCGGCTTGAATATACAAAGGCTGTACTTTGTATCGTTTTACGCAAATGATTGTTTAATAGCCGCTAAGAGAACTTCGTCAGGGCAATTTATGGGTTCCTAAGTACGTTGGGCGTCGTACAAAATGTTTTGGGTGCCGCGGGAAATTGACGAAATCATTTAGATAACAAACCAGGTCTACGTCGTTTGACGAATGATACCACTTAATAAATGACTTTCGCGAGCGATCTTGACAACGCAAATAGAATAAATTCAAAGTGGGTAAAGAGCTCTGCAATAAAGATTCCGAATAATAAATTTAATGAAAATGTAATCAAGTGGAAAACGTCTTTTTGCGAAAGGAACATTAACGTAAAGGAAATCGGAAATATTCATTTCTGGCAAAATTATATAGAATATTTTCCAAGATGAAATTAAATTTATTTCATGAAGATATTAACACTATAACATAGACAAAAAAAATGTTTAGAAATGATACCATACGGCATCAACAACAACGTATACTATTTAGAAGCAGGCATATTTAATTTAATTATTAATGTGAATGTAACTGACTGTCTGTCTGTAACGTTTTTGACTTTTTATACCGCGAGTAGCAATCAACGACTTCTATGCGGACGGAGTCACGGGCAACAAATTGTCTATAAATTATACCAAACAAATTGCAATGAACACAATATCTGCAGCTTTGTTCTAGTTAGTTGAAGTAAATATGTATCAATCGCTCTAAGATTAACTGAAAGAGAAACATTAAAGGGATAAGTACGTTTTTGTACATACTTCTTTTTTTCTATCTGTGCAATATAGAGTTTACATACATACACAATAATAGGGAACCATTTTGGGTTTCAATAAACGGTCGGATGTGTCATTCAAACGTGGAATGATAGACAGTGAATGCGATTAGGGCTTAGGCAAAGGGACGTGACGTTATAAGGAAGAACCATTTAGAAATGCATGATCCTATAATATTATAAATGCGAAAGTTTGTGTGTGTGTGTGTGTGTGTGTGTTAGTTTGTTACTCCTTTACGCTGCAACGGCTGGATGGATTTGAAGGAAAGGGAGTAACGATAATGGAAATCTTCGCAAAACAAGTCGTGGGTAGAAGCTAGTTGATTATAATAAAGGTTTAATAGAATAGTTTTAAAGCCAGTTTTAGTGAAGGAAATACAGAATTTTGAATTCTATTCTATTTTTTGAAATGGCCAAGCGTGAGTTGAGCCCGCGCTGTTTTGATTCATTGTCGAGTTATAATCAGAATATAATGACACCTACTGCGTGGTGGTATGGAACCCTCGGTGTGCGAGTCTAGATCACATTTGACCTTTTTATTACGCAAGCTTTGATTTAACTTTGAACCAGTGCCCGTTATTGCCGTATGTGCCTGATATTTGGACCAGATAATTATGTAAACCCGATGACAATGCAATATCATGGTATTTAAGAGCTGATGTGATGATGTAGTCGGAAGGTGGCACCAGGATCTCAGCTAACCATGTTGGAACTCATTAGTTTGGTCTTGATAGCCAGATAATGGCTTCACAAGAAAAAGTACAGTCGGCCACAAAAGCTTGTCCCAACAATTTTTTTTTGTCAGAAACTTATTTTTTACATTCTTCTTCAGCCGCTTTTATATGAGACGAATGAATTCATCATTGCTGCGGGAATTTGTCAAAGTGAGAAAAGCTCATAAAGAACAAATTTAAGCACTTGGAATATAAAGTCCGTTTTAGTTGAGAGTACACTCGCTTTAATGAAGCAGGTAATGAGACTCCGAGAGTCAAGAGCAAACAAGCGGAGGCTCGGCAGAGCACTCTTCATCCTCAAACAATTCTTTATCACGTAATAACTGTTTTAAATATTAACTTAATAACATTACCTACATGTAACGTTGGCTCTGTCCGCGTAGAATAGTTTTATTGCTCTTCCCTTGGGAATCGTTCATTTTTCCGGGACAAAAAGTAGCCTACGTGCTATTTCAGACTATAATCTATCTCTGTGGCAAATTTCATCCAGATCCGTTTACCCACGCAAGACGATTATTATAAAATGAAGATTACATAGAAACATACATACATAGTACATCACGACAGGCAGAGACCTGACCACTTCTTTCCATTTGCTACGATGTTGACAAATTTCTTTCGCTTCTTCCACATTAATACATCGAGTCATGCACGCACGTCGGTTTCGGGTACTTATTTAAGATTCGGCCCTTTTCCAGTATTTCTCCGATTCAATGAAGATTAGACACAAAATAATGTGAATTTAAGTCCGAAGTGCAGTCAACCAATAAAAAAATTGAGTTAACATAAAAACCAGGCAATTTGTCGAGTAAGCGTTTTCTAAGAACTCTAAGATGTTGACATCGTGTTGATAAACTTTTGATCAAAAATAATATTTAATAATGATATCGAAGCAATACGGGCAACACCAAATAAAAAAACCCTTACAATTGTAGCGTTGCTAAGGTACCTTATGTGGCAGCGTTCTAACTACCGTTTCATAACATATCATGTTTATTGAAACACTAAACCGTGTCAAAAGCATAATATTCAGTGATATCCAGACAGAGTCATGTCAGATTATACGAGGGTTAAGTTTTAACAAGATAAAAAGCTGAAGCAGTATTTATGAGCTGTCAAATCCTAACAAGATTCAGGCAGCTCAACGGACAGAGATATAATATTTTACTATTTTTATTATTGGCGGTTGAGTTAGGCTTTGTATGCCGCTTCGACCATTGCTGATCTATTATGACATCCTTTTGTTTAGAGCGCACCGCAAAGGCCCGTTGCGTCCAGGAATTTCCAGATGCTTTGGGCAGTGAGGAGTTGTATCTTGTTGGTCTATGATAATGTCGCCATGGGTAGATACTTCTGTTACGCATTAGTAGTCAACGTAAACACAAGATGTGCATTGTCGTCTCCTCTGCCCCCTGACCCGTATTTGGCGTCTTGTTTCATACCCATTAAAAACAGATGTCTGTTCGGTTTGCAGTGCTAACTGGCCACTGCAAACCGAACAGACATCTGTTTCTAATCACTGTTTCTCATCGTCACTGCGTAAGTCTTTTCCTTTTTCAGCTATATAATTTCTTTGGATGGATTGCTTTGGAACCCGTTAATTAGTGATTTCGAGTGTTTTTGTCCTTAAACGGACTTTCAGAGCTCGATCGCCTTAGTCAGTTTTTTCGTTTTGTGATGCCAAAAAATGGCTCCGGGCCGACTAGACTGTTAAATATCAGCACAGTACCTAGTCAGTCCAAAAATATATAAATAAGTTATATATCTCTGTCTCTTGCACTGACTGTAATTTGGCTAGTTTTAATACCTTTTTAATTCGACCTCTGAAGTGAAAAAAAACATTTGGGCCTGACTTTTACTTTTTTATCTCCCGGGTGATAAAAATACTTTACAAATGAACTCAACTGTAAAATTAATAAGATGGCGTACAATGGGTGTTTTTTACCCGGCGTTGAACTAAAAAAGATCACGTCGTATTTTTAAATTAATTATTATTTTAGAGAAGCGTGTGCCCATGGCCTGGTTACGAAAAATGTTATTATGCAATTATATATTAAACAAGAATATGAGAAATAAAAGGTGAATATAGGGTCATAATGGCAATAATAATAAAAAAATACGAATAAAATCAAAGCCATAAAAATTTACTTTTAAACGATAGTTATTCGTACCAAAACAAAAGGCGTTTAACTAGTAGGTAATAACTATTAATTGAACGGTCCACTGACTCACGGGTTTACGAACTGCAGCGCGAGTTAAAATTTATTGCTTTGAAAGTCAAACAAAGTTAATAATTAGATTACCGTGCTAACTCTAAATAAAAAGTCGAATTTAAGGTCAGGTTAAGGTTCTGTTTAGATTCACTCAGTATGTACAGTCATCCTAGAACCTTGTCATTGTGCCTGCTATTGTTATTGTCATACTAGTCATATGATGTTCTGTTTGAAGTTAATTATGACAGTGTACTAAAGTGCTTAGCCTTTTCATTGGGGTACTGTACCTGGTCCGGTTATTTTCAACATTTTCCGTGTAGTACATTTTGCAATGTCATCATGATCGTGGAATCTGAATTTCTCTACTGAAATTTACATCTTCACGGTAATAAAATTCTTAAATAAATGAAAGCAATGAAAGCCATTGGATTTAAATCTTTCTGCGGCAAGATCATCTAAAGTATTGAGTCTGCCATTTGTACTTTTTTAAGTAATGCAATTCAACCGTGTCTTAAAAATAACAATCAGTGGTTGTGTATAAATAAAATTATTCAAAGCTCGTGGCGACAAAAAAGGTAACAGTTATCGTTGAACATAAATTATAAATATAATTATAAATATGACAAGATATTGGGGCTGATTCAGATCTGCGTCGCTATTGCCTAACGCACTTGCAATCTCAATTGGCTTCAAAGCGGAACAATTGTTTTGATTTTGTATGTAGACAAGCCTTCGATTTTCAAAATGAAAACAATTGCGATTGCAAGTGCGTTAAGCAATAGCCCCTCTGTTCTCTAATTCGATATATCTGTAAACCTAAATTTAAAAACGTCAAACTTGATTCTGTTTAACAAGAATGGTCCTAACCCCGTTACTAATTGAACAAAATATTACGCTTACCACACAAATACGCACTGGCTTAGTTGGTAGTGACCTTGCCTACAAAGCTAGCAGTCCTGGGTTCAAATCCGGGTAAGGGAAGTTATTTGTGTGATGAGCGCGAATATTTGTTTCTAAGTCATGGATGTTTTCTATGAATTTAAGTATATATTTCTCTATATAAGTACTTATATCGTTGTCTAGTACTTATAGCACAAACCTAGAGCTTAGTTTGGGACTAGGTCAATTGGTGTAGCATTGTCCCCTGATATTTATTTATTTATAATATTTAAATATTTTGCACTTAACTGGATCAAACTCGGGACCACTAGCTTCATAAGTAGAATAACTACCAACTAAGTTAACCACTTCGTAAAATACGACGCATCACATGGCATGAGTGGGACCATGAGTATTTAACTATTCAAAACACGACTTTCATAATATTTTGACATGGATCGGAACCAAAATCCGATTATCAACAGTCAGCGGTGTTGGAGTTCTGGCAATATTCGAGAAAAGAGATGGAATTACGCTCGTTAGTGCAGTTGGACGAGTACGGCAAATTCTGGATTTCTATTTGGAATATTTGGCACGAGTTTGGTGCCTATTTGTCATCGGTATGGGCGTTGCAGATACACGATATCATGTATCACGTCAATACTGTAGTGGCCCAAACAATGACAGATTACATCACGTTAAGGTCACGTTGGAAGGCAATAAAGGTAGAAAAATATAATGCACTTTTGAAATTTTTAGGTTCCATATGAATAAATAGGTTATTTTAGAATATGGATTTCTTTGAAAAGTTCAGGCATAAAAAAGTGCAAGTTTTTCTGCTTTCTGTGGGTCCATATTAGCGCATATAAAATTGGTCTTTCGAATTTTGACGATTTGTGACTATACTCATCATTACTCCGAAAAATTTTGCTCATACTTTTTTGTTCTACCTTCATACAGTTCATTTAAAAAAAAACTCTTACTTTTTTTAGATTATTATAAGTCTAACCTAACCTAACCTAACCTCACCTAATTTCATCTACACGTAAGATATTTAAGAAATTCTGAAAAGCGTACGGTTCCATGAATATTGGCGTTATGAGTTCAAATGATTATAAGTTCTGATCATTAGTAATAAAAAAAGTATGAAGAGTATGAAGAATGATCATTAGGTTGTAAAATTATATGAAAACATTTTCGGAGTTCCAATAATCTAATTTGCAATTTTATATGAACTTAGGCGCACTCTTTTTCTGTTGACCTTATCCGTTCTTCATCTCAGTATTTATATCTTTATAATTATCAAGAATGCAGATAAAAATAAGAATACAAACTATGTATAAAACTAAATGGTGTCTTGAAAATTACATGTTATATATTACACGGCTTTTAATGTTTTTATTTGTTAGGCGTACATTTAATGGACGACCCCCCACTCGCTTTTAAATATTTTGTAAAGTGATAATGGTATTCAATTTACAGGACACACCTTACCACTCAAATAATACACAAAGGCGTCAAAAATTTAAAATTACGTAGTAGGGCGCGATTTTGTGGCTTGAAAACAATATACTAATGGATTAACTTAATGATAAAAAGGGAGAGGCATAGGCCATTGAAGCTCATTTTCGAAAGGTTGGTTTCAAGCGGAAAACTAAAGTTGTTTTTTTTAAGTTGTCTTCTCAATGGACAATATAAGGTTATAAATGTAAGTGTTCAAAAATAAGTTTAGCAAGTTTACTTTTGTGTCCGGTGATATAAAAGACTGTTGAAAAAATTGTACGAAAAATCAAAATTTTGGCAAATTTTAAACAATTTTTGACGGTCCCAATCGAAATTAAATTTACCGGATATTAATGAAACATTACTTTAATATATCCTGATTTAACTATACTTCTTACTACTTAGTATACGTATTACGTAACCCTAAGTAAATGCATGCATGGCACGCTCTCTTGGTAAGATTACCATGCATAATTTTCATGTTATTCCTAAGGTTCATAACACATAATTGTTTTCTTTTCCTCCAACCTTAAGAGTCCGTTATGATTATTATTGTTTTTTATGTAGAAACGTTATTAAGTACACGATTCTAAAAGAGCATAATTATGCAGGAAATTGACAAATTATGCTAAAAATCATCACAGGTTATGAGGTAATTTAATGTATGAAATAAAACGCTTTTAATGCTATTACATTGATAAACAACGATGTTTTGTTGTATTGACTACGACTCCACATACTGTGCTACTTGAAAAATAATCTACTTTAACTACCTATAACAATATAAAAT
Organism: Acleris laterana; assembly: GCA_963966035.1. Classification (NCBI taxonomy): domain Eukaryota; kingdom Metazoa; phylum Arthropoda; class Insecta; order Lepidoptera; family Tortricidae; genus Acleris; species Acleris laterana. The sequence goes on from OZ014455.1 coordinate 11,904,844, forward strand.
ATAACTTTACAAAATCCGCGACATGTTTGCTGGGTGAAGCATATTTTTATGCCGGAAGAATCTCTGCCGTCATTCAGCCTTTCTAATAATTAAGTGGCGTCGATATATTTTTTCAGCTAGAGGGCGTAATAAGCGATTAATACCTGACAAGTTAGTGTACGGGATAGAGATTTTAACGTAATTTATCTCCGTCACTTTTTTGCCTGGCATTGAAAAGTTTACAAAATGGGTGCAGATGTACAGGCAATCAGGTAAAGACATGGTTACATTAACATAGGCAAAAAATGTTACTCTCCAGCATTGCCCCAAAATTTCAAAGCCCTAGAGAGATATAATTCTGAGGTTCAAGTGGAAAACGTTACAGGGTCTAGTATTCTGTATATGATATACACCCTTTTTTATTACGAGTCGAGTTGTATCCGTTTTCACTAGGGTGACAGGATTTGTTGTCAGCAACACAGAATGTAGGTTAAACAAGGATCACAACTGTCATAAATGGTGAACGAATGAGGCTACGCTAAATAAAAGTAGGCAGGTATGCATTCGGAATCCAAACACACTGAGGCTTAAAACGAAAAGCACGAGGAATTTCGTGGTCCAAAAACAAACTGAGAAACGGCTGTCCTTTCTGTTTAATTAAATGCATCGATTGATGTCAATCAACCGTCAATCGATTGAACAACATTGCAATTTTCATTGATCAACCGTCGATTGGAGTTTTCTAAATTTAGATAAATTGTAGGTTTAACACAAAATGTAGATTAACGGGAAGCGGATGGAATTTCATTGACCAAAACCAACTGGAGAAAGGATATCTTGCAAATTTCGAAGTTAATTAAATGCATCTATCGACGTCTATCAATTCATAAATCGATTGATCGACCTCGCAATATTCATTGATCAAAGTCGTCGTTCTAAAATAAGAAAATGTAGGTTTAACAAGGCTCGCTACCATCATACCCGAACATGATAAGCAAAAAGGCAAAAAAGGTATAAATTTGGAATCCGAGCACACTGGGTCTTTTAAAACGGGAAGCACGAGGGATTTCATTGTCCAAAACAAACTGGGGAGCGGATGTCCTGCAAACTTCCTGCTTAATTAAATGGGTGTTTGTGCAGACCGACAGACGTTTTCTACATTACCGCGTATTATTGAAACAAAGAACAGCTTTATATCATTTTATTTCTTATGTAGGTTCCGGGAAATACGACGTACATTTCAAATATACCCCTTGTCGTCCACCGAATTGTTTGCGCCGACGATTCCTTTCGGGAAGCTCTAAATGTGAGAAACGATTTCGGTTAAGTGTGAGCTGCAGAGAAATGTAGTACTTAGTTTGTTTCAAATTATTCAGTTAAAACCAAATAGGGATATACCTACTATTCATTTTGATATTGGGTCGGCTTTCTATTTGCACTTGTTCGTTACAAGGTTTCATTTCACAATTAGAAAAAAAAACATTTTACAGTAGCACAGTTAAGTAAAGCGGTACATACCAAATGTGACAGTGTATTCCGCCGCGAAACTGCTCAAAAGACAAAGCAAAAATAGTATAGAGATAGTGTGACCACTAGGAAGTCATATAAAAAATAATTTCCATCCGAAAAGAACAGATTGTTCTTGACAGCACATTAATAAGTAAGCTTTACGCGGACAAAGTCACCGGCATATTCTAGTCCACATTAAAAACACGTTTAGCTAAGTAAATCTCTTAACGTTTTAACAAAAAATAAGTATTCAAATTGCCTAAGCTTAGAGCCTCCATTGTGGAAACACTTTGAATATATTATTATGTAAAATCGATATCCTACATTTTCAACGCTTAAACATTGCCCTATTTTAATTTTAAATTCCCAATCCACAATTAACTTTGCGTTCACTTAAAGCTCAGTAAAAGTAATTTATTTCTGAATTACTTATTACTAATTTCCTCTATACAATTACCAAACAAATCAAACGTCTGCTACAAAATAATCGGCACAATTGAACAAAATTTAATTAAAAGCCATCAATTTCCAATACGACGAGGCCACTTCAAGGAATGTAATTTAAGGCACAATCAAAGTCCTTGGAGATGCAAACTCCCTCTTACTTTTATCGCTTCGATCGTATTATACGCGAGGCCTAAAAACCCAAGGGATCAGAACAATGCTTATGGCCTTACAGTGAAAAGTTGTGTCATGACGGTCGTCCAAATAGAGAACTCGTCTTAAAATATTCAGGTTGGGGCCGTAAGCGTGCACGCCTAGCAGTAATTTGTATTTGGGTTGGCCGTAGCACGCAATGATGGTCAAACAACTCTGTCTGTATAACATTCTGTAAGGGTTTTTTATCTAGACAATTTGCTGTCTAGTAAAGTAAGGGGTTTTTTTAATAGTCGTAAAAGGCAAACGAGTGGACGGTTCACCTGATGGGTAGCAGTCATCGTCGCTTATGTACTGATACATTCATTCCATATTACCGATGTGTAAAAAACAGAGAGTGTGGCCAATTAATTAATTAAATTATTTAAATTAATTTCATATTATACGTCAGTAATGTCAAGGTGCAGCTTTGCTAAGCCAAGCTAAGATAACTACTTTTTTAACACGTATCTTCTTTCTTACTTTGTTTTAACACTTTTAACTGACGATGACTGAGGATCATTTCTTAACAGTTTTTGTGCAAACAAGATAGAACCGTCATTTTATTTTATATGTACGTTCAAAATAGAAATGCCTAGCATCAATGACAAAGCAAACGCTGTAATTCCTTACAAAGCCCAGTCAGCCATTGCAGAGCAAGACAACTCTGTAATCAAGTTTCTTATGTTTTAGTCTCTCTGCAACAGTACTAGACTTAAGACCGGCGCTTACAAGCGGAGCGGCTCGGCGCGGCAAAGTAAAGGATTATTGTACGCGGAAATGTTTTTTAATCCAATTCCAAGGATAAACATTAGAGCTCGCTTTCATATAAAAGTAATTTTGTTAACGCTAATCAAATAAACGTAATATTTCTCTCCAATGCATTCTTAACTAACTCTACGGCACCAAGTGTTGGTGCCGTAGAATCGTAAATCGTAAAATGACGATTCTGTCTTCTTTGCACAAAAACTGTAAAGAAATGATCCTCAGTCATCGTCAGTTGAAACAAAATAAGAAAGAAAGTACCAGTAAAATGTTCCTTCTTTGCTCCAAAATGGGTAATAAAACATGATAGTGATATAAATAAGTTCTGTCTGAATACGACTGACTTCACAATAAAATTTATGATAAAAAAAAAAGATTTAATCAAAAATGTATATTAATTATTGCATTATTTACAATAATATTTTGTTCAAGTCATCACAAATAATTATGCCGTAAGAGGCTTCAACACGTTACGTCTCTAATGAAACCAATGAAAACTTTCCGTGCAGCGTTTTGCCGCGCTGGTTAAGTTAAGACCAGCTCTAAGCGGCAAGTAGTTGTTTCGTTAATTCCTTAGGTTTATTACAAACTTTGGGTTGGTTGTAAGTATAAGGAAGATCACTTTGCTTCAAATTATTTTCTATCCGAATTATTGTTTATACTAAAGTAATTTTGTCCTATATAACCTGTATATTCAGTTTTCAACCACAGTTTAACCACTCTGCTGAAACTAAAAATATGCAAGCCTCGGGTATAAGCTTCGCCTATGTTAAAGTATTAAAATTAACTCACATTTAGTTTTATAAGCAAAGTTGCGACAAAAAACACGAGTTAATTAATTGTTAGGTTGGAATCAAACGTGGTCACGAATAAGTTAGAAAAAGTATGCCAAATTACCGCAGGCGATTAATGTAAAAAAAAGCCTAATTCCTTGAATACCTAATTACTGTAAAGAAATATTATAACAAAGTGGAGACCTGTAACATTTTTGTAGATTTTAATTACGACTTCAAATGTGTATTGGGCATATGATTGAGAAGTAAAATTAGCCACCGGTAATTTTCTCGGTAATTTGGTCCGGCTATACGTAACAACGTTCGATCGAAATAACTTTCATTACCGACCGTAGCTTTTTTAATCGCTTAAAAGACGTTAGAAATGTTTTAATTATGAGCTCTTGCCTTGTACTAAGTTTACTAGATAATAATAAAAATAGATAATTGATAGAGAAATTAAAAAATAATTCAAAGAAAACATTTAAGATTTGGCAACAAATACTCGCATTCAATTATTTGCCGCTATCGGACCGAACCTAGAACCGCTAGGTATGTAGGCCGGGTGGCTACCGACTAGGCTAACTAAGTCGTCAAAATATTCACAGGGATCATTTTATAAAGTATTAGCAGTCAGAAATTGACGTTTTATTTAACACTTTGCATTTATGCAATAAACCAAATCAGACTTCCATACTTAACAAAGAGAATATGCTTCCCATTCTGTAACAATTACATAAATAGACTGCTAATAAAAAATTGCACCAAAAGGTCTTAATTTTTTGAGGCAAATAAATCAGAAAACCAACTATCAAGAACACAGTCAAGCCTACCTAAACCTTTTAGACTATTCGAGATACCATCTAGACAAAAATGGTATATTTCACTTAGGAAATTAAAGTAAAATGTACACAAAAAAGAAAATAAAAAGCTTCATTGTGAATCTTATTTGACAGCGAACAAAATACATTTCTACAAAGTCTTGATTTTATTCACATAGTATTAAATCCGTTATCAATTAATATTTTGTGTCTCACAAGATTCTCTCACGACTTCTAGCGTCTTTTGGGGGATCATAGGTCCTAATAAATAACGTAAACAAACAATTTATCCAGTTGTCACCGCACTGTGGGATTGCTTTATTTCGTGGTTTGAAAAATGTGATACGGAATCCACTTTATAGGTGTAAGGGATCCATTCTAGATGATCAACCGTTTATCACTGTTTTTCTTTGGGTTTTCCTTTATTTTTCCTTATCTCTAGATGTTTGTTGGCTAAGAGGAAAGTTGGTAGCTCTCGAAATGCTTTTCCTTACTTTGGTGATAAAAGCTTTGTATGTGTTTGAAATATCAGCAGTTACTCAAGTTAGCGGCGTCGCTGCTGTGGCTGATTTATGTAAATGAATTCGGTCATTTGTCTGGGTTTTATAAAGATTGGTTGGATCAAATTTCGAATCATCCCTTTTTACTGTATTTATGAACTTGGTCTATATCGGAATCCATAATATTTATTCCGCATAATGTATCATTTCACATAAAATCATTTATTATAAAACGGTTTTTACAATAGAAAGTGTTTTATTTTAATTATTATAAAAACTAACCTAATATCATCTATACAATAGACGTTTATTAAACTCTGCAATGTCAGCCTACAAGGGTGTTATGCGAAATGATTTTATGCGAAATCATACATTATGCGAAACAAAATTATGCGTTCCCTATAAACAATATCGTTATTATCATGGTACTTGTAATTAACTACAGGGTATAGTGAAATCATCAAAGAACTTATTGTTACTATCAGTCTTAGCTACTTATTGTAGGTATTCTTTTTTTGTTAAATAACAGAGAATCACTCTTCGTTGGCTCTTAATTTTTGAGTGTTTGAATTGTGAATTTGTGACTATTTCAACAAAAAAAACCTAAGCTTTCATATTTTTGAGCGTATACAGCCTAGACTGTGAGTTTTGTACAAGGCATAATTGGTGTTTTCCACCCTTTTTAAATGTTCGTGTTTGATTCTCATCATTCTTCAACTCACGGGTCTTAACACAATAATAGGTCGCTGGTAATTTGCACGTGACCGCGGCAGTAAACTTGCTCAAGACGTCAATGGAAGAGAATTTAATCGTGATAAGTCACGTTTAACGAAATATTTGACGTCTATTTAACCGTACCGCATCATATCTTGCAAAAAAAGGAGTGAAGACATAATTAATACGAGTAGATAAATACTCTCGAGTTAGTTGCGTTACATTTTTTTTAACAAATTGTTTAAAGACTAGCTAAAATAATGTTTCCTATTTAACGCGTCTGAATTGATCCGTTTATTTAAGAGTTATGATGCCGCAGACAGACAGATGCAGACACACATTTATGTTAAACATTAATGAAACAAAATTATCCTTGCATTGGAGGTTATTTTTTTTATTAATAATCCTTTAAATTACGAGCAGAGTATTTTTTTTTTTAATTCGAGTCTTGATTTAAAAAATAAATAGCTATCACAACTTTACTACCAACTAACTACTTCTTCCAGTGAGTATAGCATTAAAATACTGTTCAAACTTTGTAAATAAGTCAATACCGTCCAAACACTATATCGCTTAAAACCAAGTTTTATTTTGTGTCCATTGAGGTTACATTGGTTCAAATTTAATTAAACGGTTAACCATTTCCTGGCCAGTTCTGATTACGTCACAGCAATGGACGTCGGAGATAATCTCCTATCAGGCGAAACGTTTAGTCGTTCCCGTTTATGTGTTTGCAGGAATTAAAATAAACAAGGGAATAATGCTTGGGACAGAAACATTGGCCTTTTGTACGATTATAGTGTTGACAAAAGAAAATCGCATTCTAAAAATACATAATTTTCAGGATGTAAAATTTTATATTTAAAATTGGTGCGACTTATGTATGTCAACACTTTATTGTACAAAAGAAAGCAAAAACAATACAATGAAAATAAAAAAATAATGTACCAAGGCGAACTTATCCTTGTCAGGGATTTTTTCCTGCTAGCCCTTCAGAAATTGAGAGATAGTATGTTAAAAACTGTTATTGCTAACGACACAACTGAAATAGAAACGGATTTGTAACTCGTAAATAAAAATACTAAGAAAACAAAAAAGTTAATAAAAGCGTCAACTTTATGACATAATAGCCAGTTCATACGCTACTACATTCATTATGGAACGGGTTTTAAAACACCTAGACAAGATTGTTCGTCCGTTAAAATTATAACACAAATACATTATAGTTTCCCAAATATCATCAAAAAGCGAATTCATCGATCGAATTGTTAAATTAAATTCACTTACTTTTAGCGTAAATAATTTATAAGCAATAAAATCAACAACGCAATTTCAAATAATGATAACATCTGTAATAAACGTGGGATTGAAACCGACTCCCAGCTTAGAATAAATTAAAATTTCCATTACACGAATGATAAGAAACTTTTTCTCGTCTAAGTTTCTTCGAGGGAAACGTATAAATCACAGGCGAGTGCGAGAACGAGAAACCTGGCTTTCCCGTTCTGGTGAAAAACAACATCATTACTGTAAGGCGAGAAATGCTACGTAGCCATAGAGGTAGGAAGGCATAGAGGGCGTGTAGGTATATTAAGTTTCTGTCAAAAAAATCATTTTTGGAACAAGTTTTTGTTGCTGACTACTTTTTTCTACACAGCCCTAACGGGACGGATTTACTATGTTTTTTTTTTATGGCACAAAGAAGACAAACGAGCACACAGGCAATTTAGGATTTAGGAGGATTTTGTGTAATTTAGGAGTACCTATGGCCATACTGAGTCTCCATTATCAGAACAGCTCGATAATACTATATTATCGTATAGTCATCAGAACTAAAGGCGTATGCAAATTTTAGGCAAGATTTGACCCTTATTATATACATACATACATACATTAGAAGTTAAATAAAAGCTTGTAAAAACGGCTAATAGACTAGTACTCTTTGCATCTGTCACAAATACCCCTAGTTAAAAAGAGTCGTCCATATATCAACGCTTTCGATTAAATTTCAAAAGTGTACCACTTTTTGGGTGTGTTAGTGTGTGTCACTCTGCATTAGTGTACGTAAGTTTGCAGTCAGCGATGTGCCGGTTTATCAATAATTTTGGCTACAAGCTGTGTTGTACACAGAAAAAAAAGGCTTGGCATTTGGCTACACGGAACCTATGTTTTCTTACATCTATGTACGTAACGGACGGGTTGTAACTAAAACTACGAAAAGGCGTACACATTTTCTGTTCCGGTTATAACGCGATCGAGTACCTTTTTTCAGCTTTTCTAACAAAAGAGCAACAAAAGGGAAAATACAGTTATTACTGACTTGTTAGAAAGGGTAGGGGCACAGTTTAATAAAGAAACGCCAAGTTTCGGAAATGACAATTCAGCAAGCAAGAAAAAATAATTGAGTGCCCACGCAGAGGCAAAAGATAAACCTAATCATAAACGTGCAGTAGCTAAAGTGTGCTTCAAATATGATTTGTCAGTGTGACGTAACTGAGATAGGTTTATTGTGCGTTTATGAATACGCAAAGTGAAATTTTTCACCCTTACTGATAACGCAGCCCAATGGGTGAAGAATTTAGATATAAAACTATAGTGCATGTGCTTGACTCGGCTTAATAAAGCCATACGATTAATAATAATAATAATACGCATAAATTTTAGTAGGTGCTCATTTAAAGTTTCTCACTTAGCTATTCAAATTTACTATCACTTCATGGATACTCATTAAGTCATACATTATGTTTTCGTTTAACTTTTGTTTGCGAAAAGGTATATCACCCCATGCCGCATAAATAAACCACGAAAGTCCAGCAAACAAAATTGGTTGTCCCGTCCATGTGTTTCACGCCATTTCCGCAAATCATGCTAACGTGAACGTTAGAAACAAATTCCGCGTCGATTGCGTTTTTCCCATTTTGTTGCGAACGCCTTCTCGCTAGGGCCTTATCTACCGAACAAAACCCAGACGCCGGAGGTAAAACGACCTGCCTATTATTTTGATGATGCGACAAAGCTTTGAATATGACTCGAATAAAAAGTCTATTATATATCCGACGACTTAGCAGTCATTTCCAAGGCTGTTGTTGTATTTATCATCATAAACATAATAGGCGAAGGTGAAAGTCGCTTGGTCACTTACAGTGATGGTGGCGGTATGGTGATTTTGCAAGATGGCCTTAAACTTGATCGTAATAGTGACATTGAAATAACTGCTAGAGGACGAAAATAGAAAGAGAACAAAATTCCTGGCGACAATACTGATAATAAAGAAGTATTTGAAAATAAAGTCATTTATGCTAAGGTCGGTTAAATAATAACTTACCATATATTATTGTTTGCAATAACATTTACAAGCATGCTTTAAAAATAATTGACGTACCTGAAACGACGTGAGCTCAGCGACAAAGCAGACTATCATCGACAGAGTTATGTCGCAGCATCACCTAGACGGACAGAATGGTCGGCGGTGTCGTCGACTGAGCATGCTCCGACTTAGTCGAGCGAAATGCCGCATTGATGAAACTCACTAAATACTGCTTCAGAATAGTTTTTAGCACTAGTATTTGTGCAAAGTTTCTCAGTCACTTCACTAGTGGCGTCATTGATATCAGCACTATGTTTTCAGTCTTAAGGCGTCACGGTTGTTAAGGTTTCTAAATTGATTTCTAATCTCTTATAAAACTAATAAGTTTGGTGATTTTCAGGAACTAACTTGTGAATTACGTAAACCTTAAAAATGATAGATATCTTGACGATTGTCACCCTTTTTTGTATTCAGCTAAGCTTGAAAACTTTTGGGTAAGCACGTTTTAAACCAGAACTATTTGTGAAGTTCAGAATACCCTAAAGCGCTCGTTGACAAAGTTTTATTTAGAGAGAGCTTTTTTAGTTTTATTTAGACGTTGAACGAGCTTTCCGCGTATACACAAAGTGAACTAAACTTTAGTGTTAGTCAGTCGCGTAGGGCTGCTACAAAATTTTCAACATTCAGGTTTTGTTAAATGTTTAGGTATTCAAAAAAATGTAATTAAAAGTCTACAATTATATTAAGAATTAAATCAGCATAGTGTAAAAAGTATTCCAAAAATCATCTTCATTCTCCTGCTCTTATCTCAACTTATTTGGGGTTGGCGCAACATGTATTTTTCTTCCATACCTACTTCTCCATTAGTCGTCATCGCGGTAGTCACTCCCTTTCTAGCCATATCATCTTTCACACAGCTTATCCAGCGTTTCTTTCGTCTTCGCGTACTCGTATAGCCATCCACATTTATACTAAAAACTTTCCTGACGATATTTTCCTCATCCCTCCGCATCACATGCCCATACCATAACAACCGATTTCCTCACAACTTTCCGACTTAGTCAAAGTCAAAATCACCGGTGTCACTTTGAGACTTCCTCTAATAAATATACCTATTTCTTATTCTATCCATTCACGTATGTATGTGAAAAATAACAGATTTAATTCAGCTTTCTCTTTTTAATATTTAATTCTTTTTGTCAGGTCACATAAAAATAAATTGGAGCGGCATCGCTATTTCTCTTCAAACCTCAACCCTAGCCCTGACGACATCACTTGATCCAGTGCAGACGGCTCGTGTACAAAGCACATCGATCAACTAGGACTAGAGTCAGCACACATTTTCAACGACTATTCTATCGCAGACAACATCCTTCTCTATCTAATCTATAACGAAAGAGACGCACTGAGCCAGCGAAACCTTGTTGTGGTCCAATCTGTACATGGCTGCACATCAAATGTCAAGTAATTGGCGATATCCACATAGCCGATTACACCATTAATACGGATAGTTGTGCATTTCAGGGATGGGAAATGTGCAAACGATTATTAAATCTGGTGATTTGAGTGGTTGTTACTAGAAAATTGTAATCATAGACTCCATTAATGAATTAAATATGATCCCTCTTACAATCTTTTGAGTTTTTTAACTAACCTCAACTATGATAAGTTGAACAACATAGTTGATTTAAAGCATCAAGTCCTTTGCAGCATCAAGTTTATTGACTTAGTTTCGGTTTTAGACGATTCACAACATGAAATACCTACTTTCTTTTGTGAATGACGACGCATTATAAATTTACAGAAAAAACGTATTTTTTCTTTCCTATAAACGTTTCAGACTTAAAATTTCAGCAGTCTGCACGCAAGTGAAATCAATGTGCATTTTACACGAACGTTACGTGCTTAAAAAGTCTCATTTAAACCCCGTGTCGGTCCCTAGAGAGTTCCCCGAACCCAGAAGATAAATGACAGTGGGTGCCTGCATTTATGTCTGGAATAATCCTGAGGTAACCTCACGTAGCACTCCGAGGTTACCTCACGAGCGTTGCTCATGACTCATGCAAATCAAAAATAAAGATAAATGGAAAATAGAAAATGTTAAAAGTGAAAACTGTTGTTGGTAAACTTTTACCAAAAGGAATTGCAGACAGGTGTATTTACAATAAACGTGCCTTTCCACAAAGTAAGTAAAATTTCGAATTCTGTTTCTCCCAACATAATATCTACATAAGTAATATATTTAAAAGGTGAGCGAAAATTCTTCAAAATTTATCAAATTATTAATAAGAAACTTCGGTTTGTTTAATCCCACATGACGCCCAGCCTATATTTTACTGACGATAAAAGACAGTACCAATTTCTGTAACAAACAAAAAACTTTATCCCATTTCATATCCGAAGTTTTATTTTCGGATAACAGGAAGCAATAAAAACTTTTCGGTAGTATTCTTTTCAAAAATACATTGTTAAAATACCTAAAATGCTACAATGCACACCAAAAATCGTGTAAATTTAAATTATGTTGCAAAATACCTTAAAAGCAGGAACTTTATTTAGTCTTTCTTTAATTTGAATTTTTTTAATTTTTTATGGCATAGAGAAGACAAACGAGCACACAGGCCACCTGATGGTAAGTGGAAACTGTGACCCATAGACATTCGCATTCACAAGACTGCAATGCAATCCTAAAACTGCAAATGCGTTGCCAACCCTGAGGACTAAGATGGAATGCCTCTATGCTAGTCATTTCACCGGCTGTCTTACCAGGAATCATCAATTCGCGAAGGTAATATAGATCTCATAGTGGTTCAATTTAATGCCGGACTGAAACGTGTGAACACGTAGCTTCCCCAAACAAATTTGTCTATGCCCTCACTCAGTTTGCTTACGTCGATGGCGCCAGGGTTTTATTGTCCTCGCAGAATAAACCGGCGCAGATATGGCGTTCTATGTTGGTATTATTTTTGATGAGATATTTATGATGAGATATATACGAGATACTCCCAGGATTTATAAGTTTTATTTTTCAACCCGGATGTATTTATGGTTGTGGTGAATATAAAGAATACTCACAAAGGTTTTGAATTTTTATGGGTGTATTTGATAAATTAAAATATTTTATATCGTTCAAACCAACTGATTGATTGAATTGAACTTTCTTAGCCATGTTTTTTTTAGATGGGTATCATTTGAATTCAGGTTAATTGTTTATTATTTTAAGTGTAAGTTATATCAGAATTGAAGTCGATGTTGCTATAGGACAAGATAAGTGTTTCATAAATCCATTAAGAAAAAAATGCCTCAAACAAAACAACCTGTTTACGATACTCGTTAAACGGACTTACACTTCTAGATTAGTTATCTGTGGTTTTATTGAGGCAGTCCAAGAGAGCGGCAGACGCGCCGGCGGCAACCTCGGTCGATGTACGGAACCGTCAATAACTCAGAAATGATACCCTTTTGTCTTCGAACACTATTGTATATTTAAGAGGGTTACTCATCATTACTCGGTGATTGATTTCAATAGGCTTAATAATGACATTTTAGGAGTGTTACTCGTCTCAAGTAACGTCATTACTTGGTATCAAAGCGCTTTTTACAATGTTAGTATGAAGAACTTTGACATACTCGTATGTCTGATTAATATTTGTAACGTTCTCTAAAATTTACTTTAGGTCTTGAAATAGGACTTTTTCTTAAGCTGTCTCCCGTAAGTAGTGACCAATGCTTTATTATTTCTAGCAACGTAGTTTTCTACATTTCTCTTTTCTTCATTAAATAACAAAGCACGTCGTGTCTTGTTTCGTTGTAGTTCCATAGACTTGGAAATTACAGAATGAATAGTCAGTCAAGTCAACGATTAAGTATTTTTATTCCATCAATGAATGATTGATTGATTTTATCGCTAGAATAATTTGAATAACAATGAAACAATACGTGCAAAGAGGTCAAAGAGGGTTCCATTTTAGCTGTAAGTTGGCTTCTAGTACATTCACTACCACAATTGATGAGCCAGTGAAAATGTATTTTTAAAGACTACCAGAAAACATACGTACGTACGTTTAAAAAGGTTTTTTCCATGACTGTCAACTGTACTTTAATATTTTTTAATGTAGTGGGAAGTAGGCAATGTAGTGTGTAGGAAGACCATAGATTAGAAGTATAATCTCAATGAAAAATTGAAACGAATGGAATGAAACAATTTTGACGACACTATATGAGAGCGAATGATTTTCTTTGGCCGAGAAACCACGAAAGTAATGGTAGAATAGTCCTTATACATAATGGTTTCCAAATACATTTCTTTTGATAAAAATAACTGTGAATAGTTTTAAGAGCCAAGATTTTGATTGATTTACATTTTCAACTAATCGTTACATACTTGTTTTGTTCAAGTTTTTTCCTTGATAATTTTTCAATAAATTCACACGTCTCCTAGTTTTAACAATGTTCTTAACGTTAAAACGTGCACTAAGTAGGTATTTCTTATTGAATTTTTATATGTTTTTAATCACTTTTTCAGTGAGCTCAAAAGATCCCGTGTATCCATTAAAGGCATGTGAAATTGAAAAAACAAAATACATTGCAAAATTCCAAAGAAAATTAAAGGAATCTGAAGAATCCGCAAATGTTTCGCCCATCAAATTTAATAAAACGCTTAAACGTGTCCCAAATATTTCTATCAAGATTTTCAATTATCCTATAAAAAATAAATTGTACTTCTGTCGCAACAATACATTGGAGACGATATGCAAACACGCCCTAATATTTACAATTCCTGAAACAAATCTCGGGTTCAAATTTCTAGTTCAACTGAAACGTTACTGTGAATCGGAGCATGACTAACTAAGCTTTTCAACTGAGACACGAAGATTTTCGTGTGCAGAAGCCAATTTTCGCATAGAAATTTCCTGTTCAAATTTATTTTTGTTAGGTTTTATAAATTGAAAACATTTGCTGGTGAGTATGCTCAGAAATGTTTACGATATGGTTTTAAGAGCTCTTTAAACTGTTCCTTTTACTTACTTTTCTACAACAACAACTCATTACAACTTATCCCAAAGATTTATGATGGCGTTTATCAAAATATTTTTTTATTAACATGTTTTACTATGTTATAATATGTCTAATGTTAAACTTTAGGTATTTTTGCAGGCGTGTAAATTGTCACACTCACTTTTTATTACATAAAATCTTCAAGAAATACGTTATTCGAAGGAGAAGTAGAATCAGCAAGTAATTGGGAAGATTAAACTTGGCTCGTTTGAGGCTTCCTTTGATCTTCTAAGAGAACACGATGAAAGACTTAGTAAGTAAGACATAGCAAAAAAAACTTAAGCAGCATTGCTTACGTTAATAATATAAATGGTGTTATTACAAATGATATAGTCCTAATGTAATTTAGGACGTAACAATAAGATCGGTATAGTTAGTAAAACCTCAAGTGAAATTAAATTAAATAATTTCCCAAAGGACCCGCTGCTACCAACTCTTTCTTCAGCGGTAATTTTGAAAAATGTTTGTGAACCCGATGAAAAAGCTACGCAGGTACTAATTCGTTTAAGTCTCGCACTCTCCTTCGTAATTTAATAAGATTTCGCTTAAGTTTAGTCATTTATCTAGATTAACCTTGCTTCAGTCGCGGGCAATAAATATTTTTGTTATTCTCGCCTCGTTCTTAATTAGCAAATAGGAACGAAATAATTTTACTTCTCTTACCTAATAAAGATTAACAGGAATAACGGACCTTCATTTAAAATTGGTAACCTTTACAACATAGAGTGTTATAAAAGGATCATATCCTTCACCAAAAAGGGTCTATTGATTAAGTTTACATTGTAAACTACGGCACGTTTATGCTCACCTAACCCTTTTAAGCTTTTATAGATACGTTGTACATTCGTTGATAATCCTCTATACTTCAATGTACCAATACCTTTCTTCGTGTTCTATATAATTATGTTGTACCCAATCTCTTTTATTATTCGGTGCGTAAATTCCGTAAAATTTGTAGGTCAGGTCACAGCCTCGTATTAATGTTTAGTGACTGAAACGTTAATTAACTGTTTATTACCAAATTCCTGAACGGCATGCGCTGCTCATTACGCCACTTTAACATCAAATCTTAAGTGTTCTTGTTTCAGAATACGTTGATTAGTGAAAATAACAAATTTGCGTAATATTAAAAAAAATATAAAATTGTGGTTATGTGTGAAAAGTGTCAGTTGATATGAATACTTTACGAGCTAACAATTGTGAAAGTGTTTTTATTTTAATTTTATATCTTGATGTAACAATTTAGCTAGTCAAAAGTGCTTTTTAATACAAAAAGAAGTTTGTAAGCGTTAAAAATGTGCGCATTATTAATTAATTAGTAAATCGACATTTATAAAGCCAATATTATTTATGTTAATTAAATTTTGAAAAGCTCTCGCCAAATCAGTCTACATAAAGCTTGAAAGCGTACTGATTAAATGTTTATTAAATACCCAGCGACGAAGGTTTAAATCACAGCCGTTACAGATGCACTTCGGCATTAGGGATATCCATATAATGTTATTGTTGAGAACCGACCACTAAGGAATCTACCGGGCACACTTTGAATTCTTGAACACTTAATTCGAAGTGACACGCAGCTAAACTCTATTCATCTACAGGTTGACTATTTTTTATAATTCAACATGCATGTTATGTGGACCGAGAAGTGACACGTTACTGTTATTATTGGTATTCAACGGTTGTGACAGCCGGTTGTGGCGCATTGAGCGGCCGTGTCCGATCGTCAGTACACACGTGCGACTGACCTCGGCATTCTACTGAATGGTATCGGTGGTTGAATAGAACGGTGGCATCTCGAGAGGTTGCTCAGTGGTTATGTTCAGAGCGAGGCACGGACGCGATACTACCCCTTGCGCGGCGAGGATCCAACTGAATAACCTGCGACTCGATGCCTCCGCCCAACATAGCGCGCTTGCTCAACGCTGTCACAACCATTCTAAACCTCCCTTCATTCAAGTTAGGGCTACAATTCCCTCGCAGCACTGATTGTGGTAAGAAGCTTCGCGCTTCGTTTTGTATAGACGGCCAATACGCATGTCCACAACATTGTATATAAATTCATATACAAGAAGGCATAGTTTCCTTATACATTTGGATTTTCTCGAGTTCAAGGACTTTTTGTTATCTGTTTGAGTTTTTTTGGTTTGAACGATTTCGTTATCGCGTTACATAGGGAAATTGATATCAAGGAACCGTTTACCCGTCAACTTTGGCTACTCGTAAATACTGGTATGATTAATCATAAAGAAGTTTATTCATAAGTATTCTAGACTTATTTGAATGTATTTGTGTAGTATATTAAAATGGCATATTAAAACCAGATAGTAATATAAAATTACCAAAAAAAAGAATGATGAAAAATTACAAGGCAAGGTAAGGTCAGGGTAAGGGTAGGTAGGTAAGGCAGAACTTTTCCTCTTATTTATAATATAAACACACGATGGCTAAAGTGTGCCTAGAACACGCTATTTCCTTATCCTTCTTGTGACATTTTAATTTAACAGAAAGAGGCAAAGAGTACTTTAACAAAAATAGGTTTACGCTGCGTTTATGAATATGGGCAATAATGTTTAATTGTAAAAATATTTGGAATAATAGAATAATTTGAGCCAATTAAATATTAGTGCGAGAATATTGGTTACTACGGTAATACAGTTACTATTAAGTTGGCTCTTTGATATGAATCAAATGTAGCCGTGCACAATTAATAGATTATTAATTGCTGCTTACAATTAAAAACTACATTTTTCTCAAAAGGAAGTTATAATAGGACTAAGACTAACTTGGTTGTGCATCGAGACAAACCAAAATGTGGTTTAACGGTGCAGATTTTAATAATTTGTAAATGTTTATTGAATTTACTTTAATAAATAATAATAAATAATCTTCTATCAAATAAAAATGTTGACTTAAGAGTTTTAACTCTGACCGAACAAAGTATTAAAAAGGCTTTTGCCGTCTGATCAATTATTATTATTGCGATCAAATTGGAAGTGGTCCAATTCTCCTGACACAGAAACCTCTACGATCATACGTCTTAATTACAAACCTATCAAATGTGTTCCATTTTGCGTAAAACTCAACCATATTTTCATATTTTTTTAAGGTTTGCGATTTTCCAATGGATTTATTTTAATAAAGTCATCAACCAAGCAATTCATCCTATGGAAGGAAACCAATCAATCAGTTCGATATTTTTCCGGCGGTAAGCAGCAATTCATATTAATCTGTCTCTGTGGAGATATTTCATTTTATTCCGCGATCATGGTTTCCAATGTTTAAGAAAAAGCCTTGAACACTTGAGAGTAATCATTCTCAGCAGGAGATTTCCGAATTTTATGGCTTTTTTACCGAAGGTACTAACTTAGCGGGGGAGTAATTGGAGTGTCCCATAAATTAGAATTAAGGGTGCTCCCCTTTGCGCTGAATTATCATATTTTTGTTCTAAGGTCTTAAAAATGGTTGATGATTATTGAGTACTATTCTACTTTGCCTCAATCAATCAAATTCAATTTATTTCTCACTAGCTTCTACCCGCGACTTTGTCCGCGTAGAATTCGTAATTTTGACATAATGTCAATGCTAAATTTCATTGAGATTCGTTTAGCCGTTCTGGCGTGATTAACTGTCAACTTTCGCATTTATAATATACGTAAGAGGTTATCACTAGTATGTGGATAAAACCTCTGACGTTTAAAAGATTTAGAAATCACTTAAAATACCCGTACTAATACTTCGATCAATAATTAATTAAAGATAATACTTACATGAGACAGTATATGCATGATTCAGAACCAGATTAAGGTTATGTTACTCAAAATTATATTACAGTATAAATTACATGCACTTTTGGGTAATTGCATAGGTTTCTATTGAAAAACATTGCATAGATTTCTACTATGGCCCTTACTGATACGTATACTCACACTGGGGTCCTAGTGAAAAAGGCTATAAGTCTGGTGATCAAGTGAAAAAGGGTTTCAGTCTAGTATACTCCGTTCATGTATTTACCCTTTTTTATTACGAGTTAAGTCGACTTATATCCTTTTTCACTAGACTCCATTATAACTCAGCTGTTTCAAAGAGAATGAATAAGAGGATCGTGAACATAACCACAACCTCATCAAAGTTGTTCAACGGATTAACATTGAGTTGATCAACTATCCAACTACGAAGCAAAATCAATACAGCAACAAGAGAAATCTCTAACAAACGGATTCTAAAGTTGTTCAAGTCAGCTGCTGTTTACCTTAACTATGTTTTCTGAGGCGAAGTTTCCGTGTTCACGTGTCATAGATAAAGTCCAAGTTTCGACGTTATATTCAATGAGGTATGAATTTTCATGGTTAAAATTCCTTGTTGTTGGTTTTATTGTTCAAACAATGATCAAAACTTTTATGTCTAAATTTCGTGTTAGGAAACAAATTTTGAGACATATTTTTTTTGTAAAAAATAGTATCGTTTTTGAAATACATACTGTTTAATAAGGCTAGAGAGTATTCGCTGAAATTTATGGGCGAAGGTGACATTATGTCATAATGAAGATGTCACGTTAAAAAAGACCGGTTTGAGTGTCATCGTTTTCATCAGTAGATTTCAGAGAAAGGTTTTTATGTACCTATTATAAATTCTGGTTACTAAATTCACATGAACCCAATCTTATCTTAGTCCTCAGGTTTGGCAACGCATTTGAAGTCTTAAGATTGCAGTCTTCAGATTGTAGTCTTGAGAATTAAAAGGTGCATGAGTCTCAAATCCAACTAACTAGCAGGTGGCCTGAGAGCCGGTGCATTATTAGTGCTATAAAAAAATCAAAGCGAACCAAGAAACTAGTACAACTCTTAAAGCCTTTTAATGTACCGTAAAACTACACGACTACATAAATAAAATATTGGACTAGTGCTGCAAGTTAGGACCATAAATTGTGAAGTATTTATAATCTGGCTAGACGTAAGAAACAAAAGCTTTAATTTCGTTCTCCAATTGATCACACAGCCAATAAAACAAAATCACACAGCCAATAAAAGTATCGTTTTAATTTACTTTGCGAGAACGGAGACACAAGATAATGTCCAATATTCTGCAATGTCCAGTTATTCATTAGTGTATTCCGGCGATAACAAAGACGTTAAGGGCAGGATTAATAAGTGTTACAATAGACCAGAGATCTCTCAGCGTAATGAACTACCCTATGACTTCGTACAGTTCTTGCAGTTCAATAGAGGAGAAAAATAAATAAATAAAAATAAATAAATATAAGGGGACAATCTCACACCAATTGAACTAGTCCCAAACTAAGCTCTAGGCTTGTAGGTACTAGACAACGATATAAATACTTATATAGAGAAATATATACTTAAATACATAGAAAATATCCATGACTCAGGAACAAATATTCGTGCTCATCACACAAATATCTGCCCTTACCGGGATTCGAACCCAGGACCACTAGCTTCGTAGGCAGGGTCCCTACCCACTAGGCCAGCGCGTCGTCAAAATGAAAAGGCACTTTATGATAAACAAGAGATTTGAGCGGTTAAGTTTTGATCGGAAGTGAAAGAGAATATAAAAACTTTGGCTTTTACTATTAGTGGCTCGTTAATATTTATCTTTTTATAAGGGAAACTAAACGGTAAGGAGGAAACTACTAGATTCTGATTCCGGGCCAAAGGAGAATGTTATCAATTGAGATGAAAATTGACAGTTAATTGTTTTTTGGTTTGTAAATATCACGAATTAAATTGCAATAATCGGAAAAAAACTGGATTCCTCCTCTTTCCTGGATTATATTAATCAATTTTAATGTTATTTTCCTGTTAAAAATATATATGTACTGAACTTAATGCTAACGTCTGCTACGGTAAGATTTGTTTAAGCTCGGGTTTGATAATACAACATAACATTTAGAAGAGTATATAATTTAATATTCGGTTTTGGGTGTAAATTACAAATAAAATTACAAACAGAAATATTAGCATTTAATTATACCGTCTTGAGATAACGCCGGGTCAAACTCAAGGGAATATCCAAGGCCTTCCGCTGTATTTCATTAACAATGCTTAGTTATAAACAGCTCAATTCATCTTTGTTTAGCAAGACGGGAAACGATCCGTACCTTGAGGTTTCCTTAATCCGGTTACACAAATTTATTTGACGTACACAAAGTAATACACGTTTTCCTGATTAATGAACACCTGTAACGGTGGAACAATAATAATAAATATAAAGGTATTCATTTTTCAAAGCACGAACGAGGTCACAGTCTAAGTATGTAAGTGAATCCAGATCACTACCACTATCTTATATTTTAGATGTCCCTTTGTTTCACCAACACTCATTTAGAACGTATCAGTTCGCAGAATTTCCGTTTCACAGAAAGCTATTATCAGTTGAACCCGAGTCAATTTTAGGTTATCTTAAATATATGATTCACGTAGGATAGGCTAGGTTAGGTTCTAGCTTTCCAAGAAACGAAAATTCTGCAAAGTGATTTATATCAATTAAATATGAACTGTCAAAGACGTTTTGAAAGTTCTTATTAACAGTCGAGTTAATAACAATACTAAAACACGGTAAAAGCAACTTCATTTTATCAGGTAGAATAAAGGCCCAGTAAGTCTACCACATTGCACCAAAACCACATAACTAATGTCGCAAAAAAACACATTTTACCAGCGTCATTCATCTTCAACAATTTGACGCTTTAAACCACAAATGTATGTACGCATTCATCGTCGGTAACAACGTAATGTAACTTGTGTGAATAATTCAAAAAGTTTCCAACTCGTAATTAATAATAATTAGCACAAAGCAAGAGGAGGTACTTTAACATGTGTTACACATCCTTTGATGAGATTAATTTGGGGACACGTTACTCAGCTGAAGATGTATCTATACATTTAAAACTGGCTGAATGACTGACACGTACAGTAGAACACAACAGATATGGCGTGTCGTAATTTTTCGTTCGCGCAAGACACGAACAACGATTCCGATGATTTCCGAAAGCACGATTAAACCCACGATCAGACTTGTACGTAATAGTTATAAGGTGCAAATTAAATTGCATCTATTTTTCCATCTCACTCACGGACGTTTGACAGCTGATTGAATGATACGCGGGCGCGCGTCAAAATGGCGGCTCTAATAACCAATAATAGCACAGAATACAACCACGCAACGACGCTGATTGGTTCCCCGCGCTTCAAATAAATGCCATCTGCGCAGGTACATCGGTAAGCCATATAGGTTGTATTTTACTGTAACGCACTACCTAAACCGCTTTGCTGTTATGCCAAGGATAACGGCTAATACGAAATGTTCATGACTATTTTCACAGCTCCAATATAAGCTGATTCATGTAACAAACAGTTATGAAAAATCTTTATTTGAATAGCTATAAAAATAACCAAAAAATGCAACAATGATTTGTTCCTGCCTCTTTCTAGCAAAACAGAATTTAACATGCAGTTTATATAGCCATGACGTCACACTGCGTATCGGATCTCTGTCTAATTGGCAATTTAAAATACTTGTATCATCCGTATTTCTTGGTCGATTTTAACTTTAATTTCACTTTTGGTAATTGCATACCAATAGTATTAGCGTTTTAAGGTTAATGTCGTTGGAATAAAGCAGAGAATGCTTCGAGTACTACATTGTAGATAACCTCTTTGATATTACGGCAGCTCTGAACCTAAGGACTTGAAATTTAGAGTGAATGTTCCTAGAGTACCCTAGGGGAGCATTAAGAAAGGATTTTTCGTAAGTCGACCCCCAACGAGAAGAAATAGGGGGTACCGGGAAAGTAAAAAGTCGCAGATGTCCAGGTGGTGCGGTGTGTGGATTTTGTTTATTTAAGAGGTTCAAATACAAAAAAAAGATGACGTGAAACACTGCGATAAGTTATCCGACTGAATACAACAAACATTGATAGAAGCTGAACTTGTGATTATTGTACAGCATTTTTAGAAGAAACAGTGGTTCCTACTTAGCTACAGGCCAAGTTAAAATATAAAAAATAGATAAATACTATTACCAAGTCTTGGTTATACCACCTTGCCTACGAAGCCAGCTTGATCCCCTGATTTGTTTTTTTATTAATACCAGAACTTGTACACATAATTTTGGGTAATTGTTTATTGCTATTTCCACGTCGTTTTTTTTTATAACCATATCCAAAATTATTTGCAAAGAAGTCATAAAAACAAATAGAATATCACTTTTGCATCTATAATATATTAAACATTATCTACGAAAATCATTGATCATTTTGAATTATTTTTATCAAATATGCTGGACAAGATTTCATACATGTTTCAGTATTGAAATTGTGGAATTTAATATACAGTTACTGCGCTCGGATGGAAATATGTCATATCATGTTATGAACGTAATGTGCTACTTGCTTGTGACAGGTTACACTCCAAAGCGTGTAGTACTCAAATAAATTTTAGTCGTCGGTTAGTATACAGCTAGTAACATTATGTTCATTTAGGCTACAGTTAAGTACTAAAATACTTCTCTCTTATGTGTATTTATACTCATAATTACTAGTTAAATAGCGATACGAAATATTAAATGAGATTTATTTAAGGTGTAATCTTTCGTGATAATCTCAAAAACCACTGAACGGATTTTCTATCGGTTTTCACCATCTGTTAGATAATTTTCCGTGGGAGGTATCATAGGTCATAATAAAGTCTGGTTTGTGTACGGGTGTTACAGAAAACTCACATAAATCGAAGCAAAGTGAGGACAAGTCGTTAGTATAGTATAATTTTATTTGTTTAAAATATATTATTATTGTTGTTTGGAAAAAAAAAATTTTTTAGTTGTAGCGTAAAAGTCTAATTTCCTTAAAGTGTTTTTATACTAAGTACATAGTTACTTCGAAAAATTTAAAGTGCCTTTTTTTTTGCAACGGTGTGTAAATACGGTATCTACACGTACCGTAGTATCTACACGACTGCAATATTATAATGTTATAATTATGAATTCAATATCAAACTCTAACAGAGTATCTCATTTGCCGCTCATTATTCATTTTAATTAAGCAAGGGATAATTGCACAGCATAATAAAGTTTTCAACGTATCTCCCATTTCTCAACTCGAAATTATAAATTAACTTTCATAACATCGCTGCATACTATGGTTAACGTTAAAATAAAATAGAGTGGAGATAAGCGCAAACTCGCGCTGTTTTGAAATACGAAGGTTTTAATCAGTAGAGTTGACACCGTTAGGCAAGTTAAGGGAATTATCTATTTTAATAAATAATGTATAATGTATGATGTATTAACTTAAATAATTTCAACAAATTTTAAGCAGCATCACAATTTCAATTTTCCCTGGTGCAAAGAATTGGGATTGACCAAAAAAAATAACTCACGGTTTTTACTTTCTCATTCGAAAAAATAGGAAATTTTAAGACACCAATTTCATTAATTTTGTATTGGACCCAATAGTTTTGTTTTAATATCTTTATTTATTTGGCAGATATTAATTTATGGATGACATGATTATTTTAAATTTGGGATGGCATTATCTAATAAATTACAACAATTAAATGATATCCAATGAAAAAAAGTGATTGTAATAGTGTTTTATAAAACGTACTATTTCAAGCTGTTTTTGCCTAACCCGTAACATACACCTAGGAGAGCTTCAAATATAGGTTAAATATACTTTTGTCGAAATATCCAAAATAGATAAATAAATATTTCAAAAACTTAATAATGTAGAACGGCTTTAAAACCCTATTCCTCGAAATGGTTTTCGAATTGGAGTAATTGTAGAAATATGAACCATCCCAATTCCAAGCTAGAGAAACAATGTCAGCGACATGCGAGCAATATTAGCGCGCTAAAGTGGAAGTAAGCTTGGTGGTAGATAAAGTTGAAATGATTTGGAATATAGATCGTAATCTTTTTGTATGACGGATAATCGATAGACAAACACACGAGGAACACACAGGAGATACGCTAGGTCAGCATAAGACTGCGATGGTTGACATTTAGATCTATATGGTTACACCATATAGTTTAAATACAAAAGTAGTTCATCTCCGGCCGTTTAAGAGTTTCTGTTATCTATTAGTTACCGTTCGGGAGCTAGGCTCGCGTCGATGCGGGTGGGTCGCTTGATTTTACAAAATGTACATAATAGCCATTGGAACCGGTTGCAACGGGAATAAAATGGATTTTCCTTTGTTTTTACGTCTGACAACCAAATTACGAAATGTACTCTATGATACAATAGGCTCATATTTCATTGACTTTCGTTGTCTGGGAAGCGCAAAGTGGTTAATACGCAAGCAATCAAATGCGGTGACGATGCAGCCGTATCTAAGCCGGCTTAGTTCGTCTTGTTGAGTTTCCTAGTGGTGGCTTGCGGCGCGTACGGTCGAGACTGTCATTTGCAGACGGAGTGATACACCTTTGTTTAAAGACGAAATACTGTTTATACTGTGATTACGTCAAGCGGTAGACGGGAAATTGACTGATAACATATTTAGCTAGATGCAAGGGACACAAAGTCAACCATCTTGGATACTCTTGAGTAAAGCCTTTATCCAGCAGTGGACATCTTTCAACTTAATGATGATCATGCTATTTAGCTTCTAGCATCTAGAAGGCACAGTTAATTGCGGCAAGGAGTGCAGAAAAAAATATGTGACCTTGACAAGCCACCTAAAGTATTGCGGTACGATTTGTCATTACAATTATGTTATGATTTTTTTTTTATGGCATAGGGAAGAATAAACGAGCACACAGGCCACCTGGTGGTAAGTGGAAACTATGACCCATAGACATTCGCATTCACAAGACTGCAATGCCATCCTAAGACTGCAAATGCGATGCCAACCCTAAGGACTAAGATGGAATGCTTCTATGCTAGTCATTTCACCGCCTGTCTTATCCCCGAACCGGAACACAACAATGCGAACACTGCTGTTTCCGTTTGATTTATTTTACTGTTAAATTTACATTTGGAAGCCAAATCGTCTCATACATTCCGCAGTCACGTTTTGAAACGTGAATTTGATTTATAACCTTTTTTTCAATAAATTAAACCATGTCTTACCTCAGTTTAAATGTTACTACAGTCATATTTTCAAGACGTGACAAACCGATACAAAAAGTTTGTTTTTTTCTAGTTTGTCTAATATTACTGGTTACTTTTAAGCCAGATCCATCAAGTTTCCAAGTATATCGCTAAGCGTAAACAAGGTCATCACTACATTATTAAAATCGCCCCCGCACTGCAACGCGCCTCAGCCGCTCTGTGTAAACTTGTGCTAAGTAAGATTGTGTTGTCTGCTAAGATTTGCGCTGCGCTAGTAACGTTCTGTATAAACAAATGCTTTGACTACTAAGTTAGTTACCTAGATAACCTTGTTTCCGTTATGTTTTCATACTACCACTACTAACATTTTTTGTAAAACGTTCCATTACCTTCAACAATTGCACTATCTTTTGTTTTTATTGGATTTTAACAGAGTTATTCTATGACAGAAATAAACTGCGCGCGGTAGGTTCAATATACGATGACATTTTCAGTCAATTAAGCTAGTTTTCTAAATACGTCAACTACAAATCGGCCGCAGGTCATGCTAAGTACATACATAGTTACAGGTCAAGAACATTACCTTCCTCCTTTTGCAGTCAGGTAAAAAAGATAGCAGCAACAATAGCGACGAAACGTGAACAGTTTTTCCCCACGGCGTGTTTAAAACAATATCATTGTGTTCATCTGATAGTATTGAAGTTGTCTCATTACTCAGACCTAGATTGCGAGATAGAGCACGCATTATGTGCCTTTCCTTTGTTACCTGGCCTATTGATGTGCTTGCAAACCTAGTTAGTGCTCATTCCTATGAAAAAATCTGCAGTTTGAACAGAAATGTTTGACCGCTTTTGAAAAACGCCTGCCTTTTTTATCATTTTTCCATTACTATTAATACAAAATGGAATTCTCTTCCATCTGCAAAATTTCCATTTTTTAAAAGATGATAACTTAAGAGGCTGTTACTGAACCAGTGAATTTATTACCCTTGTAGCCATTTACCTAATGGTAAGACAAATTGTTACATTGATTATGTGAGAATTGACTCCAAGTTACAATTTTTATGCATTTGAAATTGCGCAAAGGAGAATGGATGACAACAGCTAGACAGAAAGGAAGACAAATGTTATTCTGGACAAACTAAAAGATAAGAGATGCTGCTTTTAGTGATTTAATATAGTAGACAATACGTAAATATGTTACTGCAATAAATATATCTTCACAATTTCTGACAAATACCTAAGGAATATCAACCAATCTTGCGCTTGATTCCAATTTGTTTCAAATCATGTTGTTACCAACAATACGGTTTTATTAAAGAAGCAAGGTGGGATTTAACAAATTTAAAGCAAGCTCACCTTGAAGGCTTAGGTTTCTATTCTACATGGTTAAACTATATTGCCTTTACTATTATAATTCTTATTCATTTGACAATAATTAGAAACCGATTTCATAAGCATAGAGGGCCAGTACCTGCCACTATGCTCTGTTCTCAAAACGAAAAGGATACTAACAACAAAATGGATTATTTTAGACGTCATCGCTAAATTGAGTCATAAATAAGCTACTTTACGTCACAAGCCGAAGACCTCAAATATAGGGCGATAAAATACATTAATAATGTTCAGGTTTTTATTACTTCCGGCATTCGGCACGTATGAACTGTTTGTCGAGACTCATTGTGGATAAAGGCGAGCCAACTGACTCAGCAAAAAATGGCCACGGAAAGCCGACGTTTCCTGATTTTCGAAGTGAATTCGGGATGCGGTTTCACGGTCCAGGGGTGGCGAACCGCTGGGCCCCCCTGTCTGCGTTTAATGTCAAGTTAATGTTTATTTATTTTTAATTGTATTGGCTTATGTGAAATGATTGATCGCTTTTATCTTAAACAAATGACACTCATTGTGATAGGTGATATGATTGTATTGCTCAGGACTGATAATTGCAGCAAGGTGCTAATGACAGTATATTAAACAAGAGTATGTCATCTCATCTCAATAAAATTATAAACGCGAAAGTTTTTGTGTGATTTGGATGAAATTTAAAATGAAGATAGAAATTATTTCGGAAAAACGAAAAGTTCCCCAATATACAACGATAGTCAAAATCCCCCACTATATGGGATGGCCGAATAACTAATTCTATGCGAGTGAAGTTGCTGGCAGAAGGTAGTGTTTAAATGAAACGGTAGTTTTAGTTAAATGTTGCAATATTCTATCTGCAATAAAGATTTACTAAAACACCATCTTTTTTGGTTGCGCCCTTTAAAATCACATTCAGTACATTGATAAGACCAAGTAACTAAATTATGGTCACTGGATTACCCCTGGTAGTAGCCCTGGCCAAAACACTTTCGTCACCAGGTCAATCCATAAAATATTCCAGTTCCAATTATTATTTGTTTCCTCTGTCCAATTTAATATTTATTTATTGATTCATTTTTAATGTAGGTTTTGCTAGTGCCGTTAGTGCAAATCTAGAGTTTTGTTATGGTCTCCATCAAATTTTGTAAGCTCGCCCTCAGATAATGTATGTATGCATGTAAACACTTTATTGTACAAAACAAAAACAAAAACAATACCATGAACATTACAAAAAAAAATATTACAAAGGCGAACTTATTGCTTTAAAGGATCTCTTCCAGCTAACCCTTGAGCGATTGAGAAAAGTGAAAGGTTGTGCATCGAGTAGGCAACTGTATAACTTTATTTAGGAAGAACATAAAATTAAACGAACTAAAAGAAACCCTAACTATAAAAAAATACTAAAGATTATTTACCTATACTGGCTTCCCCTTCCTTCCACCATGATCTTTGAACGGTTGTGCCCAACCATGGACGTATTCCGGCTGGCATTATAATCGTCTTGATTCTGATTAAAGCTTACAAAATTTTGTTTTCAATTACCTTTTTGCTTCGAATCACAAATTTAATTGAAACGTCAATCTCTCCTATTTGGAACTCAACGAGGAAATCTCTCGGTTGTAATCAAACTCCAAAAACAACGTTAACATTTTAGTTCAGCTGCAAAATATTTTATCCGGATCAAATCCACAGCGAGATTTACAGGAAAATATCACAGTTTTGCGTATTGAAAAATGAAAACTAGCATGTTCAATTTATTTTTCGTAGGTTTGAAGCAAAAAAAATTTGCCAATATCCGTCCATAATTGAAAGTAAATTTAGCGTTGTCGGAAGTATTTAAGAAACATTTTTGTACTTGTTCGTAAAAGGGTTTCGTAAAACATTATTTTGTAACTAAATATATTTTAAAGTGAAATTTTATTTAATTCAAAATTATAAAGACAATAATGCCTAAATGTGGTTTAAATAAGTGGCATAATTGTCTAAAGTTGTAAACTATTGAAGTAGCTAGATTAAAAATTGAGTTTTGAACAAAAGATCACTTACATTACACAACCATCCTTGCAACTAAGCAAGACCTCTGTCAGTAGTGTCAGTTTCTTTTGGTGTCGTTGTGTTTTGTTTATAATTTCACTTTGCCTCAAACCTTTGTACAATCTGTGAGCACTAAGAAGATGCTTCGGTTTTGTACATGTCTCTCACTCGCTCTTGATAAGATCGTATGAGAGTGAGTGAAAGGTAAATACAAACCCGAAGCATCTTCTAAGAGCTATCGCACTGTAATAAACCCATGCTGTGACCGTATCTTCAAAAAAAAATGGTTTTGAAATCGAAATAGGTTTAACCAAATTGGAATAGAGACCTTGTAACACTTACAGCCTTTTTTCACGTTTCGTTTTCAAAGTAGCCGTAGTTTTATTGTATTTTACTTACTTACTGTTATAAAAGGCAAATAATTGTGAACATGATTGGATTGTCTTATAATCACGCATTAACGATCAAAAGGAGTTTAGTCTCGTTTAACAAAGGATACCCATATCCTGGAAAATTTTTAAAGTTCCTGTAGAATTAGGGTCTAGATTTCGTGGACGAAATCTCACACTTGCACATGCACTTTGTTTTTAACCGTTAACGAATTAGAAATATATCGGACAATGTTTTCTCGGAAGCGATTTGATACCATAGAGAAGATGCATAAAGCTAACGTAAACGATTTTCAACCACGGCAAATAATAAATGTCTGGCATTGACAGCGAAGCG
The DNA here is from genome assembly GCA_963966035.1 of Acleris laterana. Taxonomy (NCBI): domain Eukaryota; kingdom Metazoa; phylum Arthropoda; class Insecta; order Lepidoptera; family Tortricidae; genus Acleris; species Acleris laterana. The sequence goes on from OZ014455.1 coordinate 11,934,101, forward strand.
AACGTCCTACCGGACGTCAATCCATTTATATACATTTTTTGCTATAACGATAACCGTCGCCGGACGCATCTTTTCTAGGGCTGCGGATGCGAACACAATTACCTAGAAACACAACGTGACTGTTACGTAGTCAACATGAACTATCGAATTATTATATTCTGACGTAACAGTTTTAATCCGATAATGCGCTTTGCTGGCTTTAAAAGCATTAGTTAATGAGTAATAAGCTGAGATTATTCCAATTAATTTATGTTTCCCGTCCAACTAGCATTCATTCGACACGATTAGCCTATTTATTAGTGAACCTGTCTACAAAGCAGATTTAAGTTCGACGGGAAAATATTTGTTTAACGAGCTTATGAGCATCTCGATTGTATTCTGTGTTAAAGGTTGTATTTTTTACATTGTTTTGAGAACAAGCTATTTACAGTCATGTTAATCTCTACTAATGTTAAGAGGTAAAGACGTTTGCATCGTTGTGAGGGGTAATCTCTGGCTATACTGATCCGATTTTGAAATTTTTTTTACCAATAAAAAGCCGCGTTATTTGTGAGTGTCATAGGCTTTATATTAACCCAAAAAGTTTATTGCCCAACGAAGTGGGCACGGGAACAGCTAGTGTTAAATCAAAATGTGTTTTTACAACATAACCCTCAACCTTTCATCATACATTGTAGGTGTACTGAAATTGTTATTTTAGAGTATATTTTGCAATTGTATGTAACCTCAGACCTCAGCGTTAGCATCGCATTTTCAGCTTTAGGATCGCAGGTTAAGTTCGCAGTTTTCAGAATGCAAATGTCCATTAAGTCTCAGATCCCACTTACTGTCAGGTGGCTGATACGCTCGTTTAGAGACAGAGAAAACCTTAGGTTATAAAAATACCGTCGATAAAGTAAGTATGATACAATGACTAAAATAAATCTTTTTTGCTTATCTTATATTTTCAATTTAAAGTTCAGTATAACAAGTCGACGTTTGAAATTATCAGACACGGTCGTGTCATAGTCCTTATGAAGAACACATAATTATGTTTTAGACAAGTGTGCATAAAGGTATTACCTAGATTAATTTTTGCTTAGCTTGTTTACTTATATCTGATGTCACTAAACCGGTTCGATCCAGTTCTAGATTTAGAACATTAACTCCAGCTGTAACTCGAGCACTCTGCGATCGGAGATACGATGGTCATTTGCTAAATCGTAATAAGCCATTAAGCTGGTATCACACTGTAGGCATCGTTAAACCTATATCAAGTATGAAGATGTCTAGACACAAATAAAATCAAGTGCGAGTTGGACTGGCGTACCGAGGGTTCTGTATAGCCGTACAGTAGGTATTGTTATTTATATTCCGATTTTAATTCGATTTCGAATTTAATAACTGCGACTCCAACTCACATTTAACCATTTTTGAGAACTTGTTGTTTGTCTTCAGGGTTTTTACTATAATCATACTAATTTTTGGCGCTTCAATGTTTTACCGTTTTAAAAATACGCCAGTAAAAATAAGTTGAAAATAATTATTAATTTACTTAGTGAAAAAAATATACCGCCGTAATACTAAATAAATATTCTGAAAATAATACAACCCCGCTATCGAGCTCGAGTAAGTTAGCGGTTTAAAGTTAGGAAGGACGAACAGACGGACGGACAGCAGCGTAGGCAAATTAATAGGGTCCCGTTGAACTAGCTATCGGGTACGGAACCCTACAAATGTTCGGTGCTAAGTGGCAAGCTTCGTCATTTGCATCCTCTTTAGTCGTGGGCTACTTCCATCCAGTTGTGTTATACTTACAACTCGTTTGATAATAATAATGCAAGTAACCATTTCCAAAGCGAGCGCTTGTTAATATTAAATTGACATTCTGCTAGGAATCAAAACTAGGTTAGGTTTGCTTTTGCTGCAACCGTTTATAAATGTATACTACGATGAACTTGCTTCAATCATAGTCTTGATATTTTATTTACAACCACATTCAACTAGGTTAAATTAAATGTGTCGTCGTTGGTTGTTAACAATTTAAGTAACAGTTATTGCCTTTTTCTTTTTTTATAGAACATCAAAGTAACTTATAAACAATACGAATGTGCCCATATACAATATCATGACGATCGCAAATAACAAAACACCATAATGAGTTTATTAATTTCATTCAAAATGATTTCTGCACTGGTTTTACCACTACAAAGACGTGACGTGACGTAGACGGCTGACCTTGTCTTCGGTTCATTCGTGTCAGGTATTCAGAAACCGATACTCGAAAGGCCTCGGCCGAATTCCTCCCGAGGCTGCAACGCCGAATATTTACGCAGCACGCATCGCTATCGACGCCGGACACAGGAAAGCATTCGTTTTATTACAAGCCCCACCCTAACAACGCGTCATCCAAAACAAAAACGAAGTATAAGAGTATGACGGCGACGTGCACATCCTGCCTTTTAGTTTTGGACAGCACACATTCCCTTGATACAGGTATCTATAACCAAAATCCAAGCAAAGAATAGTAAACTTTCGTGCTAACATGTAGAGTTTGCATTCGGTCGAGGTGTTATTGGTTTTTGCATCTTTTTTAAACGGAAGATTCAGCGACGAATTGTAAATAAATTGGTATGCATTAATTGCTAGGTTTTCACAGTTCGTTTATTGGGAAAGCACTTTTATTGTTTTGTTTTAATGAATGACAGATTGTTTGTAGTCAGTTCCAGCCTAGGGTTTGGTTGAATTGAGCTGGATGTGAATGGAGTTAATTGGATGTTAAAATCCTTTCATTTTCCATCTAGTTTAGAGACTCGTAAGTTTAAATTAAATATTTGCTTCACCTAAATTTAAATTGATATTTTGAATACTTTTTACACTACATTAGTTACAATACGATCATTCTTCTTTCTTTTTCATCTTTTACGTGCAGTGTTAACGAAACCAATACGACCCTTGCGACAAAGCTTTTAACACAAAGTTAAAGTTTAAAATCCTTTATAATGGCCTTTGTTTCTATCAGACAGGATTTTATCGGATTTCTGATCGGGTCTTGGCGGTTATCCCCTATTCTATCCTATACAATATTCATAGACCAACATACTTGAGATAGTTGCCCGGTGAAGGCTTCGTCAAAATACCTCTGTAAGTTGGAGAGATATTATATTGTTTTTGTACTCGTACCTACCAATTAATAACTTACCCATTTGTGACTCGTGAATTAACTCTTGAATACAGTCAAACTATTTCATTTAAGATTGCACAAAATGTTTCAGATAGCTACAAGTTTACAAAAAAAAACGTTTAATGATATTAAACATTTTTCCATAATAAGTGCGACGACGAGGGAAGCATTGAACATTGATTTAGCTTAACATTGTAGGTATCCTAGGTTCTGACAATTATCACGAAGACGAATAAAAACGAGTATCCCTCAGAATCCCTAACAACGTTTGTCCTAAGAAATCGTTTGTCTGAATTTTCATTTGCCCTAAATTCAGCTGACTTAGGCAACTCTTTAATTTTTTCCATTATAATCTACCGTTTGGTTAGGTTAAGCTATGTTAAGTTAGGTAATTTAAGCACAAAATATGGTTTTAGGATAAACGAAAATTCGGACAAACGATGCATTAGGACAAATGGCGATTAGGGATTCCATAGGGGAACCAATGAAAACAATTTCATCATTGTACCTCAAAAAAACGGTCAAGTGCGAGTCGGACTCACGCTGCAAGGGTTTTGTAACACAGTACAGTAGGAATTATTAATTGTTATATTCCGATTTGAATTCGATTAAAAAAAAAAAGTTGGAAAAGATACGTTTCTTGTATGACGACTGCCTTTATTATTACATTTTCTTAAATCATTACTTTATTACATTGTTTTTATAGTAAATCTGCCGTAACACATATTCGGAAAAAATATCAAACCTGTATCTATTACAGCGCGAAAGCGTAAGTATATTGATAGAGTGCTGTGGGTACTTCGGGTACGGAACCCTAGAAAACGGACAGTGTATAAACAACCAAAAACAGAACCACTAAAAGGACAACCAAAGGTTTGCTGTACGCCAAACTGAGGTGCTAATAGCAACGTTTAAAATGTTTGTTCACGTCGCCCACAAATTAAACTGATAAATCGTATTGTCTGATTTCAGTCCGTAACGTCAGATTCGAGCATTGATTGAATAAATGCTTGGTTCCAATTTGAAACAGTGTTCGTAATGTGGTAAAATTTAAATTGGCAATGACACAAGCGATATCGTATTTTTTATCGCACTTAATATTACTTGTCCTCCGTGCGATATTTTACATAATTAACATAAAAAAACTGTCAAAGAATAGAATGCAATTTAAGTATAGAAGCTAAATGAATAGATTGACATGTTTATTTTTTATTATTCCACAGGTTCAGAAAACATTAAGAAGGTAAAAGACATACCACTGTTGAGAAGATATGCCGAAAAAACTCAACAGTCAGATGTTTTTTTAAACAATGTTGATATAATTATTATACTTAATTAACCAAGCATTATATATAAAACCATGTATTTAACCTTAAATATACGCAGATGAGCAGGAAAACGTCTCAAAACTCAGAATTTTCACTAGAGCTAATAAATAGCAATATTTACAAACAAAAGTCTACTTTATCACCTATTCTTAAATCAAGGCTATTTCACTTGAGCGACAGTTTCACTTTAAAAGACAAAAAAGAATCGAAAGCTTCTTTCAATTTGAATAGATAAAACTTCCGTTGTTAAAATTGTTAAAAACTCGGTCGGGTTACCTGACACTTTTCCGGCACTTTCTTTCACGTAAACGAGTTTGTTACTATGTGCGTGAATCTTACGAGTGCCCTTAGTTAAATTTTGGCTCGTACGCAGGATTTGTATCCATAGAGGTAGGAAAGCAAAGATGGAGAATAAAAACGGCAAATAGAATAGTACTCTTCGCACCTGTTACAAATGCGTTTCGTTAAAAAGAGGTCTATATAATGACCGCTTTCAATTGAATTTCAAAAGTGTACCACTTGTTAGGTGTGTCAGTGTGATTCTGCATTAGTGCGCGTAAGTTTGCAGTCAGTGATGCGCCGTTTATCAATAGTAAACGATTGAACCTCATGGGACTTAAAACAGATATACCAAGTTTCAGCACAAATGGATGAAACATCTCTGAGTTATACGACCTTTACTGACTTTAATGGCCAGTCCTGTAAAATTAAGATTTTACACTTAGGCTCTTATTCATAGGACCCATCGATATGACCGCTTTCAATTGAATTTTAAAATTGTACCACTTTTTAGGTGTCAGTGTGATTCTGCATTAGTGCGCGTAAGTTTGCAGTCAATCAATAATATTGGCTACGAGCTGTGTTGTACACAGAAAAAAAAGGTGGTACACTTGACATTTGGCTACACGGGATCTTTGTTTTCCTACATCTATGTTTGTATCCATTCTGGGGTAATGTAAGCAGACGCCAGAAACTTGGCAACACTGTTTTTCAAATAGAAAAGGAAATAAAGTTTCGAACATGACAGCGACGGCTCTAGAATGCTCTCACCTTAAAATAACGCTTTTCTTCTGCTGATAAAACAAACCTTGTAAGTGCATTTTTAATGAAAGATGAAAGCATAAAGCTTGTTTGAACATGTTTTCAATTTACATTAATAAGTCTTAGATAAAGTATCATTATAGTCATATAGCTTTCTACGTGTTCTAAAAATACCTACATTATCTTTTTCACACTCTGGCATACTAAATATACGTATAGCAGAGAGAGTGTGACAACTATTCCTATTAGTTCTATCAAACAAACTATTTAACTAGAGCTATATGGAATAGACCCAGCGGCGTACTGTATATAATGTACGGTACTTAATGCCACTCTTAAAGCCTTCAGGGATTGCTTTTTAATAAATTTAAAATATTTATGCATTGTGTTAGGACACAATAGGGCGTAGGGCCCTCTTATCAATACTTATATTCGACCCAAATTGTATTATAATGTTACAAGAAATAGATTAGGAATATAATTTATAGAGACCAAACTTCTCCAATTTCACTCAGAACAGTCTTGATTAGAAGTTTATAAACCACAGCATAATTTTGTAGCTTAATTTTAGCAATCATAGCGTGCACGTTCACTTGATTATCTGCTAAATCTTTCAGCTCGTTAGTTTCACGTCTCTTTAAAGCTCTAGCCCAACTACCGTTAAATGATCGTTCAATACCGATAACATGGTATACGAGTTCAAACAGGGTTTACACAGGGTTTACACAGCCAACGAGACATGTAATTACCTATCTCCTTAAGACGTGGAATTACTCTTTTAATCTCTTACCTTCCTGTTGAGCGTCTCATTAAGATAATTTAATGTTCGCCATTAGTTTAAGGGTGGTTTACGACGCTGGAAAAAGTGTAATATTTTAATTGTAATTTAAAATTGTTTTCTGCAGCTGGTCTTGATTACTTGTGCATATTAATAATTCTGTTTAGTCTATATAGACTGATGAAATAACTTTTTAAATTTCAGTAGTAAGCTAAAATGAGTTTTCAGAAATTATTTTTAAACTGGGAAATTGGGGGAAAACAGCGGAATGTGAATTCTACGCGTGTCAGGGGAATCCTCTAGTTTACATTTGAACTAAATATTTACATAATTATATTTCCGACTTTAAAACGAAAATTATATTATCTAAAAAAAATTATATTGCGTTTCAAAACTAAGCATGCACATACAAATTACAGTAGCATTAATCAAATTTGTAATCTCGGCTATTTGTGATCCGATTCTAAAATTTCCTTCTTAATGAAAATAGAAACAGAGGTAATTTACGCATCGGGAAATGAACGCGACTGAATTCATCACGTAAAAACTACTAACTACTATTTATTTATTTAATTTATATTAGTATATTGTATGTATATATCTGATGTATATGTGTTTACATGTAAGTTTGTGTATTTAATTATTTTGATATTTATTTTTATGACTTTTATGTAATGTCTCTGTTAGTATTTATTCATAAGGTTTAAAATTTTAGTTCAAGCAGTTTCTGTAATCTTCGTTTTGTACTAATGACTACCACATTCTAATTTTCTTGTTTTGCTCAATCGCTCAAAGGTTAACTGGAAGAGATCCATTAAAGGGATAAGTTCGCCTTTGTACATTCCAATTCTTTAATTACTGTTTTTCTGTTTTTTGTACAATAAAGTGTTAACATACATACTACTAGATAAATATATTAACTGATTCAGAAGCCAGAAACACAGGCGTCATTTCAGATTGAAAATCAGACGACCGCTGTGTCAGTCAAGCAATTCTCATAAATCCAGTCGACGAGTGCTTGACTATTTCAAGAATCTCGTGAGAACTCTAACTCGGTTACGTAACACTATCGGCAATCGATGCGGTCGCGTGCCGCCGACGACGACGGTCGCCGCTCCGCTTGTGAACGAATAATTAATCGGTCAACCGTCACTCGTTCCAGTTTTCAAACAGAATTGGGGGGTGAGTAGTGAGAAATAGATTTTTGTGTCTGGACGACCTTTTTTTGCCGGATGTTCGGCGTGTTTGCGTTTTGGTGAGTGGAGTTTTAATGAAAAAATTATGCTTAAATTATTTAATTATGATAGCATAGTTTTTTTATGTATTATAATGTATTAATTAAATGAAAACATACCTCGAAAGAATGTTAATATAAAATATTTATGTTGTTTTTTTTCTGATCTGTCATACATTTGAATTCGGCAGAACGAGACAAAGAATACTAAATCTTTATTAATTTTTTCTCTTTACAAGTATTTTTGTCTCAGTCCCACTTATTGGACTTTTGAAACCGGCATGATGCCATCCTATGGGAGTTTTTTAATTATTACTTTACAGAATACGATTTATTTATTTGAACAGTAACTCACAATTTTAAAACATTAAACTGCATCCTTTGACTAGGTAATAAAGGAACTATACAATATAAATGGAAATTGTAACGTGAACTCCGTAAGAATACTCAGGAAATTGCATCACTAAGAGAATTTTCACAAATGAGATACGGATACTCATGCAAAACCTTTGTTACCATAAGCGCATAATACAATAATAAAATATAACTCCCAATAGCACGATTGGACAAATGGACTTAGAAATGTGAAAATTGATCTTTTAAAAATTGGTATTTTTACTATCATATGTGTAATTGGTAACATTTACTTTCCTATTTTTATAACATAGAATTTAAAACCAAACGATGTGAAACTCTTTTAAACCAGACGCTCCCCCATTTCTGCCGTCCTAAGCAAAAACGCAGTAACGAAGATAAACCTGTAGAAAAATATCAACCTTATTCTTAACGTCTTAGGATTGAATTTGCTTTGGTGATTGAATTTAAGATACTGCTTATTTTATTAGGCGGGTAGATTTGAAGGTTACCAACCCCATGTTTATAGTTTTCCAAACTCTTGAGACATTTCCGTTTTATTCGTAAGTTTTACAGATACTTCGCTTCTAGACAACTGTAGATTTTTAGCATAATATGACTTGTTTGTTATTCTTCTTCTTCTAAGCGTTTCGACGGTTTGTCATATATGAGCTGACCAATATTCTGCCACGCGAACGGCATTACTAGTCGATTACTCTACAGAATATGACATTCGCAAAAGAGCATACTAGCAAAACATCATATACGCATAACATCATACTCGCAAAACATCATATACGCATAACATCATACTAGCAAAACACGATATTCGCAAAACATTATATTTACAAATAGTCGGGTTTTGTTATAAAATCATTAGGTAGGTTTAGGTTATGTTAGAATTATATCAGGCCCGGAGGGCCAAACTACCCAGAAATAGACATTATTATTGACACTACTATCTAATTCATGTCTTAATAATAGTTAAGTTTTGCTAACGTGATGTCTTGCTACTATGATGATTTGCGAATGCCATGTTTTGCGAATATGATGTTTTGCTTTTATGATATTCTTCAGAATATCACGTTTTGCGAATATGGTATCCAACGACGAAAGGTTACTAGTGGCGTCATAAAGGTCTTGCCGCTTGCAGGTGTCAAGGCACGCGGAGCAGTGCAGGAGATACGCCATGGACTGTGGTGAAGCGCCTCAACTGCAGTGGTCCTCGACGGTGTAGACCCACTTTTTTTTCTCGGCATCTACCGACCGTGGGGTTATTATGACGTATCTGTGCAATTCATTTTACGCTGAGATGAAAGGACAGAGTTATGTAACTGCTACAGCTCCGTCCTTTACGCTCACCGTAAAATGAACTGCTTAGCCATGTCATAATAACCCCCCTGTACTGTTTGTTATTTTATTTATAGCTAAAAAAACTAATCCGGGTATATAAAATTATAATCCTGTCACTATCATTTGTTTTTTAAGGTAATTAAATCGCCAATAAATGAACGAACGCAAAATATCGAAAAAATCCCGATTCCTTGACCCGTTACACATAAAAAGTGACTAAACCAACCAATCAGATTGGGTAGAAGGGTTATTGCGGTCAATTGCGCTTGTTCTGCCCATCAAAATCTCCATGTTACGAGTCCTGTAGGAAAATTGGTAAGAAACCGAGTCAATACGTGATATTGTTAAAGCCACGCTATTTTACAAAACATCTGAATGCGGACCTTTCTTGCTAAAGGTCGCTTGTAAGTGGCAAGTTACATGCCCCAAAAATATTATATAAAGTTAGAAGTGCAGTACTTTGGCCCACCTGGCGGGAAATAACAATACAGCAGGAGCAACATGTTTTCGCAATTCTAACATAGTAAGTGTAGTTCCTATGGTGTAACCCTTACCATGAGTTACAGTTACAGTACTCGCCAGCAAGTCGGATGCTCTGACCCGCGCACTCTGTAAGAATACTGCGAGGTCGGCATTTAGTTCACTAGGGAGAACGGTTATTGTAACTCATGGTAAGCGTACAGAACACAGATATAAATACACATAGATAACGCAAATTAATGCATCTACTTTGTGTGGCCGAATCCGGACTTAAACCCCGAAAGTTAAGAAAATGCCTCGTTGCGTGATAATAAACTGCAATACCCCAAAAAAGCGACGACTTTAAATCGATTTCGCGCGGATAACGGAAAATTCTCTACTCTTGGCACGTGCCAGTTGGGAGAACAAAGTGACAAGGTTGGTTTTCATACAGATTGAGGTGTTAACGTTATGTATGTGTATTTATATCTGTGGTACAGAACATTTTTTAATGTTAACATTGGCAAGCAGAGGGAAAACTATCACATATTAAGTGGGATCTGATCTGATACCTATATGTAGACATTTGCATTCTGGCGGGTTATTATGACATAGCCATGCAGTTTATTTTACAGCGAGCGTAAAGGACAGAGCTATACCAGTTACATAACTCTGTTACGTAACTCTTAGCGTAAACTGATCTGCATAGCTACGTCATAATAATCCCCCTGAAGACAATAATCACAAGACTGCAATAATAAGATTGCGAACCTTGAGGACTAAGGTGGAATATCTCTATACTAGTAATTTTACCGGTGGTCTTATTAGTAATCTTATTAGTAATTACACCGGAAAACAACAATGCGAACATTACTGCTTAGTGGCATTTAAAGGATAATTATGATGGTAGCGTTCCGAACGGGTCCTGAATAAGGCCCTACAACCAATCTATATGAGAAGCCAAACAAGTACACACCTCGATGGTAAGTGGAACATGAGATCCATAGAAATAAGCAATATCAAGACTACAATCGTAATACTGCAATCCTAAGATTGCAAGTACAGTATCCCAACGCAAATGTTAAGCACTTTAGTGCGTTGTCACAGTAAACTTCAAGCAGAACATCAAATGACACACGTGACCACGACAATAACAGTCACAATGACAAGATTCTAAGTATGCTCAACCTTTTTATTGAGTGACTGTACATAAGGACTAAGAACCCTGAGGACTAAGATTGACGTTTCAATCCACAACAGCACGGCCCATAATTCAAATTGACGTTAAATTGCACTCAATGCACGTTAAATTAGTAGAAATTTATATCGTAGATTAAAGACGCTAATCCCTAAAATACTGGTGATCAATGCTGCAAGGAATATTAAAGGCTACTGGAAAATCGATGTCGCCTGACACCAAAATTTGATTATCGGTTGGGGCATAATGCGATAGCAGGTAGCAATTTCCGTAATATAATTGTATGAGCACAGGCAATTTGATTTGACCTCATATACAAATTGGAAGAGTAAGATTTATTTGTATCTGTTGATTTGGTTTTGATCGATCTCTGTCTAGACGGAGTTAAAACAGCCACGCAGACACAAAAGAAAGTAAGAGAAAAGTTTGAATCATGAAGTCTTTAGGTTTACTTATGTACAGTCGGCGTTATAGTAGCTGCACAATTAAGTGCTTTTGAATTATTGCATTTTATCAAAGGCGTTAAAACGATAAGGTACAAAAGAGTTCAACTACTTATAAGATTGATAGACATACAAAAAAAACCTCACTTAAAAATTGCGTCTGGAAAGTAGTATAGGCCACTTTAAAAAATATTGTAGATTTGGAAATAATGACTTTTTAATTATTGTTTATGTAAACCCATTATCCAATCTGTTTCCAGTTGAGAAATGTATGTGGACGATTGCTTTAAAAAAATACTATTCATTTATAAATTAATTAAAAACCTATTGCTATCAAATATTTGTTCATTACGCAACCCTTTTAATTAAAAACCAATTTTATTTTCTTTTTTTACGCCCCGTCACCAAAATTCTTTGAGGTTATAAAACCAAAACCAAATACTCGCCAGTCTCAACTGTCTCACTACAAGATCTTTCGTGCACTGGAGTCAATTTAGTAGCTATCTCAACTCTATCGAATTTGAAAACACGAGAAAATGTCGTTATTTACGCAAGCCTATTGGGGCCGGCGACACTTGCGAAGCCTTGCAAATACGAGAGAAATATGTTATTAGGGCTACATTACTTTTCCTACAAATACCCTGGTATATTATGTTCTTATTAAGCCTTTAGTGTTTACGGCGGCTATTTGAACCAGAAGTATTATGTTTCTTTGTTAAAATTGACTTGCTTTTTAAAGGGGTTCAAAATTTTCATAGCAAGACTAAGGAAATATGTGGAGTCGACGTTTATATCAAAACTCGCACCATATTCAATCATTTATGGCATTCGACAATTTATTTTTATAACTAATAAAATGCACTTAAATTGCTCGGTATGCTTCAACATAATCAGATGAAAGACATTATTCCTATAGGTACATGCTTTATGGATATTGGCACTTAGATAAAAATATGCAGAAAGTTATAATCGTACTACGTCATTAAAAACAACTTTTATTTAATAGAAACGCTTTAAATTACCGTATTTTATTAATATTACTGATTAAATTACAGAATGCTTTAAAATATTGAGTATGAATATGAGTATGACGCGAGTTTTAATGTTAATGTCGACTCCATATCTCGATTTAGTCTAAACTTGATATGGAAACTCAGAAGCCTAAATTATGAGTATTGTAAAAAGTATTGTTTTCATAGAGGAAAGCATACCGTATTATATATCTGTGTTGGAGGCATTAGACAAATCAAAGCTGTAAGGAATGCTTTTGATCTTCGATAACCTACACTGCGAATATTCCAACACGACTATGGCATGTGATCATGTTGTTTTTATTAGCTTCTTTTCAAGTGATTTGAACTTTTTCTGTTTTGTCTTTTTTAATTGTATTTTTTTAAACAACATAAAATCAATATACGTAGACAAAACAAGTTTCTAAGAATATTCTTATCTCCAACATTTTAAAGCCAAATGAATGTAACAATTGTCTTTTGATATATTTAGCACACCAAAAACATTCCAAAGTATTCCGTGTAAACAATAAAGAACTATGTTTACAACATAACGCTAATAATCCATAAATACATTCACAAACCTCCAAAAAAATAAAAAAGCAGCTAACAGACACAAAGTACTATCATGACATAACGCGTTACCTCGTCTCGTGGAAAGCTATTTTTCCATAAATATTTATTACATAGAGCTTTAGTTATTTTCTGTACCGGATATATTTCCCCGTATTTTGAGGAGCACCTCGGAAATGGCGTTTATTTTTAGGTAGAAAACGTAGATGTTATTTTTGCATAATGCCAAATATTTCAAAAAGGTTGGCATTCCGAGAGTTTACAGTTATAATAATTTATAATACAACGTTGTTGAAAATGTTTTCTAGAAATTATAAGGTACAAATTTAATGATGTTTTTCGAAACCGGAAAGCCAAACATGAACTTTATGTTTTTAGTAAATCATATTTTGTTACATTTCACTAATTTGTTTCTATTTACATGACACAAGACGTGGCTAGTTGGTGAATCAAAGTAACAACTTTACTTGAAACTATACACATAACTATTCTTTGTGTAAAAACCATGCATAAACTCTTGAAATGTAAACTATTTCCATTACTACTTGATGCAGACACAAAAAAAAAATCTGCAATATCCGGATCAAGACAGTTCATTAGAAACAAAAGGTCTTGTTCTGAAGCAAGCTGGGGCTACAATGAATCTTTTCAGGTCACGATGACAAGCGGAATTCAAGGGATGATAAGCAACTCTTAAATATCATGTCACAGTTATATTACACAAAAACTATAAACGTTAAAAGGTAAAACCATCCACCGGATATAAAATAAAAGATCCAATAAATATGCTCTAAATATAACATGCAAGAAAGCATTTGAATTCGTTCAGCATAATGTATACGCGATACGCATAAGAATTTAGAATAGTCGTTGTTTACCTGTGATGTTTGGTCCCGAGATACTGTACAGGCCTAAAACAGATTTAAAGACACATTGAAATGTTATTACTTACAAAAATATAGAAGATCTAGGTCACAATAAGCAAGTGCGCAGAAAGTAATAGAAAGTAAGTGTGAACTGTTGTGTAAGTTGGGTAGAAAAGTGCAAGTAGATAAATTTTCTAAGGCAGTAAAATTAAATAGTTGCGGTGCGGTTATGCAGTGCGCAAAAGGCCAGGTAAAGAATATAATACATCTGTATAATATAGGATAGAATTAAGAACTAACCCAAAAGTGGGTCCGTGATCCAGTTTTTATAATCCAATTTTCTCTCATTCGGCCGCTAAATACCCTTGCGGAAATTATAAAACTACAGCATATTTAAACATTGCCGTAATAAAATTTGCTGAAACTGCATTATATTGGAAAATCTTATCATTTGAAAGGATCGTTTCACACTTTAGATTGTTAGTTTAACTTTACATTCTGGCTTACCAATTTTATGGTTACAGAGATTTTTCTGAATCATACTTGGTTCGAGTTGTAAAATTTACGAGTGAGAGAAATTTTATCATGTGACGAGTTTTGTTGTAAAATTTTATGACGTCAAAGCATTCAAGTAAGCTACGGGACTTGTTACAGTTATCATCAAACAAAATTACGATTCGGATTGGGATCAAAATTAATTTTCCAAAATCGGTTCGATGCTTCTTTTATCAAAGGGCCTTTGCGATATCACTGTTGACATTTGAATGACATAAAGGGCTGAATGATTACCTTTTCCTAGAAACCTCTTTATAAAGCAGCTCAATAATCATATTCTGTTTGTAAAATGTAAATTGGATATAAGTAGACACGAACCCAATTGTAAGCTACGTCAGTTCTTTGTTAATAATAAACCTTACGACGCTTAGTCATATCGTTTTCAAAATCATTTTCTGTTAAAATTGCGTGAAACATCATGTTAAAGTGCCACGTTTATTTGAGTTATACGTCCTCATTCAATGCAAATCAGAATATGAAATGTTGTGACCATACAGTGCTATTGCTTTTAAGATTCTGCTAACCCTATTTCCTTGGATCGCAAACGTTAAAAAAAGCACGTAGAGGTTGATGATTAATTAATTTTATTTTGAGGTGTTAATTTAATTGTAAATTAAGTAATTTCTTAGTTGATGAATGCTTTTACACCCTGGATGTTTTTTTAATAAAATGCGCATAATTTTTTAATTTTCAATTTATTTTAATAATTTTGACGTAGGTAAGTATTGAATAATTTAATAATGTACTGTATTGTTTATGCTAGATTTGATGTAATTTAAGTATCGTGTAATTTATCTTGACTTGGCGAAAATTGTAATAGGTAACTTTTAAATATAATAAATAGTGCTTTAATTATTGTACACCGAAAACGGTTGATTATGATGCGCCCTACCAATGTATCCATAACATCATCGTATTATTACATCTGCAATCAAACAATAAATGATTTTGACTTTTGACTTTGATAGCATTAGGTACATGTGTTATATCTGTTTTGTACGAACACTTAAGCTCAACACAAATTGAAATCTGCAGTCTAAATCAGCATTGAATTTACGTTCTAGCATTTGACGGTAAGTGTTTGTGCACCGCTAGTCCTGGCGTTTTGCCAAGCATCCACAAGGCGGGAATAGTTCTTCTTATTGTCCATGATCAGATACTACAGAGGATTAGTTGAGGATCTAAAGTAGTCTAGACTCTTTGTGTTATGCCGTTATGTAGCACTCAAATACAGGGAATGGGACTAGTATGATTTAAGGAACTTTCTTCGTATTTTAAACAAGAAGCTGTTTGATATCCTGAATACTTAGTTTATTTGAGGGATGAACCTGAAATTTAATTGATATTGCAGGACAGGCCCCGTACTATGGTCACCTTTGTCGCGGTGGATAAGGCGTCCATCACTCTTGCACTTATAAATTAGTCAGAAAGTGACAGATGTTTTAACCACCGGTATATAAAATAATAATAATATACTATATTCAATGTATTTATGTTTTTTTTTTTTTTTTTAAACAATCGGCTGAAAGCGATTGGCGTAAGTTATATCTGATAGTATCGAATGACATGCTTTGCTTTTCCAGAATTAACGTCTATCGTCGTGTAAATAATGTTGTATCAGATACTCATCTCAAGACACGTTCAAAATGACAGCTACCTATGACTTGACGTTTACTTTGACGTATCTTGAGATAGGTATCTCAGCTAAGATCAGTTTATAATTACGTCTCTAAAACATTTAAACATCTCTATCAACCGACAGTAGGTGTCCAATCCGAGATCAGTATCCGAGATTAATTTCTTGGTCTTCACACATTCCATCCATGTCTTCGTTCCTCCTATAATATCCTTGTATAATAATTGTCCATAAAATTATCCTCTATTATTATATAAAAATGTAACAATGAAAATATTTTCTCCTTTTTGTAAGCAAGTAAAACTACAAACTAACCTTTAAAATAACCTAACTACATTGCAGTGCTGTTATAGAGTTTCTAAGGCAAAAGAGCTGTTATCTCTAAGTGGTGTTTTGGGAGAAATTTCTGAAATCCGAGTCACATTCGCTTCTGGGTAGTTTCATATTTCTATCTTTACAGCGTCCCATTTGTTAAAGTGGTATCCATGTCGACCTAAATTTTATCCTCATTTAACATTGACGTGCTTAATTAGTAAATAATTATAATTTGCATAAGACACTCTGCTGCGCCGACTCAAAATGATTGGGATAAGGGCAAGGTGATGATGATAATGATGATGAATGTGTCCTCAATTCATCATCATCACATTACTTCGTACGATCGCAAAAACGACGGGGTGTTATAAGTTTGACGTGTCTGTGTGTGTGTCTGTTTGTGTGTCTGTCTGTGGCATCGTAGCTCCTGAACGGATGATCCGATTTTTATTTTGTTTTTTTGTTTGAAAGGTGTATTAGTCGGGAGTGTTCTAATCAAAATACTTCTTCCTTAGTGAATATTTCCTCCTACTTTGAAGTCTCTAGGATTAAGGATTCAGTGCGTTTTCTGTCAGTAAATCAGTCACAGAAGAGTTTTTTTTATTACTCGCTCCCACTATCTAATCTTTTGTCATTACGCCAAGCAGTAGTGTTAACATTGCTGTGTTCCGGTGTGGGATAAGACAACCGGTGAAAATACTAACTTAGAAGCAATCCATGCTAGTCCTCAGAGTTCGCAAGGTAAATGGGAAGGTTAAATTTTTGTGGTTCATGG
The DNA here is from genome assembly GCA_963966035.1 of Acleris laterana. Lineage (NCBI taxonomy): Eukaryota > Metazoa > Arthropoda > Insecta > Lepidoptera > Tortricidae > Acleris > Acleris laterana. Next base: position 11,951,182 of record OZ014455.1, read on the forward strand.
TTTACTATACACTGTCTTTGAGTCGCTGATTGAGGGTCAAGGCACTGTATTAATAAGTACAGACTCATCTTGACAAAGATATCCTACACAAGATATGTCAAAGTAATTACTTCAAGTCATAGAAAGCTGTCCTTTTTGACGAGCATTGCAGTCGAGTTCAGTTTACTAATAAAATACATACATGACATTAATAATTGCCTACGAACTTTATCCATGATAATTACATTATTAAAGTTGTTGCTCACAAGTTTACCAAAATCATTATTAATTACATACAAACTGACATAAACTTAAACCACTATGTCATGTTATTAAATAACATGACACTAACAGTGGTGACGCTCTCTAATATAGAGAATGTGTTTCTGTCATGTCTTTTCATCTAGTGACGCATAATGTTTCTAATTTAAGTGTTCTACAAATAATTACCCTAGGAGACTGCTGTGACAGCATAATTAACCATCCACTATAATCGCACACTCAGTCTAATTAACAAACTAGAAAATTAATCCAAAGTTTATTATCAAACCGTGGGTTCAGTCGCACCTAATGTATGATTAAAATGTTTTTATTTCCTTATTTTCCTGTTTTGTTTTTAATAACTAAATAGAGCACAGCTTAGGTTTTATACCAACACAGTTCGTAATTTTTTATGTAGTATTTTTCGCTGGATATCCATATATAATGTAGTAAAAAAAAAAAAATTCATTTTTCATTTGATTTAAACTGCCTAGGAGAGTAATTTAATGTTTTGAACAATTGGCGATCGTTAACTGTAGTATCGAGCTTGTATTTCGCTCTCTCGAGTTTATGTACGTAGTTAGGTAAGATTGTACAACTTAAGTAACGTAGAAAACCTACTAGTATTAAATTTATAGCAAATTGCTGCCGAGTGGAAAGAAATCTCTTATTAAAGTTCGCAATAAGCCTCCTTAGAGCTCAGCAGTACTAAAATCCTCTCGTATTTCACTCTGTTGCTAGTTTATTGGCTTTTCTGGACGTCTGTTTCCTTAATAAAGTACAGTAATGCTCTTTGTCGAAGCATATTTTTCTTGTCTTGGCTAATATTTTTCTTTCATAACAGTGGACTATTTCTCTCAATTTCGCTCGACTTCATATACAATTTTAAAAATCAGTTACGGATAATAAATGGTACTTTTCAACACGTGTTCAGCCCTTGTTTCGAAGAAAATAATATCTTGATACAAAAATGCTGGTGGACGTCATACGTACGAACGTAATTCTAGTTAACTTACTTACGTAAATTTTTCTGTTATTTATGGAAACGTTACTTTTATATTTTTAAAAACTAAGCGTATTTGCGATGGTTCTTTCACGTCATTTCCAGGGCTGACATGTAAACATTGCTCTGCAATAGAAGTTCTATCTTTTATACATAAGTACAACAGTTTACTTTGCGTATAAATTCATATTAAATAACGTTTTTTTTCTTTTTATTCTTCTGGTTTAATATAAAGGAGAAAACAATAATGACTACACAACTTTCAGTGACGATGACTCCTAATGAAGCCAGGGCTGAAATGAATATAAAATCAAGCAAAAAACTTGTAACTTTTATCGTTAACGTCTCATAAGTTGCGGTAGCTGACTCTCTGGATGCAAATTTTATTCAAAATTGGCTGTCTATGCAAACAAGGATGGAAAACGGTTGCAAAATATCTTTTACATTTATGATTTAACTAAGCGACATTCTCATCAGTTACAGTGTGATCATAATTGTTTTGTTCACTTTTGTGATGAACCCTATTTTTGTGTTAGGCTAGCATCCACCACTAATTTATCTTGCAAGATTGTAACTGAAAAAGTCTAGGGTTACTAGATTATCAACGCTAAATCACATCCTAAAAGCAATGGTTTTGTTTCAAAGGATGTATGTTTATATGGAGCTGGTCCCCCCCTCCAACAATGGTGAGATGAATGTCAATATGTTGATTAAAACCCGAAACAAAACAACATACCTACCTATTTATGTTGTAAAATTGATGGAATTTATTAACTTATAAAAAAAAAGGCAGAATATGTGGATGTAAAAATTCCATACGATATTCTATACAAAGGGCGATTGGCGTCATAGTATAAAAACATCATATAGCCAAGTTCTAACTGGGACATGTTTAAAATATGTGTGTGTGTGTGTGTGGGTGGAGACATTTCTGCCCATACACCAAACAGCAAAATATTATAACAACGTCATTATAGATATCGCTTTTTTCTCATCCTCACCATTATTATAATAGGGGTCACATTCTTTTCAGTATCGTATTAGGGTTTCTCGAAACCGATTTTTTGGCAATATAGTTTATCTCCATGCGTCAGCTTTTCAACGTCGTTATCCGCTCGTATGGCTTTATTTACATTTTTATCCAATTCCATATTTGTATAATATTGAAATTCTATTTCAACTCATTCAGTCTCAATAAGGCAATACAATCCCTGGCATTGGCATTTATTAAATATTAACTAATTAAGTATTTTGTGTATTTATATTTCTGGACCGTAAAATAATTTGATTTCAGGAGATATTGTAAACTTAAAGATAATTTAAAATACGTCACATTTATGTTTTTTTTTTCAAGTAAATTGTGCCAACCAGCTAGCGAGTCATCCAATGTAAAGTGATCACCACCGTCCATGGACACACGCCAGGAGAGAAATCACAAATGCACTGCTGGCATTTAAGAACAGAGTATGACAATGGTACCTATACCTTTCTATGGTAAGAAAAGCTGCAAGTAAACCACATAGCCTATGGAGTTTATCGTATCGTTGCGTTTTTCATCAACATACATAACGTTTTCTTCTATAACCCCTTAAGTAAAAGAAGGAAAGAGAATCATTTATTTGTGACCACTAAGGGCAAGAAACAGAAGAGTCATAGGTACGCAAAAGAAAAAGGCGGTCACGAAATCGTCCGAAGTCAGCGCAGTCAAAACAATCTGGTGAAAAATAAAAAAGAAGAATTTGATTATAATAAAATTATTCAAGTATTCTTGTTAGAATATAACACGACCGTATTTAATTACAATAGCTTTGGCAAGAACATGACCATGGTAACGACAAGCAGATTCAATGGGCAAAGTACTAGAATATTCACGCCTTCCGCAAGGGTTGAGATACTTGGCATCTCTAAGCTTTGCTCCAGCCAAGAGCCATAATGCGATGATTTGTTGACGTAATTTACGCAAAATACGTTACATAATCAGTCCGTATATATTACTTACTAGCGACCCGCCCTCGCTTCGCTTCGGTTTATGTGAGTATGATATAATAGCCTTCCTCTATAAATGGGCTATCTAACATTGAAATAATTTTTCAAATCGGACCTGTAGTGCGTTCAAGCAAACAAACAAACAAACTTTTCAGCTTTATAATATTCGTACAGATGGTACGCATTGGAGAATATAGCTAAGATTTCCCACAACCATTTTAATTGGAAAATTGTATAAACTTATTTTTAAACCCTAGCGCTTTTCACGTATATTAAAGAATAATTATTATTGTAATTGTTTGTGCAAAATATTGTTACAGAATTGACAAGTTTTTAAAGTTGTTGGTAATTCTGTAGTTCTGCCTACCCCACTTTGGGAATGAAGGCGTGAAGGTACAGTCAACAGCATAAATAAGTGATCATTTATGTACCTTGTCACTTTAACGTCGTGTTTGAAATTTTATACAAAATTGTGAAACCATTCAAAGCGACAAGGTACATAAATGATCACTTATTTATGCTGTTGACTGTACATACATATGTATTAAGAATTAGTTATTGCAGAACCTTTTTGTAGGTCATGTCTTATCGTGTTGAGACCCCTTGAAACTATTACCCTGTTATTCATAAACGTACAATAGCGAAAGTGTGCTTGAAATTATGCTCTGTCCTTAGTATTAACATAACATTTGAATTTAACATAAAGAGACCTAGAACACTTTAACTAAAATAACTTTACTGTGCGTTTATGGATAAAGGAGTTAATATACATATCCACAAATAAATTAACATAATGTAATACTGACCTAACCAAGGTTAACATTTGAAGTAGTAATAACGAATGTGTTTTCAATCTTTTCTTTCATATTTTGTACCTTTCTTACTTTAGATAGTATTACAATACAGATAAGAAAAAACATAGCTATATAACTAAGATAATGAAGTTTTAAATATTAGATCCGTGACTCTTTCGTTCTCCGTTTGAACGAAGTAGTTTGTACTACAGCAAGAGAAGTCTCATAAATGTACCTGTTACCGAACAACAGGCCACAAAAGAAGCATATTCATCACTTTATCTTGAAACGAGGAAGGTAAGATTAATAGTTACCGCACACACACCCTGCTTTAACACCCTTTTACATAATCTAAATGTTAACTTAAGGGCATCGAATCACAAGGTCAAATAGATTTTTACTAAAAAAAAAATTTTTCGAAAATTCGTAATTTTTACCTACCTATACATTTTCGAAAAAAAATCATTTGTTGCTAAGTCTATTTACTTTTCAAAAATTTATACAAAATACGTAGGTATTAAACTTATAGGTTAGGTTTGGGTGGTTTTGCAAAAATCCCATTTCTAATTCATGAAAATTAGTACAAAGAAAACAGTTGGCAATGAGAATTCAATCTTATAATACAGGTAAGCTAACTTAAAATGTTCTCATACTCAATTAAATTTAAAAGCGAGGAGTAGAAACACTCTCTCAGATTTTTCTTTTATAAAAACGAATGCAGGAGTTACTCATTAATACGCGCTTTTATTCATAACTGATTATAATGGTGGATACTTTCAATGAATACGTGTTGATTCAACCGGAGAGACCGAGATAAAAACATCTGCTTAACATTCCATAGATTTCCCTCGTGGTTCAATTTAGATACCTGTGCATCATCATTAAATAAAGGAAAAGGTTGTTAAAGAACATACCTAATAGTCTGTATCAATTGAAATTGCCAAAGATGTAAACAAATTAGTACTGTTTGACACATAACCTCGAATATTCATCAAGCGTGTTTTTATTTAAACAACGTTTAATTAATCGTCATTTAATATTAAACTTAATGTGAAAGTAAAGATCAAGTGTATAAATAATTGCCAAGACCTCACTTGATCTTTAAAAGGACGTGATTATCGAGTATTAATGGTGAATTGGTTCTTTTGGTTGTGTTGACATCTTTGCCAATTTCAATTGGCACGGACTATACTCGTAGTGTACTACAAAAAAGTTGGAATTATAAAAGTAGATTAAAAGGTGTATTCTCGTTGTTTCTTGTGTTGTTTAGTTTTTGAATATTGTTTTCTGCTTTAATAAAATATTTATTACAAATATTTTCAATTCTATTGCGCAAATGACAGAAAATATGATTTTTGCAAGATGTATAGGTATACGTACAATTAAAAATTTACAACAGGTTATTCAGTTGAAAAATCGAAGAATTAAACCGATATTCTCAGACTCACTCTAATTAAGCAATTAAATAGACGATAAAATGGGGCCGATATTATTAAAAGTTTCTTCCAATAAATATTTATTTATTTATTTATTTAAACTTCTTTGCAAAAAATACAATAAAGTACAAATGGCGGACTTAATGCCCAATGGCATTCTCTACCAGTCAACCAGTAGGCAAAACAGAAAAAAAACTAAGGTCAAAAATATCAGGTTGTCTAATTAATCGTGTCGTGAAACACCTAATATAACAATAACGATTCAACATTTCAAATTTTAACGGTCAATTTTGGGTGGAATATTATGCCTGCTTGCCCTTGAAAACCTTTATACTGAGACCCATAGGACTCATTTTTCAATACCATTCCGCCATTAGCCTGACAATAACATTTATTATGATGTAATTTCTAAATTATTTGGCGGCTTTCAAAATTTAAAACGCTTGTAAAAAAAAAATTTGTCTCCTTTTGTCAAATTCAAATGTAACAATGACAGATAAGGACGAATCTTATTTGGGTGCTTCCAAATTTAAAAAATGTTCAAATTTTATTAACAAAATTCGTCAACACGTCGATTAAACGATTTTAAGGGATGTAAAAAAGGTACAATTCATCAACTTTTTCATGTCGACACAAAAAGTGACTCGGAACTGAGTAATAATCGTCAAAGTTAATAGCGGCAGTACAAATAAAAGCCTTAGGGCTTTCGACGGGGAAGCGTGTACGTTTGATATTTGTTTTCGCTGAGCGCTGAGCTGCAACTTTATTTTCAACAGCAGGTTATATCCTCATGTTTATGTTTGCCTAGTACTCGCATATGTCTTGAAACTCTTGGCCCGTATTTGAGCTAATTTAATGCACGACTATTCGTCTTATGTTTAATGTGGGTTCGTCTTTGTTATAATAGTACATTGTGTATTAATGGTGGTAAAGAAAGAATTACAAACGAAAGTCTGTTAGAAGCCCGAAGCCGAAGGCTGAGGGCTTTAATGACTCGAGCTTTGTATTTCCTTTACCACCCGTGTAACATACAATGTTTTTCATCACAATTGCGAGGAAATGAAATAAAATCAGACAAAAGATCATATTTTTAACTTATTAGCGGCAGACTACATCATTGTCTGTGACTTACCACAGATAATGTCAAACGTGTTCGGAGTCCGATTCTAGTGACATATGAGATCAATTAGTTTATTATGCGAGATTTTTAGGAAATAGTATTCAACTGACATTTCATCTCGAATGAAACTTCATATCGAATGGCACAAGAATTGGGGTCCTGACGTATTGTGATAGTTTGAGTCCACGTATAATTTTTCTAGCATGTCAGGACACTATTTACGAGCTAGTGTGATGAAAAAATGTTTAATGTGGAAAAAGTATTCCTTGCCCTGTGGAAAAAAATCCTACCTCGTTTTTTATTGTTCTGTTTTTGTTTTTTAAATAAAAACATTGTAAACAGCACAATGCAATTTGAAGATCATAATATCTTTCAAGGATTTTTTTTTGCTGAATTTCATAATTATGTGTTTTATAGGTCAAGAAAGTACAAATTGGTTGCATAATACCAAATTATGAGTACATCAGAATGGGAGTTGCGAGTACAAAAATAACCATTCGGTTAGCTTAGTTGGGTCAAGTTCATCCACAGGAAAAAGTGCTACCACCCATAATTTTTTTAATTTTTATATAAATTAATAATTTTATTCTATAGGGTAAATTTGCAAGGGTGGCTTATGTCACGTTTTATTAATAAAAACAAAATTTTAAAGCCTGTGTCAATAAACTGGCTTTAGGTAAAGATGTCCGCCTCTTGACGCGCCAGAATCGACAGCTTTCTATGACTTTAAATTTACTTCGACGTTTCTTGAGACGGGTATCCCACTCAAGATCTGTATAATACAGCCCTTAGAGTTATTGATGATTTGTCGTAATTGCCTCGTAAACGTCCTTACCCATACTGCCTTACATTATTTCAGTTATCAGAATAAAACATGTCATCATTAAAGTACGTAACTTATCTTTTATTCCTCATTATGTAAATTTAAAACGATCTCACAAAGTGAAATCGTTTTATACGTTAACAAATTTCTACCCAGTAGTTACTAAGTACTTAGTCAGTCCCGCAAATGTGCTTTAAGTAAACTTACAAACAGAAATGAGTAAATATGAGTAAATGAGTAAATGTTTTGTCCCATTGACTAACAAGCCAATGACCTTGCATTAAATAGTACGCATAAACTAACTCGTGAAGCCTTCAGGTTTACAACTCGCGGCCTTGACTTACTTCGCTACATTTTGACGACAACTACCCTGAGTTTATTGACTCCTGGTACTTTTTTAAAAAAGCAATTGAATATTTGAGCATCTAAATGTTCAATAAAACAAAAGAACAGTTTCTTATTTGTTTCTATGTTGAATATTTTCTTATACATAAATAATATAATAAAAAAGATGAGAAAATCCTTTTATTTAACGTACTTCCCCTAAATTTATTTTGGAGATTAATAGACAGTGATTTCCGAACTAGAAATCCCTGGTATATGCAACGGTATATGAGTATTCAATATTGAAATATACCTGCTTTTATAGTTTCCGAATAATCTATGATTCGAGGGTAAACCCAATTTCCAACTATACTATAGCAAATTTATACAATAGGTAACTTTCACTGCCATTTAACCACAGCCATCAAACGAGTAAACATTCATTCTCATAGATTTAGCAAAATCAACTTTCTAAAATATTATTTAATAGAGTTATTCATTTGCCGGTATACAGTTTCATTGATTTACTATAAAGCAACATTGCACGCTCAAAAGAGTTACTCAATTTTGTGGTTTTGCTTTAAACCCAGCCAGTATGAAATGTAGTTTACTCGAACACTCTCCCGGGAAAATTCTCGAGCATTATTTTAAATAGAAATTTAAGTGGGAAACAAGTCTGGATGTATTGGGGTTAAGTTTACTCCAGAGAACAATTTACCAAACATTACATGTTGTAGTAGAAACATCTGCTTACGTTATTTGTTTTGCATGAATTAGGGCTGATTTTTCAATCTCCAGATAACACTGCCTGTCAGGTAAATTGTAGCTCTGTCCTTATCTTTCTTATGACAAAGAAAAGGACAGAGCTACAATTTACCTGACAGATAGTGTTATCTGGAGATTGAAAAAGCAGCCCTTAATGATTTATTGTATCTTTGAAATTTTCAGCATAGAAGTTTAGGTGTCGAAGGATCGATTGCTTTCATCCTTAAGAAATCTATGCTTGTAATATAGCACGTGTAAATAAAGCATTCATAGGTACTCAAACCGAACAAAGAACCGAAAACACTTCCCGAAATTAATTTAGAACGCATACAATATATATAGCGATTCGTGAACCCTCCCTGCCCTCCGTAACTCACGTTTTACTAAAATCTTTCTCTTTTGGTTAGAACCGCATAAAATTTGATTACGCGCTCGAGAAATATGAGCCATATTCCTTCATTCTTTCGTGAGTGGTTGGAACAAAGGGAGGCTTCGAAGTTATGCTGCGGCACATTATCGAGTATCGACATGGAACTTTGCCATGTATGCATTATACTCGGATGTAGGAGCTAAAACCCAAGAGTCTGTGTTATAACACCATCCATTAAAGTTTTCTCTTGAGGATTTTGCATTTGTTGATCTAAATTCTATCGAATAAGGGCTCGCACATTTAGGATATGGATCAAAGAAACTGTTCTATTAGATTTTAGCGACGATGATACTACGAATTGTATAATAGTTCAAGGGCCAGTTGGGATAAGAGTTAAAAAAAAATGATTTTGGTTGGAAATGGCGCAAAAACGCCAGTTCAGTGCAATTTTGTCAATCTCTTGGAAAGTCTAGTTGTAGTAGGACTTTGTGCAAGGTCTATCTGAATTGCTACCACCATCTCGTCCTTTAAACTACCACCAAACAGCAGTGTTTGCATTGTTGTGTTCCCGGGTCGGGTTAAAAAAACCGGTAAAATTATCTACTAGTTAAGAGGCATTCCGTTTTAGTCCTCAGGGATGGCAACGCATTAGCGGTCTTAGGAATGCAATCGTAAAATGCAAAACCTTGAAAATGGAAAATAAAACCAAAACAAAATGCAAAACCTTTATGGGTCACAGATCCCATCCCACTTATGGTATTTTTTTTATACCATCGTATAGCCTGTTCGCCTTCTCCATTCGCCATAAAAAAACTTTCGGCCTCTCTTATCCATATTATTACATTAAACTTGATTAGCTTTATGTCCTACTTAGTTCCTCTCTAACTCTATACTTAGCTCTAAATACCTTAAATGTAAAAAACAGTTGAAACTATACGTATCCATTTGTCCAAAGAAACCGCTCTGGCGGTCCGTATTCATATTTCCACTCGATTAATTTGAGAAAGGGTGTGAACGTTCAAGGTTATTTTTTATTTGTTCAGCGTTGTTTGTCCAGAACTTTTAAATTACTTTAGCGGAGATGGCGGGACGAGATCGAAATATATCAGCTTGACTGGATAAATGGTATCCCTCTATTGTCTATTTCTATTAATACTGGTTATCGTAACGGACATACACCTATTTGAGTCGTCCGTTTCAAGTATAAAAGGGCATAGGTTATTTCATTTCATTGAAACGATAAATCTACAGCACTATTAAAAAATATTTGTGTTACTATATAAAATAAGACGATCGTTAAAGTACGGCTTTAGGACATAGGAAACTGTCATCGAACTATTGTTTGGGGTAAGACTGGGTTCTTTACATACATTGTTCACTTAATGAGGACTAAGATTCAATTTTAACTATTTTTCATAGGTTTTGCTGCACTGCAACTCCCACAACACGGTTTCTCCAGTTCCATTATCAAATAAAAAAATAAATGGTTTCTAAAGCCAATCTTTATTAACCTCTCGTATACCTGATGATAGATTCGAATCCAATTTTCGGACATCTTTTTACCCAATTGCCGACGGATGAGGGTAATGTGTTTATCAGCCTGTACATGTATGTATGTATATATATGTTTGTCCCTTTATGGTGCTCTAGAAAGTACACGCGCGGATCGATTTCCACGATTCTTATGTCAATCGATGTCTTGATTTTGTATATATGTCAGTAATTACAATTAAAAGTCGGCAGGCAGAAACCATCAATTATTTGATTAAAAATGTCGGTCAACTATGACAAATGCGGTATTATTGAATAGGTGTTTTAAAATCATCATAGGTTTGTTTCATCATTTTTCATTTTAAGCGATCGTTTAGTATGACGATTTATAGTTGGTCGGGTTTTCAAAGCTTGCTTTTTCTTTTTTATTGTTTTTTTCTTTTGTTAGTATAAATCGTAATGTAACCGACTAAAGCTTGTTTTTCTAAAACGAAACTGAATGCTGAAAATGTACAAAGTAAAACACATTCTGTTATCAAGTTACGTCTTTAACTGCCCGCAGGATCTGAGCTCGTGTTCTGCCACGTTGCTATTGTTTGCCCTGGCTCGAGCACAGTATTGTGCCAAAATCCAACGTAGTGGAATCCCCTGATATTGTACGGCAGATGCATTATGTCTTGGACACTATTCAGAAGTTACAGAATACACATAAAGTTTAAGTTTGGAGCGCAGGGCTCAAGTCAAACTTTAGTAATGTAATTATGTACCTTTGTGTTTCATTATAAAACGATAAATTTAAGTTCATTAAACAATTATAATTTTGGGATAAAATTGTTTGTTGGCTAACCTTTACTTAAGTGTTGCATTATTTATTTGAAAGACGAACAATATAATTGATATACAAACAAACAGTTGAACATCGGAGGTCGTATTGTGAGTTGTCAAGTGACAAGTTTCAGGCATATACAACTCCTATCTTTTTTTACAGCTTTACAATTAATATCAAGACGCTGTACAATTGAACTAAAAAAAAAGGTAAATATATTAACCAAGAGAAAATCACATAAAAAATTAACAGACTTTGAGATACAAATGCACTCACAATATATATAACTAAGGTAAAAGCTCCTATTATGGACAGTGCTCCAGTTATGAGCAATTCCATAAATATATTATAAGTCTCTGAGAGTGATAATGCTTTTAGTGCTACAATTAGATTATATTAAATTATTCGGCATTACTACTATTAGAATAAAATGTTTAGTATTGATATGTTTTCATTAAAAAAAATGATAATGTTCATCACTGGAGCCTTGTCCATAATAGGTGCTTTTACCTTATCCCTATTATTGACCGGAACTAACAAAGCTTTAATCAAAATTTTACAATCATGTAAAAAGACTCGTATTGTAGAATTCATGAGTGCGCGGTATAAAATAGCTTTGTAACTTTAATGGCTTCTGAGAAAAAAATAGTAACATAAAAACCCAGCGAAATTAAAAAGGTACCTATTTTGACTACGGAACCCTAAAAAGTATCTATTTTAATCTGATTACCGCCGTCTAGCTGTAAAAGCCTGATTCACGCTGGAATGATGGAAACGGAACACCGAGCTAAAAGGGGTAGAATCGACTAAAACGCGAACGTGGATAACGTCCGTGAAAGCTTTCCGACTCGAAGCTCTGAATATAATATTTCACTTTATTCTCGAGTTTGTTGAAAATGTTTTTGAAGATATGACTATTCAGTCATTTAAAATCTGGCATTATAAAAATGGGTAACTGGACCATATTAAGGGCAACTTAGAATATATGAAGAGCCGTTATAGGAGGAAGCCTACACCGAATTGGGAGGTTTGTTGTGTTACTATTTTTCCCTATAATTTGAAAGAAATGGCCAAAAAAATTTTAGGCTATAAGAAAGCTGCAATAATTGGCTTCTATGTCGCAAATAATTACTAGTAAAACTAAAGTTAATTGGGTTTTATTAAGCTTTACTTTAGTTCAGATTCAATAAAAACTTCTTAAGTTACATTAACTTTTTTTTTTATGGCATAGAGAAGACAAACGAGCACCCAGGCCAACTGATGTTAAGTAGAAACTGTGACCCATATTCGCATTCACATGACTGCAATGCAATCCTAAGACTACAAAAGCGTTGCCAACCCTGAGGACTAAGATGAAATGCCTCTATGCTAATCATTTCACCGGCTGTCTTATCCCCAAACCGGAACACAACAATGCGAACACTGCTGTTGGGCGGTAGGTTAATGGATACGATGATGGTAGCGATCCGGACGGACCCTGCACAAGATCCTACCACCCGGAAAATATAGAATATAGATTTACTCCACTTTTACTCTATAGAATTTTTTAAAATAGATGAAAATCATAAAAATAGCTTACTGGAAAAAGTGTGGATTTGTATGGATACGCGTAATATTAAATACTGTTTTAAATGCATGATTCCTCGCTTTCACGCTTACTGCACCTCAAAGTTGTGCCAGCTCGTTATCATAATTACTAACGTTGCATGTCAATGGGGTTCGAACAACGCAACCCGTCTGCTATCTTGGAGCAGTTGCCCTACTAAAATAATAAACAGCTTAGCTTAAAAGTTATCACTTATAACCAGAGATCGGACAAATGGGCGTCATTACTCGCAATAATGAGGACATGACTCCAAAGATTTTAATTAAACAAATTTAATTATATTCATTGATTTATTACCTGAGCCGTTATCTTGATCCTTTGCAGGATATTAATAAATAAATATTACAAAGACACGCGGAGTGGCCATTAATATTAATCTACTTAAGTTTGCTCCATTAACGTTCGTGGATTGCGAAAGGAGCTTTTCACTTCATAAGTTTATTTTAATCGTGAAAATGACATTGGCTTTAAAAATCTACACAATAACAAATCGTTATATTATTTACTTATTACTACTTTGCAAAGGATTGAAATTATTTGGAGGGTAAGCAATCAATTATTGTAATTTAATTTGTTTAATTAAAATATTTGGAGTCATGTCCACATTATTGAAAGTAATGACGACCATATTCCTATCTCAGCTTATAACTAAAAATAGATAAAACCCCCGATATAATGGTGACCGACCCCGAGAGATACTCTTATAAAACGGTCATCTGTCGAACCGCCATCGGGTGAGCGTAGTCGTACGAGCTCGCTCACTCTAAGGGTAAAGTGGGTAAGCTGAGAATGCACGCCCTTAACTGTCGTTTATACGCTCTGAGAGGACAACTTTAACTCACCGGTTAATATTCTGTACGATGAATTTAGAAACGAATACGGCTTAATCGATTTTCTTAAAACCTAGCTAAAAACCAGACAGGAACACAAATAAACAGACAAAAAACACAGACATGTAATCGAATTTTTTATATCACCCCACTTTTTGCGTCAGGAGTTAAAAATAAGCTGTACCTATTTGAATGTTAATCCCAAAACTTGATATGAATACTCAAATGGAGATTTAAAACTTAAGTAACTAAGCTAAAACTAAGTAAGCTTTATGGTAGAACAAACTATTTTCAAGCATGGAAACACCCGTCAATCTACCCTGTAGCAACCGTAAAGTAATCGTTAGTGAAACAACCGGACGTAGTTTATTATTACTCCATGGCCTCGAGGGCAATTGATCTTTTGTACGTAACCATTAAATAAAAAAGGGCAGTTTCCTACGCATTAAACTTATAATTATGTTGCTATATTAATAATTAGTAACAATCTTTTGAAGTTAATCTTTAACCTATCTATTGATTTCTTGTAGCAAAATAAAATATTCATAAATTCAAGACTTAATTTTAGGGTTTTGTAATATTCATTGACAAAAAATAGGGTACCTAAATAGGTACCCAATAACGATTAAGCCGACCTTTAGTAATGATATTTCATACAAAAGTTTGAAAATGGAACAAGTTATATTGTCTCTAAATTGATTCTTGAGTAATGTACGGCGATTAATAATAATAACAAGTGAAAGAAACGGTTTTGAATCTTATCAACAAATAATTGAATTTGGGTACGTTTTAATCATTTATACTTAATAGTTTGTTAAGAAACTTTTTTGCATTCAATCTCAGTCTGCGAAACACCAATGCAGCTATACCAAATTCTTAAACATACTAAGGTGGTTACAATGTTACTTATAAATTAACACAAACGGTTGGGCGAATGCCAAAATGTCAAAGTGCATCGACTAGAGCAACTAAGAACCAAAAGCTGCAATTTGAAGTCCGTTTATGCAAAACAAATGGCTGACTCAGCTGTTGTTTCGAAGTTGTGGTTTGCCCTGTATTGCTAACCGGCGGTTATGTCAGCACTTATACATGTTGATATGAAACAAAGTGTTTATGTACAGAGCAGTTTAAATATGTGTTTTTGTATAATAGCAGAGAAAGTATACGAGGAGCAAAATTATACGAGGCTGATTATTAAAAATTTCCACTTGTGTCAATCATTTGGTGTCGGAGCGTTTTTTTTTAAATCCTCTCTTAGTATCAGCCGTCATTTTAGTATCCGTAACCTTGTTTCAGATATCACTCTTCAAAAAAATTAAATAACCTCTGTTGTTTTTTTTACTTTAGTTTAAGAAGAGCTAGACGTAGAGCTATCAGACGCAAGAAATCCAAAACTCTACGTTATGGAACTTTCTATCATTATTATCATTATGAAAACGACTTAATATTGTACTCACGCGATATTTGAAAAATACACCGTTATGTTAGCCGGCGCGCGTAAACATTTTCCGATTATTTACTGCATCATGCTGCGTTAAAATGAAGAAAACTATATTATATTTAGTCGTTATTTGTTTTTTAGTGAATTCTGCAGTGTGCTTGAGTGAAAATCTATGGATTAAGCAATCGTGGAAATATTGAATTTTTTTAGCCTCTGCTTGTGTATTTCTGGTGCATGGGGCAGACGTGTCCAGCACAGGCCCACTTTTACTTTGCGGTCTTAATGAGCAAATTATTTAACTTGTGTGTCTGTGTATTTAACTTTGTCTAAGAACTGTACTCCAAGGAACAAAAAACTCCAAGATAATTAAAAACTCTTCATTATTAATTTTCCTTCCAGCGCCATTTTATTAACGTCCGAAAATAACAACATACGCATAATTTCAACACTATGTTTACGCGAAAGTGTTTTTTCTGAAGTCATAATTTCGCGTCCCCAGCAACCAGATTGAAAAGAAAACCATTTTTCAATGTGAACAAAAGGGGCCCGAAGCTCTTGCCTTATGAACCGTTATAAAAAGAAGTCAATTTTGTGTTGTAAAAAACTGTGATTCATAAGACTGATTTATGGATGAAATATTTTTGTTTAATTAATGGATTACCTACTTGTCTCAGGTAAGCAGTTTGATTAAGTGTCTATTCAATCACTTAAATGATAACCTAAAAAAAAAGTTGTTTCATTTTTCTACCTAATAGTTAAAAAACCGACCATCATCGAATGGATTCTTGTGCAAGTTTTATGCACAGCATTGAATGATATGATGATGATGTTAGAACAAGATAAACCCCGTGTTAACTCGCGTAGGATATTTTAGTATCCACAAACCTTACAAAATTAGTAGATATTAAAGTTATGCGTTCAAAAAACTAAGCGCACTAAATGGCAATCAGATTAGTTGATTTTGGGACTTTTAGTTAGGCTTAACCGAATTGCTTTTGACATGTGATCGTATTGTCAACGTTATAGTAGCTTTATTTACATACATACATACATACATTAAATCACGCCTGTTTCCCAGAGGGGTAGGCAGAGACCACTTCTTTCCATTTGCTACGATCTTGACAAATTTATTTCGCTTCTTCCACATTCATACATCGAGTCATGCACGCACGTCGGTTTCGGGTAGGTACTTAAGATTCGGCCCTTTTCCAGTATTTCTCCGATTTGACTCGAAAAAGTAGCTTTATTTAATTTTATCTGATAGTAATGGAGGCAGAGTTAAAACAATACGTTAAAAAAATATACTATAGCTAAAAATTCTATATTTAACGTTCGTGAAATGAGTCTAGGTAGCTAAAACATTACGAATTTATATTTAGATTGTATCCAAACCGAGTATTTTACTCCAAACGTGTTGTATTAAAATGGAAAATAAAGAACCAACTTGACCAACAGCCGTAAAAATGCAAATTTTTAACCATTACGTTCCCAATCTGACTAAATTCTGTGTTCATGTGAAATCGACACATAAAGTCGTACAAGAAAACCTAGAAATATTCAATTTAGCCTTTTTATATAAACCTATTTTACTTTAGGCTTTTAGGTGTTATGCAAAATTAATATTATTTTTCACTTACTATCTGAGAAACGTATTAATGTATTTCTACACATACCCATATATTACAAAAGCAACTCAGCGCCATGTACTCGCAATGAGTGATGGAAACATTTGAGGAGTTATTCTCTGCATTACATGTAGGCCACAACAGTAAAAATGGGTCACTGTGCGTAAAACTTTCTTACACTAATATCGGGTCTTCCAAGGATCATCGGGTCCATTTAAGTAGTTCAGTAAATAAAATCTTTACTATTTTTATTTGAATTCTACATGCATAATCGCGAATTATCAAAGCCATTTTTGATAACAAAATCATGATCATGGACGTTCCGATTAGTCTGGTGATTACAAAGGTTAACTTTGAAATCATTGGTTCCATTCCCACCCACTGTGAAATATTTTTTCTAACGTTTTTGTACGTGTTTATGGACAGAAGAAATTATCCAAGATAAGACATGAAGGACTACTTCAAAGCTTAAATTACGCTAACGCAACGCTTACGCATTGACGCGTCTATTGCGTCACGTTTTAAACACGTCTTTCACACCAACTGGTATAGTCACGTCCAAAGTAACAATACTATGTGATTTCGACGCAGCTTCAGCGTATTTAAGGCTTTGGTATGGTCGATCCTTTTAGCGTGACGGTATCATTTTTATTCCTATTTACATTGGCTGGCTTTGAGCCAATGGTATTCGTCGCTTCCCTGTTAACTTGCCTACGTCATCACCCTTCAGGGTAGTGTTTTCTTACAGATTTTTTTGAAAACATTGCTTTTAGTTCTATTATCATCGTGTTGAATAATGTAGCTGCTTACGATTTACATTTAAATTGGTCATTTACTTTATCTTGCCATTTTACCTATTAAATTGATATCGGTGTAAAAATATCCCGATGAAAATTGGCAAGAGGTTTTGAATGTAAGTTCAAACTTGAATAAGTTCTGAAAATTAACAAGTTTGCTCTGAAAACTTGTATGACGTATTTATGAATTTCTAAGTTCCAGATAGTATCAGAGACATATATTACGTAACTACCGCAACTAGCGTTGTCCTTCCCTGTCTGAAACTTGGCAGTCCTTCACACTTCATAATACGACCTCCGTTGTGTTCTCTATTCATAGGTGCACCTAAAAAGTATTGTCTTAAGTGAAAGCGAATTATATTGCGTGAGCGGAATCGAAAGAAATTAAGACATTTATCTAAGAAACTTGGGCAGGAAACCAGGAACCTCTGAATCATAAAGTTTCTACGGAGTTAATAACAGAACTTTCGCTGTTGATTATTTATTTTACTAAATTATGAATTGGTCTAGGTACATTTTCTTTGTCTCCTCTTTTTCCTTCTATTTTCTTTTTATTGTTATACCAATTACATTAATCTTAAACTACTAGTCGTGCCATAACAGGTACCCAAACATTATCCTTCGTCTATGTTCTATGGTCTGTAATTGTCTTACGTACTCTTTTCCTTCAGTATGTTAAGTACTTCCTTATTCGTCTTCTTTTCATTCTATCTATTTCTTTCAATTCGTCTACAGCAAGCATTTTGAAAGCTTCCTCCTTTTCTTTTTTTGGTCCTGCTAAATCATTGTATACGTTTTACCGCCACATTATGTTCCTGATGTAACACCCTAATAAGCCTTGTCTTATGTTATAAAGGAAGTTAATGAGAAGGCTCGGAATAGGAAAGATTAGAAATTACCACTACTCCACCAACAAGAGCACTCTAAAGTGAAATGGCGAATGTTATGGATGTGAAAGTATGTGAGATTTATTGTTGTTTTGAATAGTATGATTTTGAACTATAAAATTACATACATAGACAGATATACAAACATACAAACATAGACTCACGCTTTCATTTCCAGAGTGGGCTAGGCTGAGTTAACAGGATTACCGACAAATCTAAAAACTTATTGTTAATTATGTAACCACATTTTGCACAAACAGGCTACGATGTTTACCAAATGTTGTTATTATGTAGCTAGATAATTCTAGACCATAATAACCAGGGTAATACGTCTGACGCTGTTGCGGAAAAGACTCCCCTTAGAAGTAAAATAAAGCATGCAAATAGTTTCTTTATAAAAAATCCTGTAGTCATTTACGTTGACGACGCCTAGTTTGTAGTGACCCTGCTTAATAAGGTAACAATCCTTTGTCCGATTCCAGGTAAAAGCAAAATACTGTAAGATGTGCGCGAGTATTTTGTTACTTAGTCTGGAAACTTTACTATACATACATTTAAAGTATTATATAGTATATACCCATAGTACAGTCAGCTGCAGAGAAATGTAACCACCTTTGCTAGGAAACTTGTATGCAGGGGGGGTCACTTTTCTCTGCAGCTGACCGTACAAGCCTAATGCTTAGTTTGAAACATGAACGATTTGCGTAAGATTTTCCTCTGTTATTCATGTTTTACATCAATTATTCCCGTAAATTAGTTCAAACCACAATGCCACTGCTTTGAGCTATACGTAATGATAAAACAGATGAACAGCGCTAGCGCATTAAATAGAGCCCATATCGGGTTCTGATCACGCCGCATTAGCTCAATGTAATGGGCCGTATTGTGCAGAGGCACCATAATGTATTATGACAAGGTTCTATAATATGGGCGGCCATTGTAGCGAATTGGAACCATGCCATAATCAACGCGGATGACCAGCCGTATCCGAATTCTGATCGGGTAATAACTGAAATGGCTGCAATGGCTGAATATTAATTTGTTTCTAGCTTTATTGGTATGTTTGCGTTAGAAAACGAATGATATAAAAAGTTATTTTAGGTCGAAGTCATAAATATGTTTACATTTTAGTACCTTGTCTATTTAACTTCATGTTTAAACTGTCATATGAAATTGTTACAGCAATTAAAGTGACAAAGTACTCAAGTGTAAACATATTTATGACTTCGACTGTACAGCAGATATTTTGTCGATCGCCGATGTCAAAATAGAAAATTTGAAATTTATTACAATTCAAATTTTTGTTTTTTTTTAAAGAGCGTCCGTAAGCAATAAGATAGATAATGGGGTAATTTAAAATATCTGTACAGGAATTCAAATTGGCCCAGAATAATTGGCACAGAAGAATATAAATGAGTGACATAATAAACATTCTACACTCCGTAATTTTACACGCGTTTCAAAATTTAAATTCGTCGTTACAACAAGGACATTCTCCTTAACTTCATCATTTCCTTTTTTCCTGTATTGTACGACTGCCCTACTTCTTACACAGAATTAGCATTAAAACGTTATGAGCTCGTTTCAAATCTGACATAAATTATAATTTAAGTAGCTCTTGCTTCCCCGACATACCCGCGGGAACCATACAAGAACATTGCACTAGGATATAAGTTATAGTAGTAGCGATCTGAATAGAAATGAAACATTTATATATCACATAGCTGTTGCCCGCGACTCCGTCCGCGCAGAAAAATAAAACAAAGCCTATGTTCATCAGGGATAATGTAGGATTCCAATGGTGAAAGTATTTTTCAAACTGGTCCAGTAGTTTCGAACCCTATTCAATTCAAATCTTTCCTCTTTATAATATTCGTGTAGACTTAAGAATGCACCGAGCAAATGTCGAGCGTCCAGTGGCGGCCTCATCACGATTTACTGTCATTAAGTACAAAAAGAAATTCGTCCACAGAGAATTAGTCGTCAAATCGGAAAAAATGCTAAATTGAAATATAACTATTAGGATAGTTTTCCACCCAGAATATTGTCCAAAATAGAATCATGTCCTCTGGTAAAATTGTCCAAACTTAATATAGGCCGACAGGAATAATAACCATTTGTATTTATGTTCACTTGGAAGTATTACCATTTGAAATACTTGTACTTAAATTTACATTACGGTCTCAAATAAAATTAGACAATATTCACTTTGTGCGTATTAAATTTTGCACATTTTTTATAATGGACATTATTCATTTCAGACTTAATTCATTTTTACCGAAAATAAATTTGGTAATAATTAAATTTTATCAGATTTACACTTAGGTCAAAATTCCAAATGGTCAATTCAAGTGGACGAATTTCTTTTTGTACTTAATGACAGTAAATCCTCATCACTATTATTGTGTTTTCTAATTAACTAAAGAATTTCCTTGAAATCAGACGATCTGTTTTTGTAGCGCAAGTAAAAACACAATTTATGGGATACGTAACAAACTTTAATAACAATTACCCTTTGAGTAGTCATAGTCATAGTCATAGTCATATCATTTATTGCATTTATGTGTTACATTTGTTGTTACAATTATTCGTATAGTCCAACATAAACCCTGTAAGGGCACAGCAATTTACAAGTTTATTAATTTACACAAACTTAAGCTATGTACTTATAACTAATACTTAAAATCTAAAAATTCATGCAATGTGTAAAAGCTATTAGCTATTAGAAAATCCTTTAATTTTTTATAAAATATTTGGTGTTCTTCCATTAATCTAATGGTCGGTGGTATTTTATTGTATATTTTGACCGCCATGTGATGAGGCCCTGAACTAACCATTTTCATGTTAGTAAATGTGCTTAAAAGCTTGTTCCTTTGTCTTAAGTTATGCGGATTAAGCTGTTTATCTCTTGATCGGTCAAATAGATTAGGGTTCTTTCTAATAAATTTACAAATTTCAAATAGATAAATGGATGTCAATGTTAGCCAGCTTAACGGGATGAGGTGGCCACTTTTTTTCGTTAAGTTGATAACTCGAAGGTGAATTGTTATTAAACTATGTGATAATATACCCTATAAGTGGTGTTTTTATTTGTAGTACTAAAACCTACCGATCAATTTCAAGAAAATACTTTACTTTATTAGAAAACACAATAAAGTAATGAGGGCGCCACTGGTACATCCGGCGTACGCTCGGCGCAGTGTTAATATCAAAGTGTTTGAATGAATGTATGTAAAGTAAACTATTATTTTTTGGAATATGGTAATCGGGTACACAGGCCGCCTGATGGTAAGTGGGATCTGTGACCCCTAGATATTGTCAATCCTGAGGACAAAGATGGAATACCTCTATGCTATTTATTGCACCGGTTGTTTTGCCCTCACACCGGAACACAACACTGCTGCTTGGCGGTAGGTTAAAGGATAGGATGGTGATAGCGATCCAAACGCAGCTTTGAATATATATTCCTTCTACCACTAACATTAAGACTCACTTTACATTGCGCACGACAAGAAGCAACAATCGAGACAACGAGCGAGCTGGACAATCTTAGTATAAAATTAAAGGTAAACTTTTATTTTTAAAAGATGTCTGTTAGCTATCCTTAGGGTAAAAGGTGAAAAAAGTACTTATGCAATGAACAGACAAAAATAAGAAGAAGAAAATAGAAGATATAAGTGTCTGTGGATAGAAACATCCGCAAGCTATTTCAATATTGCTCTGCTAACGTAGAATAACGCTGTTTTCAAATGCAAAATATTTTAAGCGTCGCTTAAACGCGCAATTTCATATAAGTAGTTCTATCACGGACTTTATTTGTTGAGCAATCGTACCTATTACTAAGCCGGTTACGACAGCATCAAAACCTATAGAAGACACACCTAGTCCTGATAAACTTGAAAAAAGGTGTAGAAGAATCAGCAACAGGGTGTAAAATACGCTAGGCTTTTTATTTCCATAAGATGAATATGATTAGACGTAATACCTAAATAAATGTGTAGTCAACAAAGGTTAAGTTGTTAGTGATCTCGTTATTCCTAAAATTAAGTTACCACTTAACGTAGGTTAATATTAACCTACTAAAGTGACTCCATTGTCTAACGAAGCAGGGATATAATGTAAAGCTGCAGAGCAGAGGGAAAATAAAGACAGCGCTTGCTTTGGATTAATTATGAAATTGCATTCTCTTGGAAGTTTTTAAGTATTTTGTGTTTAAGCAACCATTTTGACAATTAGATGCATATTTAGAGTTTTTACAATGTTTTTATAACTGAACAAGTTTAGTGTAGAAGACTTAACTACTGACAATATTTGGTGTCACAGTTTTAAAATGCTAAACCTAATTTAAGTACCTTCATAAGACCAAAATAACGAAAAAAAAAACAAGCAATAGTTAGACATGTTTCAATAAAATTTTACTAAATGTGAAAACAGAAAAAAAAAACCGGGCAAGAGCATGTCGGACCATGCTCAGTGTAGGGTTCCGAAGCCGTAACGACAAACACAAAAAACTATCTCAAAAATCAACATGTATGAAACAATTTTCTATTTAAAGTTATTTGGCGCTGTCTTAGATGATTTTTAGTAGGTATAA
Organism: Acleris laterana; assembly: GCA_963966035.1. Lineage (NCBI taxonomy): Eukaryota > Metazoa > Arthropoda > Insecta > Lepidoptera > Tortricidae > Acleris > Acleris laterana. The sequence goes on from OZ014455.1 coordinate 11,974,140, forward strand.
ACCCGTTAATCGCCTATATCTCAGGAACTAATCATGTCTACTTAGCCGTGATAGTTTTCCTTTAAAATTCGTTATATGCGCTTTCGTTGAAGATTTTTTTCAGATTTTTAGTACTTGTAGTTTTGGCTGTAGGGGGGGGGGGGGGACACTTGACTCTAACAAAAAATAGCGCTTTAAAGCTTAATATTTCATAAACGGATCCCTTAATCGAAAAATTGTTTACATAAACCCGCAATATTTTTGAAAGACCTATCCAACGACACCCCACACTATGGGGTAGGCAAGAAAAAAAAAAGACATCCCCACGTTACGTGTAGGGGAGGTGCATTAAAAAAAAATATTTTTCAAAATTTTATTTTACCACTTTGTTGGCGTGACTAATATGTACATTCATGCCAAATTACAGCTTTCTAGTACTATGAGTCTCTGAGCTAGACTGGGGACGGACGGACGGACGGACATGGCGAAACTATAAGGGTTCCTAGTTTGACTACGGAACCCTAAAAAAGGAACTGACTAAAGTACTGTACTTTAGTCAGTTCCTTTTTTTTTTAATTTGAACATCTTTGATAACAGATTTTGGTGAGGTTGTTGATTGGTAGAAGACATTTTTTTTACAAAAGACTTGCAGAATTACACTCCAGCATATAGTTATTCCTGCGGGAACTATTAAATATTCCGGGATGAAAAGTAGCCTATGGGTTAATCTAGGCTATACGCTATCTCTATTTAAAATTTCATACAAATCCGTCCAGCCATTGTTGTGTGAAGGAGCAACATTTACAAACTAACACACACACACGAACTTTCGCATTTAAAATATAAGTAAGATTTTTCACGCAATGAAGTTCCGTTTTACAGTTTTGAGTATTAAAATAATGATTCCATGCTTGAGAAGAATAATACAACTAATAATACAACGTGTGTCAATTAAACGGTATTGTAAATAAAAACAGTAATTACGTGAAAGGGATTAAAGCTCAATTTAGATATTGAACTTGTAAACGCAGTGCTGTTTTGTGGTAACAGTTAATTATCTCCATTGCTTCATATTGGCCACTAACCGCGTCACCGGTGAAGTGGCGCAAAATTTAATCAGGTTATTATGCACGAGTCCATTATCGTTTGACATTTTAATAACAGTTTGCTTTGTAGGGGCAACATGATCACTATAAACTTTAATATAGGTATAGATACCACAGATTAATTAAGATAAGACTAAATTAGGAAAGAGGACATTTATGTAATGCCTGTTAGAATTTAAACCCGTTATGACAAGTGTGTCAAATTTTAATTAGATTCACAACATTAACTTTTTGCTTGTTGCAATAATTTATAACATTGAAAGGGTCATATTTATCTTTGTATGTCTCTTAGCTTTATCCTTTATGGTGCATGGAATTTGGAACGGTTCATAATACGGCCCCTGATCATTTTCTGATTTAGAGCAGTAAAGTAATTGATCACTTTGTTATACCTACCCTGCCGCTGAACCACTAATAGTTTGACATTGTTGGGCTAATGAGTTGAATATGAAAGCGTGATTTGGTTTTCATGTTCTTTATTTACTTCAAAATAAAGCCACCTATCGACGATTTTCCTCAAGAACTAAGGTAACAAGCGATACAGTCTAGGTACTTTTATAGTTTTTTCATTAGACATTGGAAAAGACCCAGGGAAAGAGCAATAACTATACATACATAACACCACTTTGAATACAGTCAATCAATCAATTGATCGCCAACTTGATTAAAATAATCAAGATTATTTTTGATCAGTCAATCAGCTTCATACACAAGTCTAGCCTACCTGAATCGTGATCTTTATTTCTGATCCCGAATTTCCATTACCATTGAGTGTCTACGGACTGGTTTGCTATTTTTCTAATTAATAAACTCCTTGCGGACGATGTCACGGGAAAATACTAGATTTTAATTATAAATGTCTAAAACACAATTCAAACCAAATTTAAATTTAAATTACTTATTGTAATTTATTTAAACCCTTTATTGCTCATAAACAATTAACGGGTTGGCTTAAAGTAATGAGAATTTTTTTTTCTCATTTTTTTTTATTAAATTACTTGTTTAGGTTATATAGCTTTTTATCATATACAAATAAACTAAAACCAGCATGATAATCAATCATTATAATATAGAAAACCTCGCCCATTTAAAAAAAATCGCAGCTTTCTTCTTACCGTTTTCATCATACGTTGGACAACATCTTTTTTTATTTTTTCAGTTAATTCTTTGCTTTTATACCCGGCGCTTCAACTGTGTATGTGATTTCGCTTCCGGCCCATCACTGTAAACTACTCTACTGAGAATTACCAAAAAATCCTCCATTGGACGAGCTACACCGACGTTCGGACGGTTTGAATCCTTCGATACGAAATGAACGTCACGCTTTTTTAGTCAATTCTGGGAGCTCCCTGCATAGTGATACTTTCTTCGCAACTTCTTGCACTTCTTGGAATTTCTTCAAGCTGTATGTCGGAATATTTGAGTGTTTTTTGACGCTTTAAGTGTAGAACATTGTATTTCTTTAAAATATTCCTTACTCACCAACGGGAAACAGCATATTTTACAGCTAACTTATCTGGGACTCATCCACTTTGTTTTTTGCAAACTTTGCCATTTTCCTCCGGTTTCAATGATTAAGAATGGGTGATCTTCCCGTTTTTGGTAAATCTTTAGTCCTAATACCAAATTCCCACCGCTGGATCAAACATTAAATTGTAGATGGAGATACATTTCAGCTTTGAAGTGAGAGACCACTTCAGATTTTTCACGTCGTCCAAGTAGGCGATAGACATGTTCACGTAATGACTTCCTTGTGGACATTTTTTATTAACACAGCTAATCATTATTTGCATTTTTAACAATAATTGACATATTTTCTATTTATTATAGCTGTCAAAATCCTTTTTGTATTATTTTTTTGCCTGCTATTGTCAATTGAATACCTTCTCATTACTTTAAGCCAACCCGTTATAAGATATATTTTGCATCAATATAGATAATATACATAGGCAAACTTAAATACATAAGTTTTTAAAGTAGGTAAGTCTAGCATCAACGTAAATCTCGTAGAAGAACAGCAGTTGTAGACCATGCGTTAATTTATGTTTTAGATATGTAGTCGTAACTATTATACCTACTTTACAGTGTCAACTTAGAAATAATATTTTATCTTAACATATCAATTGGGCACGTTGAGTCCTAATCAGCGTCGCTACTGCCTAACGCACTCGCAATCTCAATTGGCTTCAAAGCGGAACAATTGTTTTCATTTTGTAAGCAGACAAGTCTTCGATTTTCAAAATGAAAACAATTGCGATTGCGAGTGCGTTAAGCAAGTCAGGTCTAATTGTCACATTGTCCAATAACACTTCTATAACCTCGGCTTTAACTTCAAAATCTCGTTTTATAATTGGAACGTGTTCCATTAAAACGAACAGTAGCGCTAAATTCAATGTGAACGTTTGCTAGCCTCGCAAATTAGACAGAGCTTCACTTAGTTCGAAATTGGTCGGAAAATATTGCCGTCTTGGGAATAATGGGTGCCGGCCGCCCGGCAATGGGCAATCGGCCAAGGGTTGGGCATAGTGGGCATTGCTCTTGACTTGGATATATTTCAAATTATTATAATAATGCTAATTGTATATGATAAGGATACCGTATATACAATAGTCAATTACGAATTCGTAAAGTATTTTTGACCTAATATTTACTAAATAGATTTAAAAAAAAATTTGAAGAAAGATGCCACACAAATTTAGCATTAAAAATACATAAAAAGCATTCTAGACCCAAAAACAAATCGCGCTCATCATAATAATATTTACCCTTACCAGAATGTGATCCTAGGACCGCAAGGTTCGTGAGTAGACCAATTTGATTTCTAGGCCACTTTGGACTATGTTAAAGTGACGTTGTCAACCAAAACGTAAGAGACTCCCTATGATTTGGTTTACAACGTCACGTTGACAAAGTCCATAGTGGCCTAGGAATCAAATTGGTTGACTGTACACTACCTATTGTATACTTGCTGATATCTTTTAAACGGTTCAAACGATTTTAATTTCTAGCTAAGAACTACACAGATTAAAAAAACGCGTCTAATTTTAATTTGGGAGCTGAACTGAGCAGGAACCACAGATACAACATATTACATTTATAACGAAACATTGTTGGGTACCTAAAAGCAGAACACAAACAGTTTTCCGAAAAACACAAAAAAAAATACGTTTGTTAAACTGTACTTTTACCTAAAATATTGATGAAAATAACTGATGATTTTAACATGCCAAAGTTTGATTCAAAATTGAAATAATACTGTGATCTTATTCCCTCTGTCGCTAACCTTCCATCGTTTGATTAAAAGCTCAATCAATAATGGTTTATTTTATTTCCGCATAATAATGCCCAACCTTCAGAGAATTATGATAAATTATAGGGACTTTTATGAAATATGCTTAGCGCTAAGCTACGAGGCAATTCACTTAACACAACTAAGTTCTTGTGGGAACTACTGCAAGCCATAAAGAAGGAAATAAACTGTTGGGGTTTTGTTACTAACACGGTAATGTGATAACTTAGAACAGAAAATATAATACTCTCTACACGACACAAGTTCATGACTAAATCATTGTCTCTTTACGTTATTGGACTTAAAATATTGTTAAAGGAAAGAAAAGATTTTTTATTACATTTTTATACAGAACAAACACACTATTGGTCACCACTGTTAGTGGTAAATTTTATTGTATGGTACCGTGGTGAGTAGGGATTAAGGGGTGAGTAGGGACATAACCTAAAATAAGTCATAAGTTGTTACAAATAAGAACAAATATTGAATGGATGATGGAATACATTACGTCTATTGGAAAAAAATCAGTCTTATAATAATGCTTCATTTTAGGTTGCGTCCCTACTTACCCCGTTTTACGGTACTTAAGGATAAAGTTAAGCAAGCACTGCATGGCTAGCTATGCATCTGTTCGTTAGGATAAACGTATCTACTAGTTTAAATTGTATCGCTTTGATTGACGAAATTTTTCGCTCACGGTATAAAAACAATATTTCACATAAACAACGTGAAATTTTTTAGAAAATAAATCTACCGGTAAACAAGACAGGATTTCGTCAGTACCCCACTAATATTATAAATGCGAAAGTTTGTGTGCGTCGGTGTGTGTTTGTTACTCCTTCACGATGCAATGGCTGGACGAATTTGGAGGAAATTTGAATCAGAGATAGCTTATACCCCGGATAAACACATAGGCTACTTTTTCAAGGGAATAACCATAAGCCAAATCTACATGGAGAAAGTCGCAGGCAGAAGCTAGTATACAAATATAATACAGAAGTTACGTTTATTATGGGTTAAGCACAGATAAGCAGATCAATCGACGAAACAAAATTAGTTCAGAACATTCTAGAGATTTCTTTTTCAATCGAAATTGTTGAAACCACACCCTAATCATCAAGTCAGTATAGAATGAAATGCGTACGTAAGAGGAACACTCACATGGCGACGTTTTCCGGCGCTGGCGCTGTCTTATTTTCACCTCGCGCCTACATTATTTAATAGAATCAGTTGGCATGCTGCCACGCTAAATTCAATTGTCTCTTGATTAGATTTAAAGCACATTTAGACGTAAATCATTCAAACTGACGGTTTATATAAATGTACGAAATGATCTTTGCACGGAATCCTCTGAAGCGAAGGAAATAAATGAAGTGCTCAGTTCTCGCAACCATGAGATGGGAGCACTTTGTCTCTTATGACGTACTATAATAAATGATGAGGTGCTTTGATGCAGAATAATGTCCAATATCACGGCAACTTGCTTTGCATAGGAAAGGCTCTAGATCCGGTATGATGGTGAGAAAAGCCACAACAATATTTGGAGAATCTCGATTTATTGACTGTTCTATTTATAGACACAGGTCGTGATACATTATGGGTAATGGAGCAGAGTGAATTGTTTTTACAAGAATAATAGCAAAGATTTTTGGTTCATTCATATTTCTCAGAAAGTTAAGAAAAGTCAAAATTTAAAATTTTGGTTCACTGGACTTACGTCCTTGAGGAACACAACATAATATCATAATATGTAAATACCACGTGTAAAACTCACTTTGTGAAATTTTAATGTTAGCAGGAAATCTGCGGTTGGGTTCTCACTCGTACAAATTTAGAATTCTAAGAGCTTCCGCATCAACATACAGTTACATGAGTCGAATAATTAAAGCATTTAAATGAATAGAAAGTAGAAAACCTAACTAGCGCTACTTCTACTTTGTATGCTTTATATCTTTTGAATGAAATGAGGTTTCATTCAATAATTTAGTTTAATAACACCCTTTTTATCAGTGACATGTTTAAAACTTTTTCAACACCACACAAACAAATAGAATATACTTCACCTGACCGTTAAAATACGAAGCAACATTGCGGTGCAATCTACTCATCGATCTAAAGTGCAGCTAATCTTCACCGGTAGTCGTGAATAGCAAGCTAATGGTTGTGTAGGTGCTGTGTATATCTTGCTTGTAGGTTTCCAAAGCGGTGGACACATTTTAGAAAAACACACTTTGTATAATTCCACAGATCATAAATCTTTTTTTTTTATGGTATAGGAAGGCAAACGAGCAGACGGATCGCCTGATGGAAAGCGATTACCGTCACCCATAGACACCTGCAGCACCAGAGGAGTCACAGGTGCGTTGCCGGCCTTTCAAATGAGAGTACGCTCTTTTCTTGAAGGTTTGAAGGTCGTAACTCGTATCTTCGGTCGTATCAGCTTTCAAAGTATTGATAATATTTGAGGAATAAACATGGCGTTGAACGGCACGGATGTATGATATGATTTTTTTGCAGAGCAGGAACAGTGTACGCTTGTGAGACATGATTTAAGTGCTGCCAGGGTAAGCTGGGACGCTAACGTGGTCGATCAACCAAGCCATAGGGACGTCACATTTGCCAACAAATACTTCGGTGATAAATCCATAGATAGCGGCTGCGTTTCAACTGTACAACTGACACGGGTCGGGTTATCTAAGGGGTCTATGCTATTCTATCTTTGATTGTCATGCATCCTATTTTTTTGTTGCTATTCTATTTGGGTGCTTAGTGTTTTTGTGTTATAAAATTTTGTTGTACAGTCGAGTGCCTTGGCGGTGCATTATAAGTTTTGGAGCCCACCGTTCTAACGTAGGTAACAGTATCGCCAGTGGCTTCCGTGAATGCTCGTCGCAATCTTGCCCTCCTTGCCTGCGATAGTGTTTGCGGACATAGGAGCATCGCCTGCTGTAAAAACATTTTAAATTAACCTTTTTGAATTGAACTAGTTAATGACCCGTAACAAGGTTTACACAGCACCTACGCGCCATTTTTTTTTTTAATTTGATTTTTGACTTCTTAAAATTTAGTGTTTAGGTAATCAAGTCAGATGTGATTTGCTGTAAAAGGAATATTTGTGTTATTTATTAATCATTGTTAAAATATGTGCATGACTTTGAATAACCACAATGTTCAATGTAAGTTATGTTTCTCTGTCATAAATATTTTGCTCCTACAAATTACGCGTTATTGCTATGAATTATGATACTCTAAGCTCACAAAGCATAATATGTTCTACATTAATATAAAATGAACAATTTGCTAGTTTGCACACTCAATCGATTTAAAAATACTATAATATAAAGTATAAAACAGAAAACTAAGCTCAAATGCAGCCACGAGCGTTTATATAATTATCTCATCAACGTAAGTTTCTAACTATGGTAAGTATCGGATAAAAGGATTGTTCCGTTGATTATTTGGGAAGGCTCATTAACAGCCAAAACAGAATAAGGCTAGATTCACACTACGTATAAAAATAATTATGCCAAATTACTTCCTTTCCATGTAAAGCATTTCAATACGGTTGATTGTCTCATTTGTTTTGAAAGCACGAAACAATACAGTAAACTTAAATTGAATAACCCTGTAGTTTTGTGCTTAGTGTTAATTTGTTAGAACAATAAACTGTGTACACTGTGGTGCGATCCTTACGCCGGCGCTAGCCAAACTTTTCCCCTCTGTAGTTGGCGAAACCGCCGCTCTGACAATTATACAGCTGTTTTCTTCCGCCAATTCACTTAACGTCCTAATTAGATAGCTTTTCTGGAGTTGCTTATTGGACTGCGTACTCAGCATTTTCATCTCTTTACGCAAACTCAATTTTCACTGAAATTCCGTTTCTCCACTCTTCTTTCAACGTCGCTAACAAGATTACTGTCAATTCATCAGAATAATTATAAAAGGTACTTACGTTGCACTTCATTTTGAATTTTAAATTAAGTACTGTTGTTGAGTGGTGATACGTGGCATGACTGTGACTAACTAAAAACAAATACGTAGCATTTACCCAGGTTTAACTAGCAGCGCCATCTATGAGTTAGCAGACTTACCTGTTTGAAGGGTCGCATCCCTCCGTTGATTCGTAGCGAGTCGGCCGCGATGCCGGCTATTCCGTCCCCTGGTTCCCTGAGTTGCCGCAGGGAGGCGCTAGGATGATGGTGGGCGTGGTGAGGACAGTGTGCCACGCATGCGCTTGACTCAGGCTGGGAGCTCTGCCGAATGATTCTGGTACTTGTAGCTGGTATTAATAAGGCTGGCGGGTGGATAACAGGACATGTGCTGACGGCGTGAAGTGTGCTACAGCCACAATTGTGGTGCATAGCTGATCGAACGCTCTCCCGCGATACAGAGCGCGCTAGTTGCAGCGCTGACATAGGCGCTGTGGATTGCCGCCGCTCGCAAACGCGACATCTAGCGTAAGGATGTGGAACTAGCTGGCACGCAGTCACTGACCCTCTGTGCGAGCAAGTTGCTATGGGCGACACCAATGTCTGCGGGCGGTCTGCAGGTTGATCCCTACATTGCAACTCTATATCGGGGACGCTTCTAGCAGTTCCTTCTTCCATTCTTACGGACGTCCCACTCTCTTCACTCCCCGGACCGCCGGATAACTGAGGTCGTAGATGAGTTGTACAGTCTTGCCGTTGTAGCACGGGTTTGGCGGTTCGATTCTCGGAGGGTACAATAACGGTTACTGATGGACCGGAGACTAACAGGCTAGCAGTCTCGTCGCTGCTCCCATATCCAGAGTTTGTAATTACTTCAGTACTGTCGGTTGGTGGGACTGACATTTTGTCTGTAACAAGGAAAAATAATATTGAGATTATAATACGTGACATAACATTTGCTTCGAGTCAGGATTTCCTTTTTAGGTCCCTGAATAAAACATGAACAAATCCACTCCATTACTAACACAAATACGAAATTACTTATCATATTTAACTTCAGTGGGGGCCGTGGGTGGGTTAAAGATGAAAGGCGAATAGCAGAAAATCTTAAGTCAATAGGTACTATTTTTATTTTATCTTGGCTGAAAACATGGTACTTAATAAATTTATAACGAAGACAATACGGGAAATCAGATTGTTGAGTTTGTACAAAGTTCAATAGAAATTAACAAAACTATGAACTCAGAATTATTTGTCGGACTCTTATCTACCCATAGTTTTTACGTTGGAATATTGTGATGAATCCGACTAAAAATGTACAATAGTAACTTTCTATTACGTACAACATCTAGCACAGAAAAAAAATATCTTCTAAATTCAATCCTTCGAATACCTAGCAAGTAAAAAAATCTACTCAAACATGTAGACATCCTATATTAAGTTTTTATTTAACCGTGGCTGAATACAACAATAAATTTTGGTCCGTGTAAAAATACAAATACCCTTTTTTGCAGGGATTGAAAACCGGTTTATTTTCCGTAGCGGTTAAAGCCACACTATTAGAGCCTAACCCATAATAAAGGTTACGCTCACAGGGAGCGAAATGCATTTACCGGTTAGAGAGCGCTCCTTCCGTGTGAGCCGAGACAAGGGTGAATGACGGAAGCGCTCTCTAACCGGTTATAACCGGAGCGTAACCAATTCGTTGGAACGTAACCCAAATAATTAACCGGTTTAACCTAAATAAATACCGGTTTATTTGTAACCGGTTACAATCCCTGCTTTTTTGTTTTAAAGCAAAAATGTTGCTTTTGCGTTTCAATGTTGATAATAAACATTTGTTTTCGCCGGATAATAACCTTTCCTCGGTTCCACCTCGTGTCGGTAACGTGAGGCTTGCCGCCCTAAAAAGCAATTAACTTCGCAACTTACGTACAAAAACTAATAAAGCAGCTACTTTTTTGGCCTACCATCTATTTGGCTTGAAAAGATAACACGGAATTTACGTACGTTTAACTATATACGTCAAAAACTATTACCGTAAAACGGGGTGAGTAGGGATTTAGGGGTGATTAGGGACACAACCTAAAATGAAGCATATGTTACTAATTATAAGATTGAAATTATTTCTTAGACGTAACGTGATTGTCCCTTTAATAATTGTTCTTATTTTTAACAAGTTATGACTTATTTTAGCTTGTGTCCCCACTCATCTTTTAATCCCTACTCACCCCTTTTTACGGTACATACATACTAAACTCACGCTTTCATTTCTAGAGTGGGGAAGGTAGAGCTACAGGATTATCAACAACTCTAGAAACTTGTCGTTAATTCTGTTACCACATTTTGCACAAACAGGCAATTGTTACGTTTACCGTAACTTTAGGTTTGTTTTAAAAATATTGAATAGTACAACGATTTTGGAAAAAAATGCATTTCGAATTTTAAAACATTCAGGGGCCCTAATATGGTTGCTTCGCGTGACAAAGTTTGGATAAGGCATCCGTCACCTTCTGACACATTAATAAGTACGAGAGTGACGGATGTAATTATCCACATTTGACACGCGACATGGACGCAACGATACTAAGCCTGCAGGCGTATAACACAGTAGACAAGAAAGAAAATTCTAACTTTAGATAGTATACACACTATACATTTTATTTTTCTCTAGCTTTATACAACCTCAAATAGACCTAAGCTCCGTAAACAGCCCTATATTTGACGTCGTTTATTAGTCACGCACGAAATTATGTTACAGCCTGGGGCCAATTTCTTACACCTACAAATTCCCATTTCCACCCCAAATTGGCAATACAGATGAAATATTTCGCACATCTTTTCGATTATTTACTTGTAGAATCACAAAACTAAAATTCATTAGTTTACCTGTGCCTTTATTAAATTGGTAGGTACTTCTGAAAGGGGTTTGGGTAAAAGTATTGTCATTTTGTTAAAGTCATACATTTTCAAGGTGAGCGGCCATTAGTAAAAGTGGTAAATTATGATAGAATAATTCAAAATAAATATATTTTGTTGTAATACTCTTAAGTGCATCGGAACCGAGATATTTAAATATCCTAACTGGGCGCACTTTAAGTACCAAAAACTGAATACTTAAATCTTTAATAATCTTGGCTCCGATATTATTGAACGCCATAAATTATAAATAAAAATCATCCCAAACTAGAAACAAATTTACCTAATACCCTTTAATTGTAAGTAATAAGGTTTTTTTTATTGTTTCTGTTTCAAATCAGTTTACATTTGTTAAGTGTCGGTAAGGCTGTGTATATGTATCCAATAGCATCCAAAATGTAAAATGATTCAAACAAAGTGACGCAATTGATAGATTCAAAGTACAATTATGCCACTGACGATTAGACTTAAAGCAATTCTAATTAGTAAAATCTATAGTTACGAGATGTGTGTTTGTATATCTAAGGGTAACCTATGGAACATTTGCCTTGTATTTTTAATTTAAAAAAAACTACTAATATTGAAGCAAAGATAGGAGTAGACCGTTTATACTAAGGTACGTTTAAAGATAATTCTAGAGGATAAACACCATAATAGATTACTAAGCTAAATTAATAAATATTTGGTACAGACACCAATAATAATATTGTCCAACATTGGGCTCAAAAGTATCTGACACGTCTTTATTACTGGAGTCATAAGGCTGTGTCATATATTTTTAAGTGCAATGTTAAATAATATATTATATCTGGTACACTACACAGACCAAGTAGTAAAATATTATACCTACATTTTCCATAAACCTATCTCTTGTCAGCACTATTTCACATAGTACCATCCTATTTCTCTTTTTATCACGTGGATCTAAGAGATTTTCTGTTGCCTCCGTTGGGAGTAAAGTCGCGGATTACCTCAGCTTTTTGTTGACCCAAAAGGATATCAGCCTTAGATAAAGATAAACAAGAATATACAAGAAACCGACTGAGAATGAAAATTTATCGACCACCTGCTAGATTAAACTGGGAAAATAAACATTGCTTGTAATTCCAACTTTACTTGATCAAATACAAGTGACCCGCCCTCGCTTTGCTTTGGTGCATATGAGTTTTCTCAAGGCTCGGAAAAACGCCCGTCATTTTAAAAACTTAAGCCTGTTCCGTACAGCAGAGTTTTCTGAGCCTTGTCTTTAACACCCGTTTCTACAGAATTTATTATAAATGAAAACCTTTATATTGAATTTCGGTCTATCTATTGACAAAAACAACGTTAAAATCCATTGCGTAATTTGAAAAATATAATATCCCTCTGTATGTACATACAGAGGGATAGACATCAGAAAACATTTCATGTTATAAAGGATTACGATTATGACAGTATTTATGAGTTTAGAAACCAAAGACTTTCGAGCTTGGTACGGTCACGAGCGTTCATCTGGGACCCATTTCAAGAAAAATATGCTTGAAGTCGTCAATGTCATCAGATATGTCAAGACAATTTGTAACTTTGTAGAACGTCAGATTGACTTTAGACCAAAGGTGCGTACCAAATTTAATCTCGTGGCTATACTTTGACAGCAGAGCTGGGGAGACGAGTAATACCCAATGACAGCTCGTATGGACGCAGCCACACGTACACACATGCATACAAACATAACAGAGCTATATTCGAATTACTTACATAATATTAGCGTGAAACGTAAAGGAGAGTTCGCTAAATTAATAATATTTCTCAAATAACATGTAATATCAACATTACATAAATGAAATTTGAAATTTTGAAATTCAAAGTTATTCAAAAATAAGACATAAGTATGTATTAATGTATAATATTATAATTTAGTTTTAGTAAATATTATTTCTCCGTGATTTGATTAACCATAGTGGCTTGACTGTAAGTGTTTATTATACGATCAATAAATAAATACATATTATTTTGATTCGTAATCGAATTCAAATTGGAATGTAATAATTCCTGCTGTGAGTCCGACTCGAACTTGACCGATTTTGTTCAACGAATCCTAGCATTTTATATTAAACGATTACGTTTTACACGCAGCTACCTACTTAAATATTAAATGGCCGACATTATACGGGAGCAAGGATTTGCTCTTAAGGAACAATACAATATTTATTTACAGAAACACGGTGCGCGACGTGACAAGTATATTTCAATAGAGGTAAAGCCCAACGTTTTTACACAGGTTCTACCAAAAAGTAGTTTGTTTGGTGAAATGGTAAAAAAATACAAAGATAACAATTTAATGAAAAAAAAAAGTGATAAAATTTACTGACACAAAAATGACACGGTTTACAATAAAAAATAATAATAAACAAAAAAAAAAAGTTTTTCTTTCTTTGTTTCTCTGTATTTAAGTATTTATTTCTCCATGTAAGTATTTATATCGTTGTCCGGTACCCATAGTTAAGCCTAGAGTTGCTCTAATATTTTCACAGCATTCAACCAAAATAGAGTTGATAACAAATAACATAAGCAGAAGGAGCATCTCTGCCCTAATAAGTATAATAGGTAACTCAAATTCAATATCCAAAGCAGAATTTTCTACTGTAAGTAATAAGGTTACATTTGCTCCACGAGTTTTTCTAAGATACCACCATTTTGTCTTAGCATGGCAGAAATACGTATTCGCTTTTATCTTCAGCCAAAAACCTTTCAAGTAATTGTAAACCAAAAGATTCAGCTCCTTTACGTTATTACCCTTGAATAGCTCTTTCGAGCACCGTTATGCCCCTCTTAAAGCACCTTAGCCGGTTTTAAGATTCCTTCTTGTTGTTTAATAAGCACTTAAGAGTCAACTCAAATAACGTGTAATGAATTAATTCTGAATGGCAGTGGTATTTGAATTGTGGAAAATAAAGACTTAGGTATTTTATGAAAGTCAGTTTTAAGCTTAAGAAGCGAGGGGTAAATTCCGTTAAAAAGTATAGCGTAAGTGTTTTGTCATTTGAACCATAATAAATAGCAGGTTGTATTTTTTTCAGAATTTGTGTTATTACACCGGACTAACTAACAAAACAAAGACAGTGAAATAATGAAGGGGTCAAAAAAACCCAGAAAAAAACAACAAATAGGTACTTACTAAAAATGGTCAAGTATGAGTTGGGCCCGCGCTTATTCGATTCAAAATCAAATTCAAATACCTGCTGTGAGGCGCTACGGAACCCTCGATGCGCGAGACTAACTCGCGCTTGACCGGTTTTTATTTCTTCCTATTACAACGCAAATAACACATTTCTAAAGGTCAAAGGAAAGAGTCAACAAGGGACCCCGCTAAGTACACCCTATTCCTTTTATCATATTAGTGGCATGTCATAAAACGCAAGTGACACCGTATAAAGTGGCCCCTTTTACCTTCGTGCCGGAAAGTTTAACATACACCGTTACATAAAGCAGTGAGCACACCGACAGAAAAGTGTAAAGTAGTCGCAGTTCCCGCTGTACCTATAAAACAAAGTAATACTTTTTGTTTCGCATCCCACTCTGAGAATTCCCTAATGCACTTGCAAGATTACCGCCCAGTACTCAAGAGTACTGTAAAAGTCCTTTTATAAAACTGAAGTAGGTAGGTTTTAAATAATTTTGAGACGTAAGGGAATACGTTTGTAATCTGTCTACATGGTATTAGAATAGAATAGAATAGAATCATTTATTTCAGGCTATTGCCCATAATATTGGTTGGTTACATGTTACTTAAAAATAGGTTAGTTACAATTTGATATTTAACTACAGCAACACAAAACAAAAACAAAGGTGCTAGGATTATTTATTATATCTTATACCACTGGAGACCTGTGAAACCCAATAGATAAGGATGTGGCAGTCATATCTACCAGCAATCATATTCAGAATGCCGTTGGAACTATTTCTGACGCGCCCCATGTGTGAAGTGATTTTTTTTCTCATTATGGCCTGAAAACTGTCTGTACGCGCGTCAGCAAACATACCTGAGGCACACTATTACATGTATAGGTGTGGTTGGGGAAATTCACTGGCATGCGACTGCGGCGCCTCTGTGCAGTCCGTCCACCACATCATTCATTACTGCCCAAAGCGGAAATACGCGAGACTCCCTGGACTTACTCTTTCCTAGTGTTAACGTAGCCCAATTGGTGAATGGTTTAGACATTCGGCTATGGGAATTCCTCAGTGACTTAGTTTAGTTTATTTATTCATCAATGTAATATTACATTATTAATTGCATTGAGATCGTCAAACATAAATACTAATAATCAAATACAAAAATAAATAATAATTAAAACAATAACAATTACGCATCTAATTAATGGTCACTTACACATAATAAAATCAATTTACATTTCCAGTTCCATATATTCATCCACGGAGTATAATGGATTATCCAATTAAAGGTTTCTCAGCTGATGTTTAAATGCTTCGTCGGATTGTACATTTTTAAGTTTGGCGGGTAAACGCTCAGAGTACGTGGGACCGATGACATATTATGAGTATTTTATTCATTACTATAAGTTATGATTAGTAAGCTACCGCTTCCATAATGTGCCATACGATTAAATAAATCTGGCTAGGTATATAGTCCAAACCTACTTGTACTTCACTAAAAATTAACTCCTTGTTTCTTTTGATTATGCTAAAGGAAATCCACTTTTGTAGTTTCTGCAAGAATGTCTTATATATAACTAGCGACCCGCCCTCGCTTCGCTTCGGTTTATGTGAGTTTTCTGTAACACCCGTACATGAAACAGGATTTATTATACATATAAACCTTCCTCTTGAAACACTCTATCTATTAATAAAAACCGCATCAAAATCCGTTGCGTAGTTTTAAACATCTAAGCATACATAGGGACAGACACCGGAAAGCGACTTTGTTTTATACTATGTAGTGATTTAGTCACCTTAAGTTAGATGGAATGAATTACTTTTTTTTTATAACTAAAGAATGTATAAGACTGTGTCGTTTAGTATAAATACAACTTTACGTAGTCGTCTTTCTTTCCTAAAGTATTTTTTAGATTAAATTGTACATATTGTGTTTAATTAGTGCTTTTATTAGGTACACATTTCATCCTGCGGGCTGGACTTGAGGCATATGGTTTAGTCAAAATTTACCGAATCCATCTGAGTGATGTTAACGAAAGTGGACAAATAGCAAAATAAATTTTACTGTTTGCGAGCTAGACAACGTAACTAAAAAAATTATCATACTACGCAAACCATAATTACACATGATTCCCAAAGTTAAACATCTGAGCATTCTCTTTAATTTATTTTTAATAAAAAAAATGACATGGATGGCGATGGGCGGTGGCCATTTTGAGAATATGGCATATTACTCATTACAACTCCGACTTTGACATCTATTATAACTATTAAGAAGCTGTGTTTTAAGAAGTGTTTTACCGATGGTTGGACGCCACGATTGTCCATTGTGCTTGGGTCTGGCTGAGATCTTTGGTTAGTCTCCCTCCTCCCGCTCGCACCAGATATTGATGAGAAACCAAAACATTACGTATAAAGTCGCTTTTGGGCCATTCTACTTTTCGTTGTACATAACTTTTTGCCACGTTCTCACTAAACTATTTTTATTTCAACGAACGGTAAAGTGCTGCTTTTTCTAACTTGATACTAGAAAAGGGACGTAAATAAGCTTATATATAGAATTAAGCTAATTCATAAAAAGTTATTTGTAATAACTATAAAGTGAGTAACGCAGTGGACGTTGATGTCCCCGCCTTTTCTATGGAAATAGTGCAATTTACCACTGAGTTACCAAGATTCTTCAGCGATAATTGAGTAATTTAAGAGTTTTTTTTGGAAAACCGTTAAACTTAAACATTCTAAGTTCATGTTATTTATTTATTCGCGGATTCATAATTTGGTATACTTTTTATCGGACGATAGCAAAAATGTACACTGAAAAGTAGAATGGCCCTTTTGTGTGAAAGTAGAAATCTATCATATTAACATTTATTCTGAGGATGCTAATTCGGGTAAACATGAAGGGGACACGTAGTTAACTTGTTTTGGCTGCATATCAACCTATTGCATTTTAAAATTGTACTTTAGGAGTTGCTGAAATACTTCAAATTGAGCTCAATAGCCTTGTCCGAAATATATTTTAGGGACGGTTTTGAAAGCATCATAAAGTCTCCAGGACACAAAAGTTAACCATATTATATCAGATGAAATGGTTAAAAAACACCTTCAGGTCATATCCTCACAACATTGTAATTCAAAATAATACGGATGTCAAAAGTTTGACTAGGTTTTGTATGTATTTATACTAAACGATACAGTCTTTACTCAATGCAAATAATTTATGAGTAAGTTATTAAAAAACATATGGTGTAGGTTACTATTTAAAAATACCTCCTAAACCAGTTGACAAACCTCTATTTTATTAAATAAATATAAAATACTTTTTGTTTTTTAATACTAAACTGATATAAAACTTTCAAGCCAGCAAAAAGTGTATTGAACTCCCAATAAACTTTTAAATGATCACATATTCGAAGAACCCATATCGTGTTTGTGTCCAGAGACAATTACAATTTTAAAAAGTTTCTCCATTTCACTATACATTTGTAAGATTTTTTCGTTCATATTGTTCTTTGTCCACATGCTTCTTTGACCTCTTAACCTTAAAATTTGACCTTTGGCATTGCTCTTTAAAAAAAGTCTGAATGGTAAATGCCAGAGGACATTTCTTTCCTTCACTGTGAATTTCCTAGAAACAGTTTCATTCTAGAAACTTTTTTTCTTTGTTGACGATTAAGTCAACTACCTACCATTTGACTTTGCTATTACGTACCTATATTTCACTGTCACTAACCTTGATGCTAATTCATTAGCTTAAAAGCATGTGAACATAGTTCAACATTTTAATTACTGGTTGATAGCAGTTATGTCTCAACGGACAATACTTTTTTTTTTACAGACAATCTATCGTGATAGTGGTGGTAGGACCTTGTGCAGGGTCGGTCTGGATAGCTACCACCATCTTACCCATTAACCCACCGCCAAGCAGTAGTGTTGGCATTGCTGTGTTCCAGTGTGGCGATAACACGACCGGTGAAATAACTAGTATAGAGGCATTCTATCCTTAGGGTTGGCAACGCATTTGAAGTCTTAGGATTGCAGTTTTGAGATTGTAGTCTTGAGGTTTCTAATGTCTATGGGTGTTAGATCCCACTTACCGTCAGGTGGCCTGAGTGCTCGCATGCCTTCTCTTTGCCATAAAAAAAAGAATTAGACAATCCACCCTCTATTAATTTATTATCTTGCGCACACATACATACATACATAAACTCACGCCTTTATTCCCAGAGTGGGGTAGGCAGAGCTACAGAATTACCAACAACTCTAAAAACTTGTTTATAATTCTGTAACCACATTTTGCACACTTAGGCTAAGATTTTTACCAGTGTATTAGTGACAGGTTATCTTGCGCAAAATAAATATTTTCCAAACATTACTCCCACATTAGTCCCGTAGATATTGGCTTAATATTGATAGATTGTAATCCTTTTACGAAGCGAACATAAATCCTGCCAACTTAATCCAAATCCATTCCATTCAATTGTAAAAGAACTCTCAAGAATCAAAGTGCTCGATCAGACCGATCCAAGTTATGTCAACTTGATCAATATAGGAATCAACTTTGCCTGTTCAATGTGGAATTTAAACTCAATCAAGTACAAAGTTATGCTTTTAAAATGCAATGTAATACAGTTTCAACTTTCAGTTGGTTTGCGAAAATTCTTAGCGTTAACTTTTGCGTTTGAATTTTATGCGCTTTCCGTAATGTACCATGTTGACTTTTCTTTATTTTCCTTGCGATAGAGGCCAAAATGTGTATATTTTTCATTCAAATACATTAAACCGATCAACAAATCACCACATGTTATTATAAACCTTCGCCAAGCTACCAATGAATAAAACAAAAGTGTTATGCTAGTGGCATACAAATGAGAAACTTAGCATGAATTATTTCATAAAACAAGGCATTATATAAAAACACAAAAATTGTCCAAACGCGCAAATTACAGAACATTTCTTTTACACCCTTTGTATTGCCGAGTTACACAAAGTCATTATCGCTTTATTACACAAAAGCCGGCTTTAAAACGAAAGAAAGAAACATAAAAAGAACAAGTTTTACGTGACAAATCGTAAACGACATGGTCACGTACAGGGGCTCGTATTACCCTCATATGAAAAGCGATTTCCCTTGAGGTCTTTATTAGAGTTTTGGTAAAAACCAAAAGGATTTCCGCCGGTAAACAACGTCGTGTCACGAGAGATTCGCGTTACGCCTACTTAGCGTTGTGCGTGTTACCTCCCCATTATTCTTTGATAGGACTTAATTTTCTAGTTACTTACTATATTGCCTACGATTTCGGCCACTTGGAATATATCTAACTACTAACTTATCTTGGATATTGTTTTATGTATGACATAAGTATAATTTGTATTTAGCAACTGATCTTTAATGTTTTACGGTAAACAAATCATTGTCCAAACCTAAAGGTGCACTTACACGGGCAATTAATTGCGCAATCAATTGCCCGCAATCATTACCTATCTTACTCTAATTTAGTGTAATGGAACGAGACGTCTCTACTGTTGACGGGCCATTAATAGCGCGCAATTAATTGCTCGTGTAAGTGCACCGTAAAGTAGGTAAGTAATTGTCACGTACTTTGCAATAAACGGTCCCAACTAGAACCCTTTGAGTACTTCAGGTATCTCAGGTCAGGCTAGATAATGCACAAAATGTAATAATAGGGCATAAATATACCTAATAGTTGGTCATTTTGCGAGAATTCATATAATATACTAGCTAGCTGTTGCGCGCGACTCCGTCCACGCAGAAAAAAAAAACATAGCCCATGTCACTCAAGGTGAATGTAGCTTTCCAATAGTGAAAAAAATTTTGAAATCGGCATAGTAGTTTTTGAGTTTATTCATTACAAACATACACACATAAAAAGATACAAAAATGCAAATAATTCCTCTTTATAATATTAGTGTAAATTACCTATTATGTAGGATGTTTATTTAAACCTAAGATATGTGGTGCTTGGGCGGTTAACACTGCAATATTTCACCTCCAATTGCAATTTTTTGGTCCAATTGCATCAAATGACGTCCTATTTACATATATCTATCAAAATGTTTTTATTTTATTTATCGTTCATTTAAATGAGTAAGCTCATCGTAATTTTTATTGTTGGTCGGATAAAGGCTACTTTTTTATCGGAAAATTAGGGTTGTTCCCAGGAGAACAGCAAAAACGAATATTTCGTGGGTGGAGGTGAAAAAATAATAATAGGAAAACTTGTGAATTTGCACAAAAAAATAACCCCCAAAAACCCCAATTTAACTAGCATTCTTCTAATAAAACCGCGTCTAAATGTTTTCATCTGTTTGGGAGCTACGATGTCTCCGTCTGAAAATATTTGTCACTTTTGGACCTTAACAGCGTTGAAATAGAGTCAAAAAGTCACGAACTTTTTTACACCGTGACTGTAAAGACACACACATACACATGTACACAAGTTAGATTTATAATACTATTCCTTTTTCTCGAGGGTAAAAAACTATAAATGAAATGCAAAAGGCTGGTGTTCCAATATAGCTTTGATCTATCAAAGGCAAAGGTTGGAAAAAATACAGTTTGCGATTGCCTTTAACACTCGGTACCCTTACCATGAGTTACAATTACCATACTCACTAGCGAGTTGACTGCTCTGTCCTTCATAGTATTCTTAAATAATGCAATAGATAGAGCATTCGACTCGCCAGTGAGTCAAAGTTCCAATATAGCTTTGATGTATCAAAGGCAAAGGTTAGATAAACACAGTTTGCGATTGCCTTTAGCGCTCGGTGCCCTTATCATGAATTACAATTACCATACTCACTAGCAAGTTGGCTGCTCTGTCTTCATAGTATTTTTATAGAATGCATGAGAGAAAGCATTCGACTCGCTAGCGAGTCCAAGTTCCAATATAGCTTTGATGTATCAAAGGTAAAGGTTGGAATAAATACAGTTTGCGATTGCCTTTAGCGCTCGTTACCCTTACCATGAGTTACACACCATACTCACTAGCGAGTTGACTGCTCTGTCCTTCATAGTATTATTAAATAATGCAAGGGAGAGAGCATTCGACTCCCTAGCGAGTCCGGCAGTAATTCATGGTAAGGGTACGGGTCAGGGGATTGGAACTAGTAATCTGTGAAGTTAGTTTTCGGGTCGAATCGGCTTGAAAGGCAGATGGGATTCAGACCGTTTTCAATAGTCTGGGGTAGAGCTCAAACCAATATAACATACCGATGCTTTTTGCAGGTAGGTACTTTAATTCCTGCATTTACGGGGTAATGGTCCAATAGTTTGCCACGGGAAAATAGTTGCAATTTATCGAGCAATTATGCTTCTAATGCTATACAATCATTATTCATTATTTTAGGAGCCTGGTAGCGGTTCATCGGTGTGGATGAGACAGGTAATAATAATTAAAAACTGAATAAGTATAAATATTTTGGAAAATACGTTAATTTCGGTTATGCTGATATTACGTGTCAATCGATGTAAATTTTACTAAAATTTTCTATCAGGAATTACCAAACAAAAACTTATTTTTTAACGTTTTTGTTACAATTTTAGTAATCCTATCAACTTCAAAACCCCTTCATTTGATATCCTTTATAATTCGTTTATTTAAATATATTACATTTGATTAAAACTGATCAAACTTTTAATTTACAATAATAATTATTTAACAAATGTATTCATTAAATGTTTTTGGTCTTAAACACCTCACGAAGTCGCAATATTCAGTCAACATATCGACGCTTGAAAGGCGAAATGGGATAAGCGACATTTTTTGTGATATTGAGTTATATGCATCGTTAAAATCAGCAGATTTTTCTGCGTCGCATGGGCTGGGTCTCGCGCCCGTATGACGACTTTTGTGTCGCTTATCCCATCGCTGATTTTTAGAAACACCGATCTATTTTTGTTACTAAGCGACTTCTTTTTTACAGGTTTTTGAATATTGGAGATTAGATAAAATGTTTTTTTACAAAATGTTACTTAGACTGTTTGTCTTTTTTACAACTTTCATTTTATGTGTCGGTTATATTTTATTACTTCATCGTAAAATGTATTTTTATTTCCTTTATATCATTTTACCTATATCTACAGAAATACAAAAAATGCCTTAGATCAAATAACCTAAACGTCTTTATCCGCACTAATTGTAGGTACTAGCCTTTTACTTGATATGAGTTTCGACAGTAATGTCGCTTATCCTGTTTTACCTGCAATAATTTTTAAACTACTTACTGTCGCTAATTCTAAAGTTACTCTAAGTATTAGAGTTTTTAGTACAAAAAAGTTTGTCGACAAAATAGTTTGACTGTAACTTTTTTTTGATCTCTGATAATTTAGTAACTTTATTTGTTTATTTTTATTTCAAATAGGTGAAGTACCTATATTGGTTTAGTCATTTGGATTTTTTCAGTTTATTTTTATTAAAGACCCATTAATATTCGTAACAGTTGTTATATTTACTTTTTTCATCAATATCTTGAATTTTGGTGGTGATTTATTAGTGGAGAATAAATTATGAGGGTTAAATTTTAGCTTAGATAAAATATTTTGATGTTTAAAATTGTCGCTCATAGCACTTAGATTATTTGTCTTGATTTAGTTTCTGGCTAAAAATGACTTTTATATAATCTAACATTGTTCTTAAATTTGAAATGTTTTGCGGTTAGATAGTTTTTCCTAATTATCTTTCAAATCTTTTTCCGGTTAGACATTTTTACTTGATTCATTTTTCACCACAATTTTTGGTTAGATAATTTTACCTCCTGCAGTTTTTGAGATCAATTTGCGTAAGCTACACTAAATCAAATACCTTTGTGGGTAATTTATTGAGCACAGTATATAGAAAACACCATCATGATCATGTACAAAGTTGAATTTTGAAAATCGGCTTATAAAATAAATAGTAGTGTTTTTTTTAAAAAAATCTGTGCCATTTTTTGGCTCTCCTGTAAAGTTACTATTTGGTCGCTTATCCCATTTCGCCTTTCAAGCGTCGATATATTATTTTGGTAGAAAAATAATCAAACGACAACTTGACACGATTAGCTCAAAAACTGTTACTTATACTCGTACGCAGCATACATTTCACCGTCAGTGAGAAAAGTTCCATTGAGATTTTGGCCGAATTCCAACTAAGAAATCCCAATCTCGACATCATCGGCCCTAGAGTGGATGAGTGTGTGACAATAGGATCACCCTTCTTAACAGAATTTTAACGAGAGTGTTTATTAAAATATTTATATCACTATGGGATCATCGTTAAGGTAAATTATTAAAATATAAATCAACTATTAATGCAAAAACATCTTAATGAAATTTATCTAAGTTTGAGGGTATGAATAGGGTACGATTAATACTCAAAAAACATGTTTTTATTATTCATCGGTCAAATATATCGATTTGATTACTTAGTTAAAATCGTATACATCGGTTTAATTTGAACGGAATATTTAGCTACATTTTAGATTTTTTCCTCATATTGGAAATCTTACTTGAATTACTTAAGTACTCAATTAAAATACTTTCCCTTAGAAATATTAAGCGATAAATTATGAATTAAGAAGCAGCAGCATTGGCAGCTGGAGTAAAGGCAGACCCAACACTACCAAGGATTAGCCAGAACAAGAGATGACTAGAGAAATGAGAGTGAGTCCCTTACCCAGCAGTGGGACACTCATAATATAGATAGATAGATACAATCAACAATAACAAAACGGCTGTACCATTTTCTGCCATTAATTTATCAAACATCAATATTTACCCGATCTAAAACGCGTTATCCGATATATCCATCGCACTATCATCAAGTAACCCTTTGAGTTTAAATGGAGCAATTCCTAACCTCTAACATTACACACTGGAGTGTAAACGAAGCCGCAGCACTGGTTATTAACATTCAAATTCATACAAACAATCGTGTTGGCAATGTGCTTTCTATTTGCTTGGAAAGTCACGAAATGAGACAATTTCTATTCAAATGCTTTTATGTCTGAATATTCTGTGTTCTGACGTGAGGTCTGATGTGGTGAGCTATACGTTTGTTACCATGTAGTTATAAAGCTAGCTAAGTTTATTTTGTAGCTAGAATTACGTACTGCTGACAATTAATTCAAAACGAAAACGAATTTCAAACAAAGGTTAAAATATACTTTTGTCGAAATATCCTAAATAAATAAATATTTCAAAAACTTCATAATGCAGATCGGCTTTAAAACCCTATTCCTCGAAATGGTCTTCGAATTGGAGTAATTGTAAAAATATGAACAATCCCAATTACGAAACTTTGGGCCACTTGCACAGAAAATTTAACGTTGGGTTAAGACACTAAATCGAGTTAAAATGTTAGTTTTCATATGAATCTGACTCGAGTTAGTGTTTTAACCCAGTGTTAAATTTTTCTGTGCAAGTGGTCCTTAAAGTACACGATAAAATTTAATAGTATTAACACATTCAGCGCCAAAAACCCGAGCATCGGGTACACAGCTCGTAGCAGATTTTCGTTAGATAGCGGAAAAATGCTGATCTAGACACGGTAGTGTTCAACCAATCGGTAAGCCGAGCGATACCGCTGTGTGTATATTTAGACGAGTCCATACAGGCTACAGCGTAGCATTCGTTACTGTGGCTGGTGTTGAATGTGTTAATACGTTAAACACCAACGACCCGATGGTACAATGTTCGTAGCAAATTTTCGCTACATAGCGGAAATATGCTGCTACAGGTCTCGTAGCACTCGTAGCTATGACTGGCGCTAAATGTGTTAATTGTTTGGGGAATTATATCGCTTTTGAAAAAAAAACCGTTGGGTACTTACATTTTGGTAAAAGTAGGAACATTGTATCAATAACTCAAAGAAAGAGCATTTTTTTAAATCAGGTTTCCTTTTTAAGAAACTGATATTAACTTACTTGCCCGCCAGTATGAGAATTGAAAAGTAAATTGATACTCAAAATGTAAGAAACACGTATTTATTTGGTAGGTCAACTCGATAAAAATAAGAAACAAAACAAAGTATACCTCTTACCTCTACAGCATTGGAATGTAGAGATCCAAGGTCAAAAAAGGCTATGACACACCTTAGATAATTAAACACCAACGACATTTTAAGAAATCCACCAAGCCGTTTCAGTGTCAAAGAAAACTACACGGATACAAATAAGTTTACACAAAAAAAAAATTGCCTGAGTATATAATCTGGCAAGAAAGTTTTTTCCCGTCTTACCAATATTTATCCATGTCTTCCCGTAGATGTCGTAATATGTGACTAAGGGAATAAAGGCTTACGTACTATTAGGTGATGGGTTTGCAACCTGTCACTAATACGCTGGTAAACATTTAGCCTTATTTTGCAAAATTTGGTTGATAATTCTATTTTTTTTTAAAGTTGTTGGTAATTCAGTAGCTATGTTAACTCTACTCTGGGAATGAAGGCGCGAGTTAATGTATGTATGTATAAAAGAAAAAAAACCTACTTATTTGAAAAAATACATTATTACTGATAAAATAATTGATTTTTGTTATTTTCCTTAGTGTCACTGCTGGATTTAACATGCGAGATTGTTTTTGGGAAATGATACATTTGACTAAAAATAGCCCCAAGAAACTATATCTTGAACAGTCAGGTAATAACTAGAGTTAGGACTTTTAGTGGCAAATCCTAGTTCTAGAATCCATGGAGTCGCTAATGGATTCTAGAACCACAAAATGCCACCAAAATCCTAACCCTAGTAATAACCAGTCAACTTTCTCTTCAGACTTAAGTATCTATTTCTAGGCTAAACCCTGTTTTTGCTAGCAAGCTTAAGTGGTTTTAAAAATTCTGTTGAATTTATCCCGGAAAAATCTTCATTCTGCACCACTTTCTGCCTTATCTTGACGATGTTTGCAAAGCACATGAAAGTTCGTGGTCGAGCGCGGTAAAGTTTTAACCCTTAAATTGGCAGTGTATCTAATAATGCACATACTATAATGTTCACTTTTTTTATTTTTTGGTTACTATTTTTTTTATGCTGATTTCAAATCTAATAGGGTTTGAATTCACGACTTTTTTTATTTTTGCCAATTTAAGGGTTTATTAAATTAGGCTGGCGAATCTTATGTTACGAAGAAAATAACACTCGTCGTACTTGGCGAAAATAATCCATGCCCTTAGAAGAACCCGAAAAACTTCTTGTTACAAACTTCAAAGGCCGATCGATTGAGGAGAGAGGCAGGTGAGTAAAGAACAACGAAACAATATAGGGTAAAGTCACCAGTGGTCAATCAGATGTTTAATGTTTATTTGGGCACAAACGGTACAAATAAGGAATAATTATGACGGAAAAACTTACGTAACACTTTGACCGGTGAAGATGCCACAATTAACTAATACAGTACAAAGTAACACTAGTAAAGTAAAAATGTGTGTTAACATAGTATTAGATTGAAGTACAAGTATTAAATTCACTTTAAGTACAGACAACACTAAGTGACATGATGTGCTATTTTAGTTTTTACAAGTACTACTTACATAAAAATGAATTTGACGCATATTAGTTACGGAACATGACATATATTGTTATTCCTTCGAGCATTAATACGAGGAGTCCTAAGGCCAATTTTGCCTAGCAAATACCAGGTAGTCGACCTTACATGAGTGCGAAGAGTGGGAAATATATACTTCGTCCTCTTCCCACTCATACAAAGGTATAGGCAGAAACCGACTACAGGTCCCTGGCTGACTACTGGTGACTTTACCCTACAATACAGTGCAATAATATATAAATAAAAGATTATTATTTTTATTCTTGTAAATTTCCCATCGTCACCTACAACAAACTATATCTAAATTTACAAACCTAGATTCTTGATTCTTCCAAGCAGATTGTTCACATGTCAAAGTAGTTTAAAAGCGGACTAGCAAAATGTCCAAAACCTAAACTTAGTATGTATCTCCCACGTTCTCTATCAAAGCGTTAATTGAGACATATTTTTTCAATCTTTCTTCTGTCTTTAGACAATTTTAATCAATAATCCACTCGTCGTGATATTAAAAATGGCCGTCCCGATGCTTGAGCGATCAAAACTGTGCCGAGGCCGGTCACGCGATACAAATATTAAATTGACATGAAGCACCATCGCCATGATAATAACAAAAAATGTCTATAATATTATGTACCCTTTTAAAAAAAATACTCTTGTCAAATATTTTAATCAAGATATTTAAAAGTAGTTAAATATCAAAAATAAATGTTATTTTGGATATTTTGTAAAATAACTAAAAACATTACAGTGTGAGCCGACCATAAACCTATCAAGGCAGATTAAAAAATCAAAAGAACCCTATAAGCATAATCCTTGAGCTGATTATAGAGAAAAAGAGAGAGAGAAGTCTTACTTACATGCATAAATACATACCTTCACGTCCGTAATCCCAGAATGGGGTAGCCAGAGCTACAGAATTACCTACAACTTTAAATACTTGATAGTAATCCAGTAGCCACATTTTGTACAATTTAGGCTAAGATGTTTACCATTTTACCAGCTAATTAAAGACGGGTTGCAAGCCCATCACTTAACAGCACTACAAGCCTATACTCCCTAAGTCACCTCTTACGACATCAACGGGAAGACATAGAGTGGCACTATTCTAACCCGGCAACCACACGGGGCCTTAAATACTTAGCTTCGGCTTGTACACAGAAATCCAATTAATAACGTTTGAATTAGTAATATGCGTATGCGCTCTTTGCGTAGTATGTGTGGTGTAAAACTGATTGATAGAGTAAGGAATGAAAAAGTCAGAGAGAAATGTGAAATAAAAGAAGATTTAGTGACCAAGGGCATGCTTCGATGGTTTGGTCATTTGGAAAGGATGGATGAAAGAAGATTGACGAAAGAGATATACAGATCGAAAGTGAGTGGAAGGGTCGAAAGGGGCCGTCCTTGGCGTACTTTTTCGTATCAAATCGGAGAAATACTAGAAAAGTAAGCAAAACCGACGTGCGTGCGTGCATGACTCGATGTATGAATGTGGAAGATGCAAAAGTAATTTGTCAAGATCGTAGCAAGTGGAAAGAATTAGTGGTCTCTGCCTACCCCTCTGGGAAACAGGCGTGATTTAATGTGTGTATGTATGAGTTAGTAATTAATACCTTAAACTGTGAAATTTTGCCGTTGTTTCCATAATTAACGACGTGCTGCTGTCAAAAATAGGGGCAGTAGGTTATACTCTGCTAAAGACCGCATAATTATTTCGGTCTACTTTTAACAGTTGGTTCTGCGCTAACAAAGTTTTGGGTGGTAAGATTTCGATGGAAGTTTCTTTATTAAGGTTTAAAATGTTGTTTGTTCATTTATTTTTACACTTATCTATTTTAGCCATCAATCAAATTAAAAATAAGTAAACATAAATATTAATAACTGAAATAAATCTTTCAATACAATATCAATTTAAAAAAAAGTATGTCAAAATCACAACATTTAGAGTTAGTTTTGTAAAACTTCTCTAATCATCTGTAAAGTAGATAACACTATTTAACTTAACTCATAAGTGTTTTTTAAAGCGTTTTAAAAGTTTCTGAATGCTCCTTATTACAGTCATTTTTCGATTGCTTCCCCTGTACAGCTAAAATACTTTCGCTTTGCATTGAAATATGTACTAAGGGTACAAATACGTATTTAAAAGCAAAGCATTAGTATTTTAGCAAGTAAAAGCTCGTGACTACGCGTGTGTTTTAATTTTGTTTGAGGAATTTATTTCATTATTTTCTAGCCCATCTTACTTCCATATTCTATTAGACAACGCGGTTAACATAGTTTGTAGCAACCTGCCTACGAAGCCAGCAGTCTTGAGTTCGATTCTCAGTCATGGCAAATCATTTTGTAACTGATTTTACCCGAACCCAAAAGACTTTAATATTTGACTTTATAATATGCTAATTATTTTCGTTAACAATATAATAACGATATAGAAGCAAGACGGGCTAGCACAAAATGGAAAAAATGAATTGCATTGCTTTACCATTTCACTTAAAAGCCACCACCCTCCAGTAATTAACTTATCTACGGCTTCGTGCAGTTTCTATTGCGTGAACGAGGGATTGATTTCTCTAGTAAATAAAATTGGCGAAGCACAAACGCTCAATTTTATTGATAAATATACCCTTCTAGTGCGAAACTCTTTAAAGAAAATTAATTATGTTACGATTCATTTTTCTTTTTCCGGTGCATGCACCAAATTCAAAGAGGGAAACCGTTTTTCGAACCCAATCGTAGTTATTCATAAATTAAATAGTAATTTATCCGTGTCTATGAAAGTAGTAAGGATATACTTAATTATATTAAATCATAAATTGCATCAATAAACACGTTTGTTAAGAAAATATTAATTGAAAAATAAAAATACCTTAAAGATTAATATTATTTTGGCCCTTGTAGAGTCACCCAATAAAAAAATTAAGCATACTTAGAACCTTGGCATAGTGCCTGACATTGTTATAGTCATACTGGTTATTTGATGTTCAGCTTGAAGTTTATTATGACAGTGCACTAAATTACATGTTCTGTTTATTTTGAATTTGTGTATATTTTATTTCTCTTTGTACAATAAAGTGCTTACAAACATAAAAAGGTACAAAGATAAGATCGTAAATCCCAACCAAGTTTTAATTCCCTCGACGTCTCGCACAAAACTCACCTTAAGACGTTTTTCTCGTGAACCGACGGATTTTACTTACGGTAACCGTACTGTACTGTACTGAATAAGGGAGTCCGAAACTCGTAAATATTTCCAACAAATCCTGGAGCGCTCACAAACAAACGATCATAAACATTTTAAAACATACCCTGTGTTGGGATGAGATATCTGCTGTCGTATTATTTTACTGTTAGGTAAATAAATGAAAACTTTGGAGAACATAAACTGACTGTGTTTTTTTGTGATTGTGTCTGTGCTGTCTGTCTGTCTTAATATTGGAAAGGTTATGTTTTCTACATAAAGTTATACATTTTATAAATGAAGTTTACCTGCTTTATTTTTTTATTTTTTTACTTGAAATTCGTCAATCGTCACATTATTCCTATTGCGTTACAAAATTTCTCAATAACAGTACAGTCAAGGAAATTTATTCTTAGACCACTTTGGACTATTATGTCAAAGTGACGTTATCAATCAAAACGTAAAACATATTTTATGATTTTATTTACAGTGTCAATTTGACATGTGTAGTCCAAAGTAGACTAGGAATTAATTTCCGTGACTGTAGAGTAAGCTCACGACCACTTCTGCTCCGGTTCATATTTATTTTCACTTTAATTTATAATCGGCATGTCAGATAATAACATTTCCTAGTTTTTTTAGAAATTAAATAACATGAAATATTTTATAAAAAATTCAGTGATTTTAGTTATTTTGTGAAAATATAATTTCATATCAATTATCATACTCGTTAAAGGGGAACAAAAGTTTATTCAAACATCGAACAAAATAACAAAAACACAAAATGGCTTACTGGCACTAACCAGATGACGTGAAATGGTTCCAGCTCAGCATGTTGCCGGTAGTAAAACCAGCGCTGGTAATCCGCAGGGACAAGACAAGACACGACAAGAGGGCAACCCAGACGTTGTGACTTTAAACAAGTAAAAGAGAACATTAAGGTCGCCTCGATGATGTCAACAACCTGGCAAACAATAGGCAAATATGGCGGGCACTTAACCAACGCTCTCAAGTCATGACGACGACGAAGAAAAAGTAAATTTTAAATCTAGACCAGCGTCGCTATTGCCTAACGCAATCGCGATCTCAGTTGGCTTCAAAACGGAACAATTGTTTTCATTTTGTATGCAGACAAGCCTTCGATTTTCAAAATGAAAACAATTGCGATTGCGAGTGCGTTAAGCAATAGCCCCTCTGATTTTCAACCTAATTTTTTTTTTTTTAATTCTGGCCAAGTTTCAAACATAATTATATGTTCAAATTAATTAAAGTGTACAATAATATTTTTATATCTCTATAATAATGCATTTTTTGTGCCATTCTAGTTGTTGAAGCAAGTAGGCAATTTTTGAACAACATCCATATAAATAATGCTTACGGATTACCAAAACCATAAATAAGTTAAAAAGTTAATTTTGTACCTATGGAAAACTTAAATGTTTTAAAAAACGACGAAGGGCATCCAACAACGTAAATAAATAATTCTTTTAAAAATCAGTACAAGTGAAGTCGGCCTTCGGTTCCAAATATTGTAAATTTATTTTTTCCTTTCTTGGACGGAGTTCATTGTTTTAAGCGATTTAATTATTTTTTTGGGTTCCGTACCAAAATGGAAAGAGGAACCTTATGACGAGACTTCTTTGTCTGTCTGTTTGTCTGTTTTATATAGATCATGGAAATAAACTTGCTAGTGCATTACAAAGATCGTTCAGACCTTAATGCTTACTTCACATCATTGTCGTTTTATTTGTAAGAAAAGCTTTCCTTTATACACCGGGCTGTAATGACAATAAAATGTACACTCATAAAGTGCACATTTTTACGAGACGACTGTAAAAATAATAGTATCAATCGTAAAACGTGTCCACTACAAAATTGTTCCCGCATGATTATTTTTGTACGAAATGAAGAATGATTGTTTGCTATGTATTAAATATATTGTTTTTTTTATTTTGATGATGAGACTCCGACCGCATCTGTTTGTCTGTCTATCTGACACGGCAGCAAATCATAATGCTATAAATATTAGGGCTTTACATATCTTTTTATTACATTCTAAAATAAAAAAATCCTCAAGCGAGGGAGAGATCCCTTATCTACCTCCGCCAAATATCACAGTTAAGGAATTATTGATAATTCTTACTTATACATAATAATCTCTTTTCTTTTTATTAGTTCCAATCAAAATAGAACTCTGAAGCCAAAATGCACTTTAATAATGACGCCGGAAATGTCTTTGACTAAAGTAAATTTAAATAAATACAAAACCCTCTTTGCGTTAATCCTACTAACACTCGACGGGTTTTTTGTATAACAACGTAGTTATTATTATAATTTTGGTTATAATTAGTAATCATCACTACATAGTATAAAACAAAGTCGCTTCCCGCTGTCTGTCCCTATGTATGCTTAGATCTTTAAAACTACGCAACGGATTTTGATGCGGTTTTTTTTAGTAGATAGAGTGATTCAAGAGAAAGGTTTTCATGTATAATAAATTTTGTTTTATGTACGTGTGTTATAGAAAACTCAAATAAACCGAAGCGAAGCGAGGGCGGGTCGCTAGTCATCCATATTAGCTAGTAATAACTTTCAAATTTGACTTTGCTTATTAACCATTTGCAATGCAAATTCGTTAAATACTAGGGACTCGCAGCGTACGTTACGAATAGAATTGCTACGGGCTTCCTCGTTACAATACATTCAGTGTCAGCAGTGCTACGAGTGCTACGCTGTAGCCTGTAGCAAAAATTTCCCGCTATGTAGCAAAAATCAGCTACGAACAATGGACCCGACTATCGGGACGTTGGCATTGAATGTGATAAACATACACCGGATTGACGGGGGCAAAAATATACCAGTGCATGTGATTCATTAAATATCGACTACGTTTATCGACAACTTTTTAAGTGACATATGGATCTTACATTTCTTGCAATATTAAGTCGTACTGTTTTCTTCTTTAACTGAATCATCAGCTTTCCATGAAGATAAAGGATCTTTTTTCTTTCGAGGCATTTTTAGCCGACTTGAAAACAAAAAGTTTCTCTATTTGTCGGAATGCTAAAGAATATTATTGTACTAAATACTTTATTTATTCAATGTAATTTCAATGGTTGTCAAAAGTGACTCGAGTCCAGAGTCAATGTCAGACAGCGTTTAATTATAGTTGCAATAAGTATAAATAAAAGAGGTTTGCACATTATTATAAGGTGTTCAAACTTGGCCATTACTTTTGATAATGATGCATAAAAATAGCTTTTTATCGATGTCGATAAACTTAGTCGACATTTAATGAATCACTGGTACATTTTTGACCCCGTCAATCCGGTGTATGGTGATGAAGTAAACTTTGTCTAAATTTTGACCTCGGCTTCCATTTTGGTGATGAGGCAGGTAACCTCGTTAGCAGTACTCGTAAGTGGCTAAGCCAATGAAGATAGAGTTCTAGGTTTCCAGGTAAAGTCAAATATTTATGTCCTGAGCCCGAGGACTTGTAACTGAGTCTGAGTTGTATTATATATGTATTTTATGTACAGTCTGCGAGTACTTCGGGTTTGTACTTCTTTCTCACTCGCTCTTAATAAGAGTGTATGAGAGCGAGTGAGAGACAAATACAAAGCCAAAAGCACCGAAGAGCTATCACAATGTATTTCTTTGTATAAGTTTGTTTATTGTAGTAAAGTAGCCAAATACATGTCTAGATGTTAATCTAACACGTATCCTGCTTTTTATTAAACAATTTACCAAAAAAATCGACTTTACGGCGCTCAATCATTTAAATATGGAAACCATACATCATTCGAAAGTCAGGACTCGCAGTAATTTACGAGTGTATAAGAAACCTCAGGGAGCTGTTACCAAATACCGATCACATTTCTTGGAATACCGTGGAGCCATTCGTCAATTAATAACAGTCTTACCTTGTTGCGGAGCTTCTTATTGGGAAACCTTATGAAACTGGAATAATTAATTGGAATCGGTAAAAGGAACGCCTTATGAAAATAGTGCCTGCAAAATACTGCAAAGTTTATTGCTTGAAACAATTTTGATTTAAAGTTTATTTTATGACTCATTCATTCGATGAATTATGAATTGTGTTTTTATTTTATTGAACATTTTGGTAGTTAATAATTAATTAATGGATTTTGTTAAACTTTTACACTTACAAAAATGTAATCGTTACGAGTGGAAAAGAAATTGGGAAAATTTGAATGGACTGTACTAAAGAGATTGGAAGGGGGAGAAAGAAAAATTTGCAAAACAGTAGTAGTTGTAATTTTTTTTTACGTTTATAAAAATCGGGTTTTTAACATGTTTTATTTTGATGGAATTAAAAGATAAAGTTCAAAACCATGTTGTTATCATTTTAAATACGCTATTTTAAATTAAAGTAGGTAGTAATACTTGCATCGGTAAAACGAATCAAACGACACCTCGCTTTTCGATATTGGACCTTTCGTTAAATCTCTAGGGCGAAATAAAGAACCATCCATACACACATGCATACATACATACATACAGATCCAAAACATTACCCGCCTTATTCGGCAGTGGCGTAAAAAGGACTTTTTACCAAAAATCTGTATATTAGCATGACTAATCAAACTTAAATTGAATTGAAAAAAAGGTTTGTGTCAAAAAAAGGCTTTTAGAATAATAACAAAATATAATATTATACATAATTTTGTCTTTGTTTACATGAACGTGAAACTGTATAATTACGTCAGGATTTTGCAGAACATTTCAACTCTACCAGATCGGTCTAAAATTCAGTAAGGTTGAAATAGTTTCATAAAATAAATTCATGATTATTTTTCAACAAAAACTTGTTTTACCATTTCAATATCCAGTTTAAGATGAACTTAACAGTACCACCAGCTAATCGTATATTCAAGATGGCTGCTACTCCCGTCAAATTGATTACTTACCCGTTGTAGATTTGCATTCCAACCGCTGGCTGCAGCTATAACCGTTAAGTGTACTCATGAAATACGTTTTAGACTAAATTAGAGATAGTAATCGTAAACTCAAGGGTTATAAATGGCACTGACTTGTGTTTAAACCTTGGGTTAGTTTAAATATTTGTAAAGAGAAAGCTAGTAACTAGGGTTAAGACTTTTGGTGGCATACCATGGTTCTAGAATCCATGGAGTCGCTTTTTTCTCACTATTATAACCATAATCATCAGCTTGATTTTGACTTTAGTGATGTCATATTTCAAAATAAATTCATTGAAATGAATAGCGTGTGGAAATATCAAATTAATTGAATTCGGGATAAAGGATATCTAAGTTGTGAAAGCGTTTCAAACATATAAAATAGTTAGGTATCCAAACCAAACCAAACTAAAAATGATTTTAATTTATTTCGAAATATGACAATAAGGTCAAAATCAATGTGATGTATTTCTAGTTATTAAGAAATACTGACTCCATGGATTCTAGAACTATAGTATGTTGGCAAAATGCTAACCATAGTAATAACTGTCTTGGGGTTCTCTGCCTTTTGGCCGAAATATGTTTGGCCGAATATATCGTTTCCCAACTGTTTCATTTGCCAACCCGCTTTTTTTTCTGTAACTGTAAATATTTCAGGATTTTTATAAAACTAACCTAACCTAACCTATAGGTTTCTACACGATAGTAATGAAACTAATCCTGAAATATTTACAGTTACAGAAAAAAAAGCGGGTTGGCAAATGAAACCGTTGGGAAACGATACATTCGGCCAAACATATTTCGGCCAAAAGGCGGGATACCCTGTCTTGGATCTCACGATCACGACGATTTTAAAAAACCTTGTAGGTTTTGTAAATAATAAAGATTGTGAAGACGTCTAGATTTTTCTAAAATTAACGCATGAACGACTGAATGGCTTCTGATAAAACACAAACGGATCTAAACATTGTGAAAGATTTTTATTATTTTATCATTTCCTCTTTTTTTCTCAAGAAAGTGTGTGGATTGTTTATTAAAAATTTTAGTACAATTTCTTTATTTAGTATTTTATACAATAATGACAATTTGTTCCATAAAATCTTACCTTACTTGCAAATGCAATAAATGATTTTAAACAATCGCTCTGAAATCAATCAAGCGATGAAAAGCTCCCGACCCGTGGTACAACTGCTATGTTCAAATGACCAAAATAAGTGTCATAAATATAAGGTAGGTTTAGGTCAAGTTAGAACTCCAGCTGGTCCGAATGGCCAAAACACTCAGAAATAACCGCTCGTTTGACGACTTTTGTTTCCCATCGCAATTACAAATGTCACTTTTGTCTTATAGCTGCTGAAAAATATAGTAATATAATAGACAATTATGACAACGCGCTGGCCTAGTGGGTAGTGGCCCTGCCTACGAAGCTAGTGGTCTTGGGTTCGAATCCCGCTATGGGCAGATATTTGTTCCTGAGTCATAGATGTTTTCTATGTATTTAAGTATATATTTCTCTATATAAGTATTAATATCGATGTCTAGTATTCATAGCAAGCCTAGAGCTTAGTTTGGGACTAGTTCAATTGGTGTGAGATTGCCCCCTCATAACAAAAATAATAATAACTGTCTTGGATCTCACGATCACGACGATTTTAAAAAACCTTGTAGGTTTTGTAAATAATAAAGATTGTGAAGACGTCTAGATTTTTCTAAAATTAACGCATGAACGACCGAATGGCTTCTGATAAAACACAAACGGATCTAAACATTGTGAAAGATTTTTATTATTTTATCATTTCCTATTTTTTTTCTCAAAGTGTGTGGATTGTTTACTAAAAATTTAAGTACAACTTCTTTATTTAGTATTTTATACAATAATGACAATTTGTTCCATGAAATCTTACGTTACTTTCAAATTCAATAAATAATTTTATACAATCGCTCTGAAATCAATCAAGCGATGAAAAGCTCCGGACCCGTGGTACAACTGCTATGTTCAACTGACCAAAATGAGTGTCATAAATATGTATAAGGTAGGTTTAGGTCATGTTAGAACTCCAGCTGGTCCAAATGGCCAAAACACTCAGAAATAACCGCTCGTTTGACGACTTTTGTTTCCCATCGCAATTACAAATGTCTCTTTTGTCTTATAGCTGCTGAAAAATATAGTAATATAATAGACAATTATGACGACGCGCTGGCCTAGTGGGTAGTGGCCCTGCCTACGAAGCTAGCGGTTCTGAGTTCGATCCCGGTAAGGGCAGATATTTGTTCCTGAGTCATGGATGTTTTCTATGTATTTAAGTATATATTTCTCTTTATAAGTATTTATGTCTAGTATCCATAGGTACAAGCCTAGAGCTTAGTTTGGGACTAGTTCAATTGGTGTGAGATTGCCCCCTCATAATAAAAAAAATAATTGAAATGGTCTGATTTATTGGGTGTAACATGAGGAAACCGAATAATTTTAACAGCGTATTTCTGAGGTTGTAAGAAGCAAAAAATTACACATGAACCCGGGTCGACATAATTTTTTTTTCCAGTTTGGAGCTGTAATGAAATCTCCGGTATAACTCCATACTGGATTAAAAAATAAAAATCATATTTCGACCTGGGTTTATATAATTTTTGTTGCTTCTTACGACCTCAGGAATACGCTGTTAAAATTATTCGGTTTCCTCATATTTACACCCCGTGCAAAAAAATGGTTGAACGCTCCGGGCGTTAGTGTATTGGTTTATTTATAGAATGATCGATAATACACTACTAACGTAACTTGGACCTGGGGCGTTATTATGACAGTTATGCAGTTCAGTCTACGCTGAGAGAAAGGGACAGGTCTATATAACAGCTATTAGCTGTGACTTTTACACTCGTCAGTAGGTACTTTAACTTTTAATAATTATTTAAAAGATAACTTCAGCTAATACTAAAGCGATCCCTTCTTTGAATGGCTAACCGATTATTATGAGTCCTCGCTAAAACCTTAAGGATTAAACTAGTTTACTTAAAAAAAATCGATCTAAACCAGTAAATCTGCTTATTAGCTTTGATGCCATAATTATAGACACACAGTAATCCATAATTTGATCGAATTTCACTTTATCGATTGTATTATTTCATCAAACGCTATTATTCGCTGAAGCCATGATGTTTTCAGAATAGAAAGATGACCATGAATTAATAGGTGACGTTAGGTTAGACTCGTGATAACCTAAAAATGCCCTTTGATGAAATGAAAATACTGATACGTTCGTTGAAACGAGTTTAAAAAAAATTATAGACACACAATAAACTTATAACGTTTTTTTTATCAGGGGTTAGGTTTAAGTGTTATTATTTTTTAAGTTATTTTAGTCAAAGTTTCTATACCTACAGGTTATTTGACAGTCGAGTGCAGGAGTTTTAAGAGATGATAGTTACGGTCATTCTGACCATTTATTGTTATGGAAAAATGCATAGTTTTTGAGACATTGTATTTCTTAATTCTTGAAAAAACGCTATGTTCTTCAATATAAATTCAAATTAACGCCTGCTAATGCTCGACTGATTTTCAATTGTTGTTCTTGAAAAAGCATTATTTCAAAAATGTATGCTTGGTTTTTGCCATATCTGTGCAACTGTTGCATAATAGTAAATGTGGTTTAAACTGTTCATAATGACTCTAAATTACGAGTATCATCCCTTAAAACCCCTACTGTGAAACACTCTGTAGAACTATTCATTCTTTTAAAATAAAATGTATACTTCAACAAAATAAAAAACCTTCGGCGTACTAGTCTCAACCAGCCGTCTGGCTTAACTTAAGGCTTCTTACTTTCCTAAACGTAACACTAGACTCTTAATCTATCGTCTACGATATCGTGTTACAATATCCAATCTTACACTAACTTAAGACTACGACATAAAAATCGTAATATCCATAAGCGTGTAAAAGCTGAAATCTGATAGGCGACGACGATACGCGTTTATTTTTAGATCTTATACAACCTTATTGTTCCGATATTTATGGCGTGGTAAAGTTGTATACATACGTGGATAGCTTTATATTGAAGACGTCTGTCGCCTCAAGGCGACGTGGCGTCATTTTAGTAAATAAAATATTAGCACGAGGACGTGCGTTTGTCTAATTAGGAATTGTACGAGTGGCACGTACATAAAATAAGTTGTACGTGCCATTAATGCCAGACTAAGTTTGTTAACATTCTAGTCGAGGATTTTCGTGGTGAATTTTATTTTATTTTGTTGCTATTGTTTTTTTATGACATAAAGAAGGTGAACGAGCATACAGGCCGACTGATGGTAAATGGGATCTGTGACCCATAGTTTACAATCTTAAGATCTCAAATGAGTTGTTAACCCTGGACCCTTAGCGGTTTTCTTATTCTCGCACCGGAATACCACGACACGAACACTGTTGACGGTAATTTACCTAAAGGATAAGATGGTGGTAGCGATACAAACGGACCCAGCTCAAGTTCCTACCAAAACGTATCAGTATCAAACGAATACTTTGTGGACTATTATAAGTACTGACATTTGCATAAATGCAAAAGCATTCAAGCATGCACTTTCAGTTCTAGTGGTTGCATCCGGCTTAATCACCATGAACGAAAATATGAATCGCACAGCACACTGCAATATGCAAATGGCATTCTAGCTAACGTAAATAGTTGTTTTAGTCCCTCGCTCGCGTCGCTCGGCGTTGCCAAATGCGAGATGTGAGTAAAGTGAAAGAGGTTGAAACAGCACTATACGAGCACTATCCGGTGATTAGCAAGTGCTAGCGTCATCATATATCGTCGGACAAATCCGTGGACACTGTGAGTGTTGTGTTCCGGTCGGTGGGTATTCCAATAAAACAAAAACATGCGGGTAGTTTGAAAAACTCGCATGCGTCATAGATAGAGACCAGCCATCTTCAGTCAGCTCGTGACTAATATGACCGTTGCAGCATGATCAAAACCTCGATTATAATACAATGTTTTTTTACATGAAAATACCTGATTATTTTTTTATCACAGTATTTGTGAATGTCGCGAATGTTTAAAAATAGAATTTTACGAGTGATTGAACGTTACGTTATAAATGACCGCGGTTTATTTTAGCATGCGACACTTCATTTTAAATGCGAAATCTATTTCCAGTGCAGTCCATTGCACTTTCTCAAGCAGCACGGAACACCTTAGTCATGGTTTAAAAATAAATATCGTTACGTTTCAAAAGAAACTTAGACACAAATAGATGTTTGTAACAAGTTAAAAACACTCTGTTATACGTTAAAATATGTCATAATAAGGACCTTGGAATCCCTTATCGTGATTTATATGCATCGATTGTCCGAATTTTCGTTTATTCTAAAGTCAAATTCTGCCTGGTTTATAAAACATGTCAGTGTTATTATAATATCCCAAACGTAACATAATAGCAGGTATTTTTGGAAAATTTCAAAAGTGATCTATCTCAGATGTAAAACAGTTTGAGACAAATGATGAATCGGACTCTTGCGATGCGTGAGAACAAACATTATAAGGGATTCCAATTGACACCCGTCATTATTACATAACGGAACTACTGATTAACTCGTTATATACTCGTAAATACATAATATCTTCACGCCTACTTTCTTGTGAGTACGCAGAGCTAACCACATTATGCACAAATCGACTAATATTTACCTTAATCATAATTATAATAATTTACATATCAATAAAGATATAGAACAATAAATAATAGTACATTATTGCCTTGGCACGGAAAGTAGGAAATTGTCTGACATATAATATTGGTAGGCGGGCCGAGCCTTGGCTAGGCCTGCTAAACTCCGTGTCAGGCAGGTCTTCGCGTCATCATTTTTCAAAACAAAGGCCATCCTTTCCGAGCTTGATTGAGATAAATAACATAACTACAATTGAACCTTCAACGTATTGATCTCATTGTAGCTGTAGAATGATTGCTCAATAATCCAGCCCCTGAGGCGAGTTTTAAAACTAGGCAGATTCGATCCCTCGATTATGTTCATCTAAACTGAGATCAGTTTATTGATACGACCCGACCCTAAGTCTCGCCGTTCTCCTGAAATATCTTACGAGCTGCCTGTACCTAATATATTTAAGTAGGTACCAACTTCTCAATGTTACCTTACATTGAACTCTGATGTCATATTCCCTGGCAATTGACATAAATTAAGTTCCAAAGGTTCTCGTGACACTTTGGAAGAATTTACGAATCGCCAATATTGGCCCGTTTCGAAAGTTGGCCACGCCTACCCGAGTACTGTATGTGTTGGAACTTCTTTACGACTTTTTAAATAGTCATAAATTATTATTCCTTTACTCTTTGCCCTAAGCCTTGAATTTCCGTACAATACTCGTTCAAACATGAAACTTTTTATTGTAACTTATTTGATTATTCTGTACTTTGTTCAAGAGTTAATATTCCATTTGCACAACTTGCAAAATCAAATACTGCTTTACTTTTCTTTTTTGTTTTACTTTACTTGTAATTGCCAACAATATTCGCTTTATGTTGTATAGTGCCTCAGCCTTAATTAATTACCTTCCGAAGATACCGAAAATTCCTTACAAAGTTTGGGTAATGTCCAATTTGTTCTTGATTTTGAACCTAATACTGAGGTCTTAGGGGAAATCTTCCTATCGAATCGAGATTTCGGTGTAAATCCGCAGGATAATTATGTAATCGGTAAAATATGGTTTTCTAAAATTGTTACCACCCATGTTAACACAATTAAATTCAAAACGCCTTTAGATTTTTTACAGTGAACAGCAACTTGGTTGCATGAAGTTTCTGAATATTGAATATATTGTCAATATTCCTGCAGTAAAACAACGCTGTTATTACTATTCCTTTACGCGCAACTTCATGGTTGTGCATAGTGTCAGAATTGCCTTCTTATCTACCGGGCACGTTTATTACATAAGCTCATGCCTTCATGCCCAGAGTGGAGTAGGCAGAGCTACAGAATTATCAACAACTCTAAAAACTTGTTATTAATTTTGAAACCACATTTTGCGCAATTATGCTAGTTAAGATGTACCAGTGTATTAGTGACAGGTTGCAAGCCCGTCGCCTAAAAGTACTACAAATCTTTATTCCCTTAGTCACCTCTTAAGAC
This sequence comes from Acleris laterana, assembly GCA_963966035.1. Taxonomy (NCBI): domain Eukaryota; kingdom Metazoa; phylum Arthropoda; class Insecta; order Lepidoptera; family Tortricidae; genus Acleris; species Acleris laterana. Next base: position 12,016,306 of record OZ014455.1, read on the forward strand.
ATCCACGGGAAGACATGAAGTGGCACTTTCATTATAGTTGGATAAAAAGCACTGCTGGCACTAGGTCGACCGCGTTATTATAACGGTTCAGCCTCCGGTGTGTCTGGTGTTTGCAGTTCATATTTCTTGAGATGTCCGTCCTAATAATATTCATCAGGCAAACGACCGTGTCTGCGAGCTGTTTGCTTTTGTTATTGGCGTCGTCGCTTGCTCACTCGTTTTATTAACTTTGGGGAAGTAAAGGATCATGGAAACAGAATTGAGTCCTTTACATTTAAAATGTAATTAGTTAAAACATAATTTCTTACTATTTATAGCCGCAAATACCTAGCTTACTGGAGATTCAAAATATGGGCACTTGAAAACAAGATATTATAGTCCATATAAACTTTAGCTAAGTAAATAAGAAAGTAAAGAATTTTGTTATAATCAGAGAGTTGTTTTCTTGTACAGAATACACAATTTTTAAGATACATTACACAACAATCGACCTTCTGTGTAACTTTAAATTGCTGTTTTCCGTTAAATTGCTGAGGTTATGTTGATGATATAGTGTTATAATCAAATACCCTAAACCCAGTTCTATAATTATTCGGCACAATATTATATTTTCCAATATTTCTATGGATTATATCAACAACATAATCTTTTTTTCAAGTGCCCATTTTGTTCTCCGGTGAGCTAGGTATTTGCGGCTATATTAAGTAATTCCTTTTGAATGATATGGGTTTAAATTCTGTTGGTGCCACACCCAATTTTCCCATGATCCTTTGTTCCTGATTTGTTCAAAGTATAGTTAAGCGTTAATAATATACATATTATAACTAGGTGTTGCTAGAAGTCGTTTGTTCTTATTCTCTCGATAAATATCTGATATTTCTGGAGATTTTTTTCCTATGTCTTTCCCCAGGACTGAAGCTACGAGTTGAAAGAATTAACTACCTGTGGAAGAATTATTTTTGGTTGAAATGAATCGGTTATACATATATAACAGAACCATCTTACTCAAATTGGCGTGTTAAATGGACATTCTTAGTATGGCTTTGGAGTTCTATTTCCATAGTCGTAAAAGACAAAAAAAGGTCAAGGTTACCGACTGTTAAACCCTTCAGCTTTTGAAAGTACTTTCTATGGATTTGTTTATTGGATGTTCTTATTCTTTGTTTTCTTTTTTATTCATAACCCTTCTGAACTTATATACGTGTTTTTAAACAGAAAGAGAGTAACTTCTTTTGCGTGTATATTTCACGTATCCATGTTTGTTTTTTGCCACCTCTTGCACACCAAACACTTGACGTATTTTGAGTGCAGGGTGTCATTAAATCAGTATTTATCTCCTAGACAAATTAGTATATTTTGCTTTTTAAATAGACAAAAATATGAAAGCACAGGCATTCAGCTATTAAAAGCTTGCATTGCTTGTTCGTTTCAGAAACAAAAGAATAACTTTTCGTGTGTGTAGTTTAAAACTTTGGTTCTATTTTTTTACTGCAGAGCTTACAGGAATGGCTAAACCTAATAGGCGACTAATTAAATATTGAGTGTGAAATAGAAATGGAATGGAACCTTCAGAATATTGCAGAAATTTAAGTGAAAGTTTCGTTTATGAAACTTTTAGAATATTCCACATATGTAAGTGAAAGTTTCGCTTACGAAACTTTCAGAATGTTGCAGAAATTTAAATGAAAGGTTCACTGCTGCAGAAATTTAAGTGAAAGTTAAATTTTCTCTGTTAAAAGAGCAGTCGACAATAAAGTGTATTGAACAACACTTTTTTAAACGTCTTAGCCCAGTTTCCTTACTACGCAGTGAAATTAATTAGAGCTTTTGGCATCAGCATGTTAACATTAATATTAAATGATTTATTTAGCTTGAGTGAACCTTTTACAAATTACCAAAGGCAGTTTGCATTTTAGAGCATAATTGATGAAAGCGTTGGTGTTGCATAACTTACTCAGCGTTTGAACTTTGAAAATTATACGAAAATCATACTCGTAGTTTAACTTTAGTTCATGTTAAATTAAGGCCATAGGTACTTATCCAACACAATATTAGGCTTCAGATTCAGATTCAGATTCAGATTTTATTACTCAATATAACACAGTATAAATTACATTACATGTCAAATTATATGCAGTTACATTGAGATCGTGAGAAATAGAATTAAATCAAATTCAATGTCGCATTTGAGTAAATGTATTCAATAAATTTTGCTGACATGATGAACTTTATAAAAAACGTTGGATTCTTTTTTTTTTAGGGCTCTGTACCAAATTGTTAAAAATTAAATCCTTATGGTGAGACTTTTAACAGTCTAGAATGGAAGGGTTGAATAATGTGTGATTTGACTATAGCAAATGGGGTGTCATTATGAAAGGGCTCAAATCTGCACAAAACTACATCATTTATTTATGATTTTCCGTGACATATTTTTTGATTTATAGCCAATAATGTAGAAAAAATTACTTACAAACGATCACGGTTCCCGAGAAGTTAATAGAGCCAAAAAATATAAAAAAACCTTGATTTTTAGATAATTATTTATATTTTACACAAAATATAAAATCAAGTAGTCAAAACTATAAAGTTTTGGAAAAATATCAAAAAACTTTAAAAATCTGTATTCAAATTAAAGCTAGTCTAAATGGACCTTATTGCAGAGAAAATATAGTTCATAAAAATAAGTACTTTCTTTTGCGTTTTCCAACCACACTATCTTAAATACGGAACCCCCGGTGTACGAATCCGACTCCCACTTGACGGGGTTTTTTGACCTAGTTTATTTTTATTTGTCTTTTTACCTTTAAAAAAACTTGTAGTAATAATGTAGATTATTAAATAAACATCCGAGGTAATCCTACCTACCTTTACCTGATAGTCTTTCACGTTAAAACATGTTTAATTTAAAAAATGTGTGTTTTTCCACTGAATTAGGTGTCCAAAATTGATAAACTTGTTTCTTGTTACCATCGTTACACACACAGTACACAGTTATACAATAAATAAAATGTCTATTTCTTTTTCTTTATTTAACAAAGTCTATCCTACGGGACTCTGATTTTCTTAATATTTTATTTTACCCAACCCTGTTACCGTTTTTGCATTTTCTATTTATTTGGATAACGAAGTACTTAACTGGATAAAAGTGAAACGAAATTTCTCGAGTTTTTAATGGAATAATTAAATTGTGAAAAAGTTTCAATCAGAATACTGTATAGAATTTACGAGATTACTTTTTAGGGTTTCGTGCATTTAAATGTATAAAAGTGAGTTATGCTTTGTTTAAATACGATGTTACGAAAAATAGTTCACGTTTTAAAATAAAATTTATCATAAATACTCATAATATGGCATATAAAAAAGGTCGAAAAATGATGCAACTTTTAGGGAAAACAAACTTTTACATTTAAATACAAAACGATTAGCACAATTCAATCAATAGGAAAAAAATGGTGTAGGTACTAACCGGTGGTGACCATATTTCGATATTTTTTATTCACTTGTCGAGTACTTTTATCTTAATTATGGTGCAAAAAATTACCAGCTTTTTGTATAAGTAGTGTCCAATTTTATTTTGGGAAAGTCATTTAAAATAGTCATTGTCTGCTGCTACAAGAATTAAATGCAATGGCAAAATTAATTAGGAAAACTTATTAAAATTAATTATTTTAACAACATCAACACGGATTTTGAATGATATAAAAAATTCCACATAAAACAGTCGGTGCGTGAAGTTCAATCACGCGTATTTATAATTATTGTATACACTTCTCTTCCCTTCGTTTACCAACTCGCTTAAAAATGAATTAATCAGGATTTTAATTAAATTGTCAACGCTGACCTAGATTCTAATACAGTATGAGCTCAGAAAACATGGGGGATATCGCAGTGATTTATTAAGTAAGCAAAGTAACTCAAGATTACTTCCCTTGTAAAATTATTTCAATCGTGTTTTATTATCATATCACGGTGGTTTGACTTCGACTCAGTTTTGTCTTCAAAATTCCTAATTACACAAATATTAGATGTGTTTGACAGTCAACGTCCACATTTCTAGTCTATTTGATTTAAATATCTAGATTTATGTTTGTAATTTTGCTAAATATTCTCAATGTCATAATATGTTTGTCAGCTGCAGTCAGTATCAGACACTGTTTACCAATTACTAAGATTTAGCTGTAAATGACGCGTTGAAATTAAGACGAAGACGGCGTCTGCCAACAAATTAAATTACAGACTAAACAATAGAATATAAGTCTGCTTTGAAGATAGTTTCACAAAGTATTAAAAAATTTTAGGTGTCAATTTCATTATCAAAAATAAAATATTTTCGAAAAACAGGCATGGGATAAACAATGGTTCAACCAACCGTACAATCGGGTTTTAGACAAAAACTAGATTACCTATCACAGTGTCGAATTCTAGAACCCAACTGTCCGAATTTTCATTACTTAGAAATTCATTTTTCTCAGTAACCATTTAACTTTTTTTATGTTAGATGGGTTCCAATGAGCTTGTTCATCTGATCACTGCTGCTGCATTGATGGCCTTTGAGAAAAAAAAATCTCGTCTTTTTAAAGTCCACAAGTCGTACTGGCCCGGAAATACTGCCGCAGTAAGCTGATTCCTTAACACTGTCGTGTGCGGCAAAAAGATTCGTTTGAAATGCACAGTGGTAGACTGCCATCCATCAAGGTGTTGGGGAAAACCCTGGATTGTTATAAATCAAACTTTGTCTATCCTATAGGTTCTGTTTGTATATCTTAAAACATTTTGAACAGTTAATGGTTTCATATTATTTTTTTCTAACTTAGGAATTTTCGGACTAATGAATCCGTTGTTGGGAAATAAAACTTCGGACTTGGTATAAGATACCGAGAAAACTGGGTGCTCTAATGCCACCACCTTTTTTATCATTAAAATCGGTTTGGTAAAATAATATAATAAGTAAACATTATGGTAATTGTTTTTATTTGAATACGTACTTGCTTTTACTCGCAACTTCATCCACGTAAAAGTAATTTATTGCTCTTTCTTAGGGAATTTTCTAATTTTCCGGAACAAAAAATAGGTACCCAACGAGTATTATCTGCCGTCCCCGAGCTTTAAGCTATGTCTACTTATACCTACTTGTCATGTCAATCGATCAAGGCGTTGAACCGTAAAGACGAATCTCACACGTTAATTCGATACAATAACCCTAAAAACACAAAACCCTTTTCTTTATATTAGTCGGAGTAAAGAATACATTAACGCAAATTATTCACACATTTTTATTAACTCACTTAAGTAATTAAGTTTAACTAAAGGGGATTAGTTGTAAAATTATGTGAACTAGCTTTTAGCAAATTACTTGCACTTAAAGCTGCCATTTGCGAAAACAAATTAAACCTAGCGTGTTCCTCACCGAAAAGCCTTTTGTTCAGAAATCGAGTGATGTCATGTTGTATTGCTAAAATATATTCAGTTTTATGAGTCCTTACTCTTACCTTTATAAACTTACATTGTCTGGGATTTTTTATAAGTCCCTTTCATTGTAATAGTGTAGGTACTTATGTTTTAGTTTACGTACATTAACAATTCTTAATACCCAACAAAACTTTTTCTCCTGTCGAGACCGATGTCCACTCTAGCGTTGGTAAAAAAACATCTTGTTAACAAATGGCATAGAAATCAAAGGATGATCTCACAACAATTGACTTAGCCCTAAACTAAGCTGTAAGCTCGTACTTACCATGGGTACTAAAAAAGGAAAGAGTTTAAGTATGGCTAGTTTAATGTTGGTTAGAAATTGTCCAGTTCCCGTTATTGGAACGTGCCGAAATTTGGATAACATAAGAGTTCGAAAGTTGGACATTGTAGGTAACTGTTTCTTTTCCATTGTGCGGCAAAAAATAGTGTGCTGTTACTTTGCTTTACACGACGGAATAATTGGCATGGAAATCCGTTGAGTAATTTAAAAGATCTAAGCGAACCGACAGAAAAGGCAATTTTTTATTCTATGTAAGGATACGAGCACAATTAGATATATTATAAAAGGAGCAAATTATTTAAAAAAGTTTTGATCATAAATTTTATTTTTTGTTTAAAAAAACTTGTCAATCGCTCAAAGGTTAACTGGAAGAGATCCCTTAAAGGGATAAGTTCGCCTTTGTACATCCCTGTTATATTTTTGTCTATTTTATAATTGTTATCTCTTGTTTGTACAATATAGTGTTTACATACATACATACATACTTGTTGTAGTCTCCAAATTCTACTTTTTACCTTTCATATAACCTTTTCGTTCGTTTCTGCGTATTTGTATTATTTATTCAGGGTTAACCTTTCTCCGTTATGTCGGTCTCAGGGCTCTTGAGTACCATCTATGAAATAGACTTCATTTTCTAGGAAGGTTGTATTTGCTTATGAATATAATAACGGTATGTATTTAAAGTTGGGTAATTATTTAATTTGAACATACCGCTTATTACTTTACGTGGTATTTTACATTTATTGTTGTGACAACCTTAATTAAATAAATGATAATTTGCCAAGATGTGCAATTACATTGTAACGTTACATCGAATAACAACTAATTAGTCTAATTACGTTTATAATTGGAAGTTTTTATGCCTACATTTTTGTTCGTTTGTAAATTTGGTTAGTTTAGGAATTGTACAGTTCTCATTATGGAATCGTGTCGTTAGGTACCTAACATAAGAGTACAAAAGTTGGACTTTGTGACTTTTTTTTTCCATTGTGCGGCAAATGTAGCTGTACCTACAACTGTTAAAACACTTTTGTATGGTCAACTACGCTGCCGTTCTAAGAAAAAACGCAGTAACTAAGATAAACCTGCTGTTGTAATATGAACCTTATTATGAACCACATAGAATTGAATCTGCTTTGGTGATTGAGTTTAAGATACTGCTTATTGGATTAGTAGGGCATTACGGGTGCGAGCTGATCTGATGATGGAATCAAAAGGTGTCTATAGAATCTTCGCTGTAGTTAACGTCGATCCCTCCGTCCGTTTGTCTCGGAGCGTTGAAAAGATTATTTCAAAAAGATTATTTTTAAGACGACTGTTTTGGTTTTACGTTGCTATTTACAAAGACTGGAAAAAAAAAATGGAAAACAAAATATTTATGAAATAAAAAGCATTAAAACTTCGTGACGTAGTAAAACAAACATTTTATAAAAAAATAAAATAAAATAACATATTTTTTATTTGCCAAGAAACTTACGTTCACATACGTTGCCCATGACCACCACACTAGGCTCAGCCTGTTACGTGGGGTCCATTTGTTACAAAAACCAGGTCCAGATATAAGTCCTACGCTATTACTAATTAGAATGACAGATGGCTTAAAACTAATTTACTAATTTTATTTTAAATGTGAAATTGTTAATGTTTTCGACGATATCCTTTTAACACAAAGTTAGTATGATAATATAAAAAAAGATGGAAGTAGTACTAAATCTTTACATAAACACTGGAAGGTTAACTGGAAGAGATCCCTTAAAGGGATAAGTTCGCCTTTGTACATCCCTGTTATATTTTGGTCTATTTTATAAATGTTATCTCTTGTTTGTACAATAAAGTGTTTACATACATACATACACTGGCCCGCAAAACTAAGTATCACAAATTCAATAAAAAAACATTAAAAGTGTGATACTAGTATAGTGTAGTACTAGTATCACAAAATCGCTTTCCGCCGTCTGCCCAAAGTATGTACGCTGAGATCATTCAAACTCCTCAACGGTTTTCGTTGCGTTTTCATCAATAAATAGAGTGATTTAAAAGGTTTTTATGTATAACTAAGTCTAGAACATGTCCGGCTGTTACAGGAAACTACCATACACTTCACATACAACTAGCATAGTGACTAGTTCAATAGTAAATTAAATTCAAACTATTAAAAATAGCCTTAAGAATCTCTTCTAGATTCATATGGAATTCCATAAACAGTTTTTCTAACCATGTTTTACAATTCTACTATACCCGGTGCCTTAATAGCCGCCATCTTTATCCTATTGTCTGGTCAACTTGTGAACAATAGCCCTGTTCAGAGAACCTCCGCAACATACGTAAAACGTAAATGACACGTTTTCCGGTGCCAAAGCACACTCTGCTGGTCAATTTATTAGTAAAAGATAAATAAAGTTAATTGAAAAAAAAAAGTTTATTTACCATTTACCGCTTTGCACCATACAATTAATAAGCGTTAGTATTGAAACGATAATTGTTACTGCTCCAAAAACAGTTAGTTTGCGGCCTGGCTTGACAGTTAATTTAAATTCATAAAGAATTGTAAATATTGTAAATTAATTAAATAGAAATATTCAATCAGTAAACGTGAATGTCTTCTCCTTTACTGTTTTTTATGCACTTGATGATCTTTTAGTGATCAGTTAATCTAAATGGGTCTTGACTCTACTGTGTATAAGTAAGAAATATATTTTTTCTGATTCATATTAAAATTTAATGCTACCTTAAGTAAAAAATACACCATTTAATTTAAAGAAAACCTATTTAACAGGTTTCTTTGAATGAACATACTTTCTTCTTAAACTGCATAAAATATTTTACAATTCAACAATGGCAGATGCCTTAATACCCGCCATCTTTACCAATCGTCTCGTCCACTCCCGGACAATAGACGACGTGTTCAGAGGACCGCAACAATATGTAAATGAAACATTTTCCGAAGCCGATGCTTCAGAGCGCACTCCACTGGACTCCATTGTGTCCATAATGAATGGTAATAACAGCCTAAAGCATGAAATGGAAAGATATTTGATTGATATGCGAAATATCAAATTTTGTATTGAATAACTCCGTTGACAAAAACGTTCACGTGAAACTCACTTTTGGAACATTGCGGTGTGAGTTTTGTGATTGAGAATCTAATAAATCATCGTCTTTTAGAAATTTGAGGAAGTATTTGCTCAACAGTCGAAAGTAAAAGATAATTAACTCAAAGAATTTTAACAAGTCAAGCCTCTTTAGCATTTTATTTTTGAAACTATACTTTATTGATATTTCACGATATAGCCGTCCTTACTTTTAAGTAAAGAAGAGCTACCATAACGGTAACAATAATGGATATGATAACGATAGGGTTTGGAACAAAGTGGAATAGAGGTTCAGTTAACGTGAAGTAACTGTGGCAGAAAACATGTGAAATCTACATATTTAATTTTTGTTTCATAACTTTTTATTAGAATTTCACCAAATCAATAACGACAAATAAGTTTAGACGTAAAGAAGCAAAAAATTTTTTTTTTTAATTTGAAAACAAGGCAATAAAATTCAAGATACTAGAATTGAAATTTAAATAATAATAGGTTTAACGTTATATTTACAAAATGTTCCTAAAGATATCAAACGTGCCTTCAAAAAACGAATGAAAACACTTTGCCTATGACTTTGTTTTCCTTACCGAACCCTTTTCAATCAAATGACAAGGACGTCTTGATAAGCGTAACGTATTTTTCGCAAAATTTCGTGAAAGAAAAGAAACAAAAGATACAAAATTCCATAAATTATTATTAGCACAATAATATTGTTCCGTATCTACCGCCAGACATGTCCAATAGTAAACATCAGATGGTTCACAAATTGTACTGAACATGAATGAACCTATCCTATGAGGTGACTCTGTTTTATCAAGGAATAAATAAATAAATAAATAAATAAAAACGTAAAACAAATACTTTTTTTTAAGAAACTCTAAGACCTAAGTGGTCCTGGTTAGTTGTGGATAATTATTGAGCTGGCAAAGAAAAGAACGACTTAAGTGCTTTTAAATCTGCCGGGAAAGCTTCACTAATTGAATCGGTGTTGTTCGGGATTAAAGAGGTTGGGAGGGAAGAGTGACCCGCGCACTCAACCTAACCCCCTTCACGCTCTCGACCTAGATGTTGACCCTGGAATATCTCGCTAACTTTAACCTTACAACATAACAGAACTAATCTTTCACTCTGTAAAGTGCGCCACAGATAGTACAGCTTAGCTATAATTTATTGTTGGCTCCTGAACAGATGAACCAATTTACGTGCGAGTTTATAAAAGTAGGGGTTGGCATTATAACGGGTTTTATAATCATTTTTAATGCACTTATAAAGAGGAAATGGAGGTTAAAAATCGCAATGTTGATTTTTTGGGTCCAGAATCCGATCTGTCTGCCTGTTTCCTAGGGGTAGGCAAAGACCACTTCTTTTCACCTTGTATGATCCTGCCATCTCTTACCCTTGTCCCATATTCATTCACTGACTCATCACGTCTGTCAAGTTATCGTCTTCGGGAAGACTCATTTTAAGCACAAGTAACGCTCAAGCATTCAGGTGTGCAGAATATTAAAGTCAGTTCAACGTAACGAAGGACTTAAATTGCGGCATAACCTTGAGTAAATTTGAAGTGAAGTAGGTAGGCAGAAGAGAAGTTCAGTAGCCCTGCCCTAGTCAAGATTAATTCGGCGATCGTTTTGATTGTTGAGAATTTGAAGGATTGACGTACGTATCAGGCGATTACGTCGAACGCTTACATGCATTCCATACATTTTGACAGTATACTTTTTTTTTTTAACTATTCATACAGTCCGCGCGCGAACTGAATGCTGAGTTTATGAATGTGCTAGTACGGGACGGCGCTAAAGAGTGTAGTGCACGCGAGAGAAGAGAGGCGTGGCGCCCTTCACCTCGGGCCCCGACTGCACTTAGATCGCGCGCGTACTGTATAATGTTGTTTCATCTCACAAAAGCGGGTGGGCAATACTTGTGTGTGTAGATGCTTGAGTAAGCTGATCTAGGTTAAGATTGCAAGTCTGGAGATTGTCAAATTTCTATATGGATCTCAAATCCCACTCACGATCAGGTAACCAGGGGTTCTTTTCTTCTCGTTTAAACTGTATGATTCTGGCATGCCTGTTGTCAACGTTATGAAAACTCTTGTTTACTTGACAGTAATGGCGGCCGAGTTTAAAAACCATACGACAACATGTCAAAAGCAATAAGATTTTACCAAGTAAAATCAACAGTGTGCTTGTTTGCTTTAAGACTGCACCGAGCAAACGTCGAGCGTCCAGTGGCGCCCTCATTACTATATTATGGTGTTTTCTAATTAACTAAAGAATTTCCTTAGAATCAGACGCTACGTTTTTGTAGCGCAAGTTAAAACACAATTTATGGGATACGTAACAAACTTTAATAACAATTACCCTTTGAGTAGTCAGCTTAACGGGAAAAGGTGGCCACTTTTTTCTGTTAAGTTGATAACTTGAAAGTGAAATGTTATTAAACTATGTGATATACCCTATAAGTTATGTTTTTATTTGTAGTACAAAAAACATCATCCAATTTCAAGAAAATACTTTAATTAATTAGAAAACACAATAATAGTAATGAGGGCGCCACTGTACATCCGGCGTACGTCGACGCAGTCTTAAAATAATCTTACGTACAAACGACCCTTCAAATCCAATTACGTGTGACAGCCAAAACCAATTCTAATTATCGAGAATTTGATGAAATCGAAAGCGATACACCAAAATCTCTTAATACCGCTAACGAAGCACAGCAAGCGCTAACGAGCCTAAACAGCGATAACGTTCACAAAGCCAATTAAAGAAGATTTCCTTTGATCACATTTAAAGTTGTATAAATTCGCATTGATCAATTTCTACTAAAAAAAAATAACTACTCGTAATTTAAGTAGGTACTGAGCTGGTACTAATGAATATTTCTAACCACTATTAGTGCCCGGCCGATATGAGAAGTCGATCCTGACACATTCTACACATCGCTAACTCGTGGCATTTAGACAGCACTTGACAGATTAGTGATGAGACTCCGTCCGCGTAGAAGCCCTTTATTGCTGCTCTCTCGGGAACTGTCCAATTTTCCGGGACAAAAACTATTCTTTGTTCTTTTCCAAGAGCAAACCTATATTTATGCCAAGTTTCATCACGATCCATTCAGTGGTTTAATTAAGCGTGATAGAGTAACAAACTGTCAAATATCCAAACTTCCTCATACATTACTCCGTACTAATATTATAAATGCGAAAGTGTGTCTGTTTGTCTGTCTGTGACCTTTTCACGCTTAAACCCCTGAACCAATTTAGGTAAAATTTGGTGCAAAGATAGTTTGAATCCTGGGAAAGTACATAGGATAGTTTTTTCCGAAATTTATACCCTAAGGGGGTGAAAATAGAGGATGAAAATTTGTATGGAGAAGCTAGTATGCCATAATATTGTCTTAGTGCTTCGATGCAAACAATATGAAGTACAATAAGTGATTCTAAATTATTATTAAGGGCCTATTTCTCAATCTCCAAACCAACTACCTCACTCAAACTCACTAACTTTAAAGTTAATACACTGTGAAGCACTAAAAACAGGTCTCATGTAAGTGACTTCGTAAGTAAAATAACACGTTCCATATCTAATAAGTACATCACCGTAAATACTTGAGGTAATTGTCCTACGCGAATCATTTCGGTACAAGGTTAAAGAACGAAAAACAAATTAATTTGAATAATATGCAAATAACATTTCGCTACTACGGTTCACTGCGTAATTTTTCGTGGGAACGTGACGATAAGGATGCGGAAAATGGTTTCTGAGTGATTAACAGAGTTAGGCATATTTTTAATTGTGTATCCACCTTAATCAGGCGCTTTAGAGACAATTCACTCGTTCTTTTTTAAAACTCGTATATGAAAAATCTTGAAAACTCTTGGTGTTGTTGTTAATAATTCTGTAACCACATTTCATTTCATTTTCTTTTTATTTTTTTTTCTTTACATCGCTGTTTGTTTTTTTCTCCCCTTACTCTTGGATATACTTTGTTATACCTACTTATAACCTAGTTGTATTAAATGGCATGTAAAGCATATTTTTTTATTTTGTTAATCAAAAGTTTTAAAGTAAACTTAACTAATTACCCCAATTTATTGAAATTGAATAATAAGTATTGGGACTAATTGAGAACATTCGTTATTTGCTTACATAAGTAAAAGTATCACCAAAAATCAATATTTAGTTACTGCTAGGGCAACCTTGCTAAAGGTTCCCCTTCTGCCCAAAGTCAATCTGACATTCTACAATAATAGGGTGGTGTTTCCTATAAGTTATAAATGACTTGGCATCTCTAATGACATTTACAACATCAAGCATATTTTTATTAAATGGGTTTTAATTAACGTTCGTAACCGTACCTAGGTATAGCACTCATATGTGTGTCATACATAGATAAGTACTTAACTTCAGACGTTGCCAAGCATCCTTATGTTTTATTACTAGTCATGGGCCAAGCACGCTTCCATTACTTCGGGTCGTATTAATGAACTTAAGTAAGATGTCCGTCTCAAGCTACGTCTAAACATAAATTTCTATGATGACGTTAACTTTGATGTAACGTTTGTATGAAAATTCGGAGAAACTAAAGAGCGGGCAAACGTGAACTTATGTAAGGTTAGGTTAAGTAATTTGTACTTCTCAAAGACGTGTCACAGAAAATTAAATGATAGTTTTGACTTCACTTTTACTCTTACGAATCTTGAAATAACTATCTCAGTTTTAAATATTATTTTGATAATACTTTCCTTAAATCACTGCCTAATTTATTTTATTTATTTAAATTATTTACTTTAAATTATATGGTTACAACCTAGAATAGAAGCCAAGTATTGTCTCTTGTGAACTGAATGACAGGTTTTATGTGACTTGTCTTGACATTTACTTTGACGTTTAATTATAGTACCTACCTACTGAACAGCCCGTGAGGTAAGTAATGTAGAGGCCCTTTTCCGGCCGAGGGTTATAATCAATGATCGGAATAGGTAGAGCTTATTTGCCTAAACTTGATGCACCTTCATTCAATAATGTATTCCCATTTCGCTCAGGCATGAATGAATATGCGTCAAGTTTAGGCAAATTAGCTCACCTATTTCCGATCACTGGTTATAATAGTGCTTTTCTCAAGCAATGTGAGGAAATATTATATTTCTGCAATCTTACGATGGCAATCTTAAGACTGCAATATTATGATGGCAATCTCAAGACTGCAATCGTACGATGGCAATTTCAAGACTGCAATCCTACGATGGAAATCTCAAGATTGCAATCTTATGATGGCAATCTCAAGACTGCAATATTATTATTTTTGGTCTAGGCCAAGAAGTAATGTAGGGAGCCATAAACAAGAAACTTCATGTCTTCATTTCGTGACACTAACGCATACATTTCCGAACATGTTTGAGAAAATTCAATTTATTTATACGGCCTTGAGCACAAAACCCGCAATCGATTAACAAAAGCGTTAACGCTTAAACTTGTAATGTGATCACAAACTATGTACAAGGCAATTTCACTCAAGACTCAATATATCTCGGTGAAAGGGTAAGCACTTTTAAGCACTTTATCGGAAAGTCGGTTTAAAATTGAGTCCATGAATTTGCGCCGGAGGTAAGTAACGGCAAATTGAATTGTGAAGAATCCAATTTCTTTTAGCAGTGCTTAAATTGTTTGGGAACAAGGTACCAGCTTTTATTTTGCGATGTTGCTCTTTCATGGCATTTTAGGATGTAATCCTGGAAATATTACTTTTATTGCGCTTATAAACATGTCTGGGTTTATATGGAACTTTGTCAAATAGCGATAAAACTTGTTTTTTAATATTTAGGCTAGTTTTGCGAATGGAATTATGGCGTCACTTTGATATACAGCACAATACTCTTGAACTTGTATTGAACGTTATAAAAACAATATACATACCAGACGGTGTTAACTTATAACATTTTAAATAATGATCATATTGATTACATAGGGCACTACAATTGACTATAAAAATCTCGTTCTAAAAACAACTAGTGTAATAGAAAAAAAGACGCAACGTTTTTTGACGAATGCCCGACCACTATAACGGGACGAACGTGCAATTTCAATCCTTTAACAAAAGCTTTTAACATATATGTTTCCCTTTTCACCACTGCAGCGCTAGTAGCAGATAAATAAAACCCCCCGAATATAATGGTCTTTCAAAGCTGATATTTCTTAAACGGCCAAACCGATTTTCATAGGGTCACTGACAGACAAACGCACACACACATAGCGGTCAAACTTATATCACTCCTCTTTTTGCGTGGGAGGTTAAAAACTGGTCTTGGCTGAGTACGGCTACTCAAGATACGTCAAAGTAATTGCCAAGTTATTGGAAAGTGACATTTCTAACAGTGATTTAGGACTTGACAGCAGCGTGTGGAGCTAAACCAATGTGCTTCTGTTTAGTCTACAAGAGAAACTAGACTGGAATCTTCTTCTTTACATAAAAATTGTTTAAAACAAAGTCTTTAATAGCTGTTCTTACATAAATAAACACGCCTTCATTCCCAGGGTGAGGTAGGCAGGGCTACAGAATTACCAACAACTCTAAAATATTGTTGATAATTCTTTAACCACATTTCACATAAATAGGCAAAGATTTTTACCAGCGTATTAGTGACAGGTTGCAAGCCCATCGTCTAACATTACCACATGCCTTTATTCCCTTGGGGCGTGTTGTTTGATCAATAGTTAAACTATTTTTTTAAATTTGAAAGAGGTATGGAAAATTTTAAAGAATCTTAAGAAAATTTTCAGTTCATTTTCGAATTTTAACAATTAGTTGCGTTAACTACTTAACTGACCAAACAACAGGCCCTTAGTCGCTTCTTAAGACACCCACGGGAAGACATGGAGTGGCACTATTCTAATCTGGCAACCACACGGGATGCGAACTTTTGTTCATGTTTAATTAATTCCGCTTTGTGTAGGGATGTTACAGAAAACTCACATAAACGAAGCGGGGGCGGGTCGCTAGTCTTAAATATAAAGCACGAGAGACCATAAATAAGTTGTGGGTGGAAGTGTGATAGCAATAACCAAACGTTATCAAGAAGCTGGAAGTATGTTAGTATAATTACTCCTCCAGAGTGTAATGCCAAAGTCGTAAAATGTCCATTAAGGTTAGGTTAGAAATGGCTTGCGCTGACCACGAAAACTACTGCGAGAAGTACTTTTAGTAAAACTATACGGTTCCAAATTAAGTTCTGAAAAAATAAATAGTATGAACCAATCAGTGTTCAGGCCAATCTAAATCAAAAGTCGCACAATTTATTAATTTGGATGAATTAAGTTAATGCCAATTCTTACCAATAAACTGATCTTAAGTGAGATGTCCATCTCGAGATGCGTTAAAATAACAGCTTTTTTAATGACATGAGGAAGGCAAATGACCGACACAGGCCACCTAAAGCGCGAATTAGACCGGCAATAAAATTGCAGAAGTTGATTGCTGTCTTACTTTTACTTCTGTTTAACGTGTTCTTGAGCAAGAAGCACCATTTTGATGTCTTATTCTTACTTAAAAATCAGAGTATGAGAGCCAATTGCAGAAATTAACGACTTCTGCAATTTTTATTACTAGTCTTAACCTCGCTTAGGGCAAGTTAGATCTAAGACATAATTATACATTTTCAAGACTGTGTTGCCAAGTTTGAAGATTAAAATGGTTAGTAATTTTACCGTTTGTTTTATCCCCACATCGACCAGAATAATCCTAACACTGGTAGTTGGTGATACATTAAAGGAAGACAATGATAGGGGTCCATATTGGCTCACATAAAATTCTTATTCCTATTTTTAGTTTTACTACCGATGTGTATTCATAATAATCCCTCTTCATAATTTTTTTCCTCATACTTTTTTGTTCATACTTTTGAAGTCATAATTATCGCAACTCATAATGCATTTCTTTAAGAAACTGTTACTTTTTGAGGATTTTTATAAATCTAACCTAACCTAACCTAACCTAACCTTTTCTACACGTAAGATATTTAAGAAATTTTGAAAAGTGTACTGTTCCATGAATATTGGCGTTAGGAATTCAGATGATTATGAGTTCCGATCTTTAGTATTAAAAAAAAATATGAAGAGTATGAAGAGTGATCATTATGATGTAAAATGGTATGAGAAACATTTTCGGACTTCCGATAATAGGACTTAAAAAGTTATGTGAGTAGATACGCACCCCAATGATAGAGATACGGACGGACCCAAGTGTCCTTTCACAACTCAATTTAATTTGACGTGTCTTGACCATCCATACACATCTTACTCGAGATCAGAGTTTAATACAGAAATCCTGAATGGTTATTATTATTATCACAGTGTTACTTATACAACAGTTCCCCGAAACCCTGCTTCAATCGGAAATCATGAAAATATTCAGGCCGAATGGGATCCCAGGTGCGAGCGAACTATCTATTATGGAGGAATAGCCCTTGCTTTGTTATATTACAATCTCGGCCTTTGGGCTCGAGTAGTTACTTTGATATTATATTTCCATCACCTGAGCCTTTTGCATAATGTAGTGAAAAGATTTGTTATCGTATTAGTAAAATCCTTACTATTATTTGTGGCTCTAGTAAAATAGATACAAATCTTTCGAAGTTCAAGTGAAAAACGAAATAAGTATAGCACTCTTATCTGTAATGTTGTTTTATCTCACGAAATCAAGTGAGTCATACTTGTGTGTGTGTAGATGTACGTTAACTTTGTCTCTGTGTGCCTCGCTCTCGTTGCTAAGCGACGCCTCAGTGTGCGTGTCTATACAAGAATGGCGTACCCACTTTTATGAGATAAAACAATTGTACAATGACGTAAGCCCTTTTTTATTACGGGCTAAATCAACTTGTATCCGATTTTACTAGGGTTAGAGTACGATGTCTATTTTAGTAGTACAGTCAGCAGCAGAAGTAGGTACGCAACCGAGGAGGTCTAAATTATCTACACTCGACTCAATTGTCAAGAGACGTCGTGTCTACTCCATTTTGAGCATTAAATTCTGCAGTTACTTTTGATACTGACTGTACTAGGTAACTCTGCTATTAGCTGTAAACATAATTATTATTAACTAGATTTTTTTGATAATAATGGTGGTTAAATAAATTAATTCACAATCTAAAGATCGCTGGTTGTCTACCGGCTATGATTTGTGTGTGTGTGTTTGTGTGAAACACTAAACATACTTAAGGCATTGCAGATTTTAATAGGAGAGTAAATTACTTCCTCTTAAGTATTCGCAGCTGTGTCTAGTTTTGGGCCCACGTGATACGGACAGATAGCCCGAGGCACTTCCATTAGAAGTGGGATAAATGGACAGGACTTCCTCCGCCTGATCAATTACATCGCATGATTTGTTAAGATTAATTCTGTCCGATCACTATGATAATAATCCTTTGCTTAAGTAAAACTAGTTGTACAACTAAATTGATTTAACGTAACTATATACGTACGTGTGAGCATGTACAATTTAGCCTTTTAAGCAGCTGCACACTTTTATACCTACTCGCTTTGACGCCTTGGACAGATTACTTTAGCAGGTCTAAGTGAGTGAGTGATGGAGTGTCTATGAGTCGTATATCCCACTTAATATAGGTAGTCTATTTGGTAGAGGTAACCTATCACAAGTCGGAAGTTTTGTTTCCCCAACTATTTAATTTGTCCACATTTTCATAGACATGCAGAGAAAAGTTAGGTACGACGACGAGCACAGCGGGAGGAGCGTTAGGCTTTACTGTAACCAAAACCTACTTCATTTGTTTCAATTGTTCCACTCTAAGTATTCAATTAGACAAGACGCATAACGCTTATGAAAATGATTTTCAAAAGGGCAAACAAAATTGATAGCAACGATTTATTGATTTATTCACCCAATCATTGCATATTGATATGATTAAGTGTTTTACTAATGCAAAGCTACACATACTTTGAATTGCAATTAACAAAATAAGATTAACATTACATTTGTCACCACCTCATTTTAGCGATGACAATTGCTTGTGGCTTTGATATTTCACACGCCAATTTTTAAATAAAGTAAAGGACTGCCAGCAAAAGTACCTGACATTTACTCATACAATCCAATTGAGTAACATTTCTTTTCATTTTGAAAAAAATCCATATTGTTATTAAACAAATTCCATTTAACAAAAATTCTCACCTCCCAAATCACATGATAATGTTTTGTGTATAATGTATAAATGAACGTAATGCGAGAAAATAAAAGGACGTTCTATACAAAATTACAATATTGAACAAAGTTTCTTACAAATTTGTTTCACGGTTGTTATTTGTTTTTAAGCGTGACTTTACGAAATGTACAAAATGTACATTTAAAGAAATGTACAAAATGTACATTTAAAGAAATGTACAAAATGTGGCTACAGAATTATCAACAAGTTTTTAAACTTGTAGGTACCTACTTCGTTCTGTAGCTCTGCCTACCCCGCTTCAGGGTTACAGGCGTGAAGGTAGGTAGTGAAGGTATGTATGTAGATTACCAGTTTGGTGATGGGGAGAGAGAGGGAGAAAGTTTAAGGTCGCTGTCTTCAGTCTAGATGCGCACAAAAATAATTAAAATTTTGCAGAACGTTCCAAAGTATACTTAAAATGGAATGCTTTAGTACTTATTTTTGTTTTTTTAATTCAGAGATAGTCTTGTTTGGGTACTGAAATATTTAATGTTCTTAGTTGAAGTACCTATTGATAATACAGAAAAGGTCCTTAGGGCCTCGTGTAATTACCACCTATCATTAAATTGTTTCGCCATGTAATCAATTAGTATAAACCCCATTACCTAAATTTCACTTAAACTCTACTCATGCCCAGTCACGCAATAAAAATGTAAAACATACTTAGGAACTTGTCATTGTGACTGCTATTGTTATTGTCATACTTGTCGTTTGATGTTCAGTTTTAAGTTTATTATGACAGTGCACTAAAGTGTTTAAAATTTCTGTTGGTGTAGGTACTCTACCATATTTGCGTATCTTATCGAATTACACCGTGTAAGCAAGGTATCGAAATAAGATTTTACAAAAAGCATATTAGTACTATTATAGAACATGCGTTCACAAAGGGTTTTTATTAGTTTTTTTTTTAAATAACCCGATGAGCTCAACATAATAGAGCACTAAAAAATTATCTAAATCCGGAACGCGATCGATGGTACTCGGAAACTTCAGTCAGAGCTCACGTCTCGAGAAATCCGGTCTGCTAATTGCTCGCTTGAAATGTTTGGACTGAATGTCGGACGGTGCAGCTATGAATAGGGTTACCAGATCAAAAGTATGGTAATTCTGTTAAAAATCTTTATTTAAGCAAAACAGGAGAAACTTGTCTCTTTTGAATGATTTAGAAGATTTAATTAAAAATAAACCAAACATAATTTAAGGAATATTTTATAAATTAATTAAAATCATTTTGTCCTATAATATATTATTCCTTACTTTATTCAAGGCAACTCCAGACGCCTCAAAATTTTCTTTGCATTTGCGACAAAAAACCAAGCGACATTCTCAGAAAATCTGGACGTACGGTAACCCTACTTATGGACCATTATAGGTACGACGTTTGAAACTAATGACCCGGTAAACTAGTTTGAAATATTCAGCTCCTATTTAGGCGGCTGCGTGGAGTTCTAAAATAGTACGACGTTCTTTGAATATGCATTTGCTTTTAAGAAGTCATACTGATTGATATTTAAAAAAAAACATTGTTGATAAACCTAACACAATGGCTACTTGATTGAATTGACCTAGACACTTGCAATCTCAGGACTCCTGTCTGAATACATGATATCTCAGCCAAGATCAGTTAATTAAAACCGCACTTTTGATATTGCCGTGTGGTTGCCGGCTTAGAATAGTACCTCTCCATATCTTCCTGTGGAAGTCGTTGGAGACGACTAAGGGATTAAGGCTTGTAGTATTTTTAGGCGATAGGCTTGCAACCTGTGCAAAATGTGGTTATAGAATTAACAACTGGTTGTTAAAGTTGTTGGTAATTCGATAGCTCTGCCTACTCCACTCTGGGATGAAGGCGTGACAGTATGTATGTATGTGTATGTAAATATACCCTTAGGCATGTAAATTTAAATTTCCGTAAATACTGCTAACGTAAGTCAAAATTACTTCCACTCACAAGAACAAGATTGCTCTAATTACCGTAATTACTGTAAAAGGAAGTACATGTTTTGCGACCGAGAAAATTACTGGTGCAATTTGTGAACAATTAAAAATACTTATTGTTTACTGCGGTTTCGCCTTTGAGGTAAAAAATACTGCTACCATGAAGGCATTACTATAAGGCAAGGTAAGATAAATTTATATTTAAAAATCAATTTTACAGTTAAGCAATAAATATGAGTAACCCTTACAATACCTATCTGAAATACCACAAAAAAAGTGTACCACAAAGGACAATAAATTAATCTCAAATAAATCTTCTTCATTGAAACCGCGAGTCCTCACCTCACCTAATGGTATCAGGATCCGAGAACCATAAAAGTATCGCATAAACTGCAAGATACGTCGCAACCCTATGGATTAAGATAGAATACCACTAAGCTTGTCAATGAACTATCTACCTCTACTATCTTACCCCTACGCTGGAATACAACAATGCAAAATCTACTGCTTAGCGGCACTAATGCAATCAGTTCCAATGCACAAAATACCGTTGTAGTCTAAAAGTAATTTAAAGAAAGAGCATGATGTAATAAAGCAATTTCTTCCGGTCCATTTTTATAGTAATTTATGTCACTGGTGCATAATGAGGAGCATTAATACACAAGTGTGTTGTAATATTTACATTATAGTATCGAAAATGAATACTTTAATGACATACTATACTTTAATGTTAAAATTAAAATACTATCACTGATACAGATTTCTTAATATAGGCCATTTGCATATCGTTTCTGAACATAATTGTAGGGTAGTTGTGATATGAATGTCGATAATTAATTTAGAGAAACACCGTCATGTAATAAAGCAACTTCTTCTGTTCCATTCTTAAATCTTTAAATGCTTTAAGCGCTGGATTAGATACAGCCAGCAACATTTATTTGCATAAATTTCATATATCATCTAACGCGCCTCAACTGACAGAGCATATTATTATGAAATATGTAGCAAAATATATGTATGTAGGTAATAAGGCTTGCGTGAAATTGGAAGAAGCTTCATATGGCAACGGTAAGGGATTTCAAAGTAATTTTCACCCAAATTATAAACGAAAGCTCGCGAAACCTAATTTTATCTAGTAATTTAAAACAAAAATGTATGTAAGTGATTTTTTGACGCGTGATTTTTTGAGTTAATTATTAACATTAGTAATTAGGTATGACTTAACAAAATTGACGAAGCGTTTAGTCAAGTTGGTAGTGACCCTGTCTTCGAAGGTAGCGGTCCTATCGCGAGAATTTGTTCCCGAGTCTTGGATAGTTTCTACTCTCCATACACCCGTAAGTATAATTATCTTTGTCTATACTTCTATAAGAGAAGTCTATACTAGGCCGTTAAAGTAAATGGACTGTAGTACTCATATTATATGCCTGGAGTTTGGATCTAGGGCAATTTGAGTGTGTCCCCTGATATTTATTTCTATTCCTAATTTATCACATTGTCATTGCTTTGGAAAAAACTCTTATCTCGCATTTTGTGATGTACAATTTTAAACTTTAATGTGAAGAAAATTAAGTTCTAACTCATACATCTCGAGATATCGGTCACGAGTTTTTCTAAAGTAGTAACGATGGGACGGTCCTGAAAGAAAAGCAATAAACGCCTTTAACGCGAACAGACACGCGGTTTAAAGCTAGCAGGTATTTCAGTACAATTACATTTCATCTTAGACCGTTGGGTGGTCGTTGGCATAGCATATACTTATAGTAACGTGCACACTACATAATTCCAGAGAGTTAAAATTCCGAATTGATAAAATCCCTCATTTTAACAACTCCGAATGCAATCAAACTTAACTTAACCTACCGCATAAAATTAAATTATTTACTTAAGATCTCGGAAAATTTAAAATTCAGACAAATGAACAGTCAGTTTGAATTATAAGATGTTCCCATATACTAGACATGATGATGGATGAGACAAAACTAGAGTGAGTGCAACAGAGACAGACAACCGAGTACTGCTTGTATTAATACTCTAGTTTGACTTTAAGTAAATTTACTTATACTTACCGTCCTTAATACAAGCTTATTATATACGTGTCAGTTTGTTACTTTTTGCGGTTCAAATCTTGCAATTTAATAAATAATTATAAACCACTTCCCATGGGCTGGAATTTGGGTACATACCAACTTGCATATATATTTTTCACTATCCTGAATAATGAGTTTGCAATCCTTCCTACTTTGATGGTCTAGCCACAAATCCTCAAAACGGATTTCAAATTAAATTGTTAATAGGTAATTCAGGGGCAGTATTTGGGTAGGCCCGATTTAAGGTACTTACGTGGCGCTAAATCCGAAAACCGGTTTTGTAATACAACTGCCGGGTTAATGAATTATATGTACGCATAGCCGTAGATAAATGGCTAACTTGAACTTGTAAGTAATTTTTAACCCGTTTTGGAAAAGGAGGAGGATTTCCATGTTTGTAAATGTAAATATATTTTGACCGTTTTTTATTGGGGATCTTACTCTTTAGAATATTTTTTTATTCTTTGGCATCTAAAAACAAATTCATAATTTTCACCGAGGTATAAAAAAAACAACTTCGCTGTGAAAAAAAATATTATTTTCTTCACTTATTATAACGACGACATTTACAAATACATTAGAGTAAAGGTTTTTTAAAGAAAAAAGAGAATATCAATATTTAACAAAAGATACAGACTCTTTTAAACCATGGAAAACTACTTTGTTAAAATTACAGCAACAATGTGGTTCCAACGATACAAAATTCAAAGTATTTCGAGAAATATTCTAGAAGAGTGTTCTACAAAAACTGCAAAACGGTATATTGCATTTAGATACAACCAGTCACTTAAATCCCCTGGATTTCATCTGGGATAAAGTGCATAGTAAAGGATCTACAGTTCCTCTCAGAAACTGTACATTGTGGATAACTGAATCTCGTAAAATATGACTCAAGCCAAATGAGATTGCAGAACTGGTATTAGATGGAATTTTAAATTATACAAACTTTCTATGTGTCCCAGAGCGCTTGAATTCATTGCACGGACTCCAAGAGTTTATTTTATTAGGGTTACCGAATTTCAATTAAACATAAATAATGGTATTTGGCTAAACTTTTTTTTACATATGCGATTAGATCAGAGTTTTATCATCATGTTCAATCCAACTCTTGATACTAAAATGTCAAAAATACGTTTTACTTATTTGCCCAAACGATATATTAGCCACAAATTAAAATTAACTTAAACATTAGCAAAATAATGATTTACTTTTTCAGTTTAATTAACTAATCGATAAAAACTATCATCATTAAAATATAAATGCTACTATAAATAATTGCGATGATTCTAAGCTAACTTTGCTGGAAATTGGATACGTTCTAGAGTTATCAAATACTAGCTGTTCCCACTTCGTTGGGCAAATACGTTTTTTTGGGATATTATATTTATAAATATTCTCTCATACAAAGTGCTTTTCTATTTGTAAAACATTTTTCAAAATTGGTTTAGTAGATCCAGATATTACCCCTTACAATGCCCCAAACTTTACCTCAAATTCAAATTCAAATTCAAATTCAAAATCATTTATTGCGTGTCACATTTCGTTTACATTAGATGGAACTACAGACAGGTATGCATGTGACGCCCTGCAAGGGCACAGCAACACGAGAACCTCTTTTTCATATTACTAACTGTTCCCGTGCCCACTTCGTTGGGCAAAAACATTTTTATTTGGTTTATATATAGCCTATGACACTGACAAATAACGTGGTTTTCTATCGGTAAAAGAATTTTCAAAATCGGTTCAGTAGATCCATAGATTACGCCTTACAATGTCACAAACTTTACCTCTTTACAATATTAGTATTCATTAGTATTTGTATGTATAACAGTAGATATCGCCAAAACATCGCTGAGTCTTCTAAATTGAAGGTTATAAATTCTGCTGCACACAGCTGTTCTCAATTGCATTGGCTCTTTACAGACAAAGACGTATTGTTCCATTACAATTGCATTGAATCTATAAGTGCATCGTTTACAGAGGTAACGTCAATAGTGAATCATTGTACCACAATATTACATCAAGCCTTAACGAATCGCTTACAAAGGGACGTCAATAATATCGCCAACCATTGTTTAACTGACGTAGTTGTCATCGAAGGTATCGTTTCACCAAATTTCACTTTATCGAAAGCTATTTGTTACGTTGGAGTTGTGATCATCCCTAATGTTAACTTCGGCACCTAGAAAGGCTTATCGATGAAATTATAATTCTACTAACAGTAAGTGAACACGAAGGAACTTTTTTCACCTTCGTTGTTTGTATTGTGAACTAGGTACGCTTAACGATGGTCCAACTTTTTGGTCCTCACCCACATAAGTACATAGGGTGTCAAAATCATTATCCGTCCTTTGCTTCGCCGTAGTCGGGTAACATAACGTCATGAGGAAAATTAAATTGTTCTCCATTACGTTTTAGTATTTACTTTCACATTTTGACCTTTCAAGTGTTGAGCAAATAAAACAACGGTCCGCAAACATATGGAGCAAAATGTCAACACACAAAACGGTCTACCCATTTAGCGTTTGACAAGCAAGTTTCATTATAACATCTAGCTATACCTGTTTATCCCGAGGCTGTGTTAGGTACCTGTTACCTGTCAATATCAGCCAATTTCCAGTGAGTTAGCACTGGGGGGTTATGACGTTGGTATCCAGTTAATTTTACGATGAGCGTAAAAGTCAGAGCTAAGGCAGCTATATAGTTCTCTCAGCCTAAACTGAACTGTATAACTACGTCATAATAACCCTCCTGTTATTTTTCCTGCCCCGATTTTTTACGGGTGACACCTCATATTATACCCCTAGACTAGGGGTATATCAAATTTCTTCCAATCTTAGAGTTTCTATAACACGAGAACGAATCAAGATTACAAACCTTTAATATGGTAAGTAGAAGAAAAAGCCCTAGGGTTGTCTTTAATTGGATATTACCTTATTGTTTTTGACGTCATTACTGTTACTTAAGAGCTATAACAACTTGAATAATACGATAACATATGAAAAAGAATATGGTTTTACCGAGTGGCATATCAAAGCAACAAAACAACGTTCGTAGTAGCTGCGACACATTTTATTCCAACATAATAGAATAAAATACACGTGAACGGAAAATAAGAGCCGAGTAACAACAAAATTCGCGATAAAGGGGCCGAATAAAATACTCCAAGTTGGGTGTGATACCGAGGACGACCAATAAAATGCCAGCGAGCGTGAAAATAATGTACCCAGAATATTCCAGAAGCCAAGTATTCGCCGAGTATTTGGCCAGCTTGTAAATGGCCAAGTAAAATGTCAGACGGTAAATCACTTAAGGAATGCGGACTTTGGGAATGCAAAGTCAAAATACAATGATTCAGAGCGAGGTTGACGTCACGATCCTTGACTGACAGTTTCGATTCTCAACTATTTCGGCATGCTTAGTGCTTTCTGTTGAGTATTGATGATGATTTCGATCACGACGACTGCTTTAACTCAGTGAAAACAATGGTGTGCTTGCATGTGGCTAACGTAGCCAACCTTTTTGGAAAACGATTTCCTACAAAGTAAGCACGTGAGCATTTATCATCAACATAGTTATATTATAATTGATCGCCGCGGGTTGTCGGGCTTTCAATTCGTCCGTTTTGGTGTCCAGTTCGGAACACCGGTTTTAACCAGAGCTCTTCACTCTGACCGGTTTGAAGCCGGCTGCTCCCATTGTGATGGCTTAAGCACATATTTTTACCTGAGAAGTCATCTGCCATACCTGCGCTTGCTGCATCAACGTTGCACTTTGATGTTAGCGTGCTCCCCAAGTATCAAAACTTTTCAACCTGCTTGAGCTCTCGCCGAGTTTGATAGATAGTGTCTCTTGACCATGTATGTCCAAAGTAAAGTAAGTAGTAAAGAATGTAAGAAAAATAAAGTATGGAAACGTAAGTCTGTTTTAAGGGTTCGTGATTTGACTCAAGGACTTATGCTAAGAATGAGTAATTTAAGTATGTCTTAAGCGAAGAAAGAAGTCAGCCTTGTAATTATCTGTTAATTTTAATGTTTTTTACTATAACGTAATGTTTGAACTGCTGCACAATTCTGTCTAAGTAAGGCCTTAGAGAGATAAGGTAAAATAAGTGTGCAGGTTTTTATAAGGCCGACTGTACCTATTCGTCCATGTTTTAGATATTCGGCTGAAATGTCAGACAGCTTATTAAGGCGTAGAAATGTCAATGTCACTTTGTATCGATGTCTGTCGCCATGCGTTAAAAGGCATGATGTATAACACTCATGTTAGCGATTTTCGATAACTGACACGCATAGGATTGACGCAAGTTGACGATCTATAGCGTCGGCGCTTATGTAAACTCCACGTATTTTGTACGTTTTCAAATGTCGCAAATGTTAACGTTATGCAATTGCAAAAAAAACAAGTTTAGAAACCGTTTAGTATAGTGTTTAGGTAGCTCAGAGTTTTTGTGTCGCTTTGATTGTCTTTGTGACAAAGAAACAACGTACTTACATTAATTTAACAACGTGACCATGTTACGTTGTGACACAGAGACCAAATCTACAATCTCACACAGATTGAAATAGTCCCAAACTAAGTTCTAGGCTTGTACTATGAATACTAGACAACGATACACTTACTCACATGCTTAAATACATAGAAAACATCCGACGTTCAACACATAAATATCTGCCCTTACCGGGATTTGAACCCGGGACTGCTAGCTTCGTAAGCAGGGTCGCTACCAACTAAGCTAACGTGTCATCATTACAGGGCCGGTACTCAAGTTGGTAAAAACCAAATCGTCTTTGACCTATTATCGTATTGTCAACGTTTTGGTAGCTCTTATTTACTTGTCAGTAATGACAGCCGAGTAAAATACAATATCATAATAGATAAAATACGATTTGGATTTTACCGCCTTGAATAGCGGTGCTGTTTGTTCTTTTTTACAGAACGTAAGTTTTACCGTATTCTAGTACTGAAACAGTTAATTATAATGCTTCATTTATCGGATAAAATTAGCCAATCCCCAGAGAAACAAATTAGACGCATACTAACCAATAAAGGTCAGGATAAAATGTTACCACAGCAAGCCCACAATATCGCGTTGCCCGATCGCAATAGTCGGCGCGTAAATTAGTACTAAGATAACATATCTTGGAGATAAATCGGCTTCGTGTTTTATTAATCTGTTGGAAAATTTGCGGGTAATTTCTTTGTTAAAGTTGTGTTTTATTCGTGTGCATTTATTTATTTAAGACTGCGCCGAGCAAAAACCGAGCGTCCAGTGGCGCCCTCATTACTATTATTGTGTTTTCTAATTAACTAAAGAATTTCCTTGGAATCAGACGAAATGTTTTTGAAGTGAAAGTAAAATGACAATTTATGGGATACGTAACAAACTTTAATAACAATCACCCTTTGAGTAGTCAGCTTAACGGGAAAAGGTGGCCACTTTTTTCCGTTAAGTTAATAACTCGAAGGTGAATTTTTATTAAACTATATAATATTACCTATAAATTGTGTTTTCGTTGTAGTACCAAAAAAAATTGAGCACACAGGCCACTTGATGGTAAAAAGGGTTCTATAAACATTTACATACTCAAGACTACAATCCTAAAACTGCAATCCTAAGACGACATTTGCGTTGAAGAACCTGAGGACTAAGATGGAATGCCTCTACGCTAGTAGGTACGAGTAATTTCACCGGTTGTGTTATTTCCACAGCGGAACACAACATGGCGAATACTGCTCCTTCGCGGTAGTTTAAATGATAAGATTGTGGTACCATTAATGCTTTATTCCTTTACCTGACTGGAACTTGGCATGTTTGACCACCTCGTAATGCCTCTGACAGATGGCAACCGCAACTGACATTAATCTCACTTACATTGTAACGAGTGTGCAATCATTTGGTTTTGAAACATTGTTGTGTTGACGTCATTTTATGAACAACTGAATTTCAGTAAAATACTGTAAAAAATCCTGAAACAAGCATTTATTTTACTGTAATTCTTAACACAGCGCTTAGAAAGACCTTAACGAGACCAAAGGTATTGGATTTAAGTTAAGTACAGCAGAGACGCCTTTCGACTCCACCACCAGTTCAGCAGGCTTATTGCCTAACGCACTAGCCATCGCAATCGTTTTTATTTCAACAGTCCAAAGACGAGTCTGAGTACAAAATGAAAACAATTGTTCCACTTTGAAGTCGATTGCGATTGCGAGTTCGTTAGGCCAGCAGGTATATTGCATTGTCATCGATTTCACACTACGTATTTCCAATTTCAACCCAGTATAGGCACGGGGTCTCTATTCTGCTTAGTAAAACCATATTACCCTTGACACGTAACGGTACTGTTTTTAACTCGGCCACCATTATTGTCAAGTAAGTAAGAGCTATCGTAATGTTGACATTTCGATCACACATCAAAGGCAATCTCGTTTTAAGCCATTAGTATTGTAAACTAACGTTTCCATAGTTCAGGTTAAAAACGATACTATTATTGCAGGCTTTTTTTATATACAGGCCCTGGTTAAAATCTTGCCAGAATCGAATGACACAAACTTGTAAAGTTGAATAAGCTTTGTAAAATGTCTACTGTTGTTGCCTGTCCAGTATACGCGGCTGTATTTTTTACTGCGTGATCAATATGCTCTTCAGAACGAGGGCCCTTGTAGCGGTTACAAGCGAAGGGAGAATACCGACAGCTGGCAGAATTCCGAGGACCTACCAATTAGTAGAGAAAGTTATGTACTGAAGCGTTGTTATACTTCCTCTGGGTATTATTACTCTGTTAAATTATGTTATACAAACTGGCCCCTGTTTCATTAAGTCACCATACTGTTAACGTATCAGTCATTATGTTACGATAGGTGAATTGTTTCTGATACGATTGTCTCTATGCACGATCAGCTGACAAAATATGGTAACATACAAAGTTTGTAAAAAAATACATTATTATCAAGAGTAAAAGGTCGTGTATATGTTGGAATATGTTTCGGTATTGTAGAGAAAAGCCGGATCTTTGGAGAAGCACACTCAGTACTGACACTTCATCATCATCATCGTCATCGTTATGGGCTGATGTTGGTAGCACCGATTGGCTCCTTTACCCTCTTGCTTTTTTTTCTCTCTACTTCGTTTTTTCCCGTGTTCATGACCGATTTATTTTACTCCTCTATGAATTCCCGTGGTAAAATAATTTATTGCTTATTACTCCACTTGTTAAACTACTACTCTCTCTCTTATTATTTAAATCAATGTTTATGTAGTCAACCGCTGTCACTTCGTTCGCGTGTCACGTTGGCGCCACTGAAAATCAGCGTCGCGGTTCATGCGTCAGTTGCTGAGTGGCGTCAATTTCGACGTCACGGAATCACCCATGGCAACATTATGCTGCCATTGTATTTTTTCCTCAATTCCTTTTCTTTACTGTTAAATTTTTCTGTGTTGCCATTCTTTGTTTGATGTTCAATTTACTCTGTTTTTTTTAGCGATCGTCTAATAAATGTTTCTATTTTTATTTACGCATACATAGTTACATACATTAAATCACGCCTGTTTCCCAGAGGGGTAGGCAGAGACAACTTCTTTCCGCTTGCTACCATCTTGACAAATTTATTTCGCTTCTTCCACATTCATACATCGAGTCATGCTCGCTCGTCGGTTTCGAGTCCTTAAGATTCGGCCCTTTTCCAGTATTTTTCCGATTTGACTCGAAAAAGTTCGCCTAGGGCGGCCCCTTCCGACCCGTCTACTCACTTTCGATCTGATCTGTGATTTTTATTTCTAATCAATTAATTAACTTATAATCTATAGATATGAGGATATTTCAAGAGCCACACAGAATGTGCATTAGTGTCTAAGGGTCGTATTAATAAACTAATCTCGACTCTAATGCTCGTCTCGAGATGCGTCAAAAATGACAGTGTTCTATAGGTTGACGTTTAGTTAGACGTATCTTGTGACAAGCAGCTCATCCAGGATGTGCTTATTTAATACGGCCCTAAGTCTCGAATGCCCCTCCCGTTGAAAGACTGAACTTTTATATCCACAGCAGGCTTCGCAGTAGGGAGGGCGGCGTGGCATGACCACTTGAATCGCTACACGTGCTGTTTACAAGTTCTGCAGGTGTAGGGTGGCGCGATGCCGTCGAACCATTGCAGGTGCTGTTTACACCAAGTGGCTACTTAAAAATATCCTCACTTTAACACGTGACGACAGCGCCGTCATATACAAATTCCGCTCGCCTCCTCTGTCATAAAAAAAAAAACTTGGGACGCTATCAAGCAATATTTTTAGCTGACTGTATAGTAGGTACAGTCAAGGGCAAAAATATGTATACACTTTAGTACCTTGTCTAATTGTCGTCATATTTGAACTGCCATATATGAACTGTCACAGTGGTTAAAGTGACAAGGTACTAAAGTGTATACATATTATTGCCCTTGACTGTACTAGTATATACGATCGATGTAATTATTATGCATTCTCAAGACTACAGTCTTACGACTGCAATCCTATGACCGCAAATGCGTTGCCAACTCCGAGGACTAGTAGAATGCTTCTTTAATAGTAATTTCACAGAGTGTCTTAACCCCATACCGGAACACAACCGTGCGAACACTGCTGCGTGGCAAGTAAAATCATTTTATCCATGAGGATTAGTGCAGAATTAATTAATTTATTATTGCACGCTATAGGAATCTGTTAGAACAAAGAAAATGAAATACTTTTAAGAAAAAATGCCCGAATGTTATATTAAGCTGGAAACGATAATGACTTCCATTATTATAATACTTAATTCCTCGCAAATTCATTATTATACTCTTAATAATGGACAAGGATAACCTTTTACACCCATCTCAGAAATGATTTTTGTGTCTTACTTTGGCGAGCTTGTTTAGGTTTTAGTACAATGTAATAAAGTAGATTTTGGCTTGAGAGTTATTGATTATTTTATTTAATGTGAAAGATGATATTTAGCTGTGTACACAATGTCATTATTAGAAGGATCTCTCTTGGCTTTTAGATTTTGGTCATAAATAACTTATAATAAATGCCATTTAATTATATACGTCAGTTTTCACGCAATATATTTGTTTTATGTTATATTTTTCACCTGTTTCACAATTGACAAGTAAAGCATATTTGACAGATAAATTTAGCCCCTTCTCTCGCTAACACTTGAAAATAGACAAGGAGAGAGCCACCTTTAAATGACAGATAAATTTACTCGTCGATTGTGAAACAGACCCGTAGTGTAATAAATTTAAGGATTATCTACCTGGTAAGAATTGTGAAAGATACTACTCGTATCTATAAAACACTTTTCGTTTATTTATAATAGGATCACTGTCATTGTCACAGTTCTAACGCTTTTATGGGAAACTCTCACACACACACAAAAAAAAACTTATTTTTTTCCGAGAATTCCAAAAAACCAATGATATTTTTATTTTAGTTTCAACTTTTAACATCGATGACCTTTAATTTTTTTTGTAAATAATCCTTTACATTCGTAAATATTATTAAAAACGGTATTTTTTGACAGATAGCTGCATAGCAACATGCGATTTCAACGTAAATGCCACTTTTTTATTTCGGTTGAGGGCTTCAACGTTTTTTACTATAATTTATTGAAACTCATAATATAATAATTGATCGGATGTCAACTCCAATGTGAAATGAGATCTAATAAATAATTAGTACGAACAAAAAAAAAATGCTTTGATAAAAATACAGTTATTATTTTTATAATTTTTAAAATAAATTACATGTTATTTCAGAATCTAATAATAATGCCTTTAATTTAATTAACAGTCATTATGATATTTACATAAGTTATGACTTGTATAGTAGACCATAGTATATGTAGTGTCACGTGTGTGCCAAGATGCAAAACGCTAAGCAGCGTTTCTATTCGTTTCGTTTTTAAACCAATCGCATCACTGGTAGATCACGTGACTTTCGTATCACGTGATCTACCAGTGATGCGATTGGTTTACAAACGAAATGAATAGAAACGCTAGTTAGCGTAATGCATCTTGGCAAGGGCCTCAGAACTGATGTTGCTACAAAACTGCATATCCATCTGCGGAGTCCGGATAAGTTCGTGTAGTACCAACCCTCCCGCGAATTCGTTCATTTATTTTCCTTAGGGAATCTTCAAATTTCCTGGGAGAAAAAGTATCCAGCGAGAGCGAATTTATAATACTTAGGTCGATTTTGATCTTTCAGTTAACTCGTTTCTCGTAAGCTGAGAAAGCATATAAATAAATAAAATAAAAAAAATCTCACACCAATTGACCTAGTCCCAAACTAAGCTCTAGACTTGTACTATGGGTACTAGACCACGATATAAATACTTATATAGAGAAATATATACTAAAATACATAGAAAACATCTATGACTCAGGAACAAATATTCGTGCTCATTACACAAATATCTGCCCTTACCGGGATTCCAACCCAGGACCACTAGCTTCGTAGGCAGGATCACTACCCACTAAGCCAGCGCGTTGTCAATGACATATTTATACCCCATTTTTAGGGTTCCGTAGTCAAATTAGGAACCCTTATAGTTTCGCCATGTCCGTCCGTCCGTCCGTCCGTCCCCAGTCTAGCTCAGAGACTCATAGTACTAGAAAGCTGTAATTTGGCATGAATGTACATATTAGTCACGCCAACAAAGTGGTAAAATAAAATTTTGTTTTTTTTTTTTTTAATGCACCTCCCCTACACGTAACGTGGGGATGTCTTTTTTTTTCTTGCCTACCCCATAGTGTGGGGTGTCGTTGGATAGGTCTTTCAAAAATATTGCGGGTTTATGAAAACAATTTTTCGATTAAGGGATCCGTTTATGAAATATTAAGCTTTAAAGTGCTATTTTTTGTTAGAGTCAAGTGTCCTCCCCCCCTACAGCCAAAACTACAAGTACTAAAAATCTGAAAAAAATCTTCAACGAAAGCGCATATAACGAATTTTAAAGGAAAACTATCACGGCTAAGTAGACATGATTAGTTCCTGAGATACAGGCGATTAACGGGTTTATACCTACTAAAAATCATCTAAGACAGCGCCAAATAACTTTAAATAGAAAATTGTTTCATACATGTTGATTTTTGAGATAGTTTTTTTGTGTTTGTCGTTACGGCTTCGGAACCCTACACTGAGCATGGTCCGACATGCTCTTGCCCGGTTTTTATACACTAAGAAGATGTAGTGACTAAGATTGCTTCGATGGTTTGGTCATTGGGAAAGGATGGATGAAAGAAGATTGACGAAAGAGATATACAGATCGAAAGTGAGTGGACGGGTCGGAAAAGGCCGCCCTAGGCGTACTTTTTCGAGTCAAATCGGAGAAATACTGGAAAAGGGCCGAATCTTAAGTACCCGAAACCGACGTGCGTGCATGACTCGATGTATGAATGTGGAAGAAGCGAATGAAATTTGTCAAGATCGTAGCAAGTGGAAAGAAGTGGTCTCTGCCTACCCCTCTGGGAAACAGGCGTGATTGAATGTATGTATGTATTTTATACACTTTATTCTTCATGAAACATAATACTTGGCTCTTTTAATGCTGATGATAATATGAACAATAGCCCCTTAAGAAACAATGTCGCGTATCGCCGTCCGTAGCACTATTCTTGAGCACTAATGGATCTGAGAGGAAGCAATTATGGTAAGAATTATTACTATCATTAACTTTTATGAAGATACTTGATATTTGTTTTTTTACTTGAACTCACAGCGTTAATTCAAGAATTACTATAGCTCAAGCATGAAAATCTAATCGTTCGACATATTTTTGAATCCCTTTTATTATTCGAAAACGTGTTTTGAATCTATCCATAGCATGAACCCCTAAACAAATACTAAGAATTTCGTACATTATTTTACTACTTGATGACGATACGAAAGGCAATGTCAATGCTTACTTGCTATTTTTAAGTACTAAATACATTCTAGAGGACGCTGAAATCAGAGTATTTTGTATGGAAGAAGAAGAGGAAGAAATACATACAAGACTAGACATAAATAAAAGAAAACAATAAGGACAGGAACAGCCCGTAGTGTATCCTCGCGGTAATGAATCGTACACTGGCTCAGCATTATGCTAAGATATCAGGCACCTACAGCGCGGATTTTCAGCCAGAACCGTCTTGGTGACTTACGGTGCGCTGTGGAAACCTACTATATTATACTATACGCTATATACGCTTCAATATACTAATAAACGTGTAAACTGCTTATATAATTTAGTAACAGAAGTGATAAATAAAAAAACCCAAACATAAAAGATGAATAAAAGGTGATTTTAAAACCAACAGGTTGGCATATTGCCAACTGTGTAAACGCTGGATGAGGTATAGGATTTCTGTATGGTAATGTAAGTTTGAATTTTCGAATCTATTACGCAACCACTTATATGAGTAGGCCACTTCGGAATACATAATTTGGGATTCGGATTCGGAACGCGGTACGTAAACGCCTGTATTGACTGACAAACAACGCACGACCTGCCTGAACTGTTAAACATAGACACGTTAAGTTATAAGCACTATCTTTTAGTACTTTAAGTGCTAAAGAAAAGGGTCGGTGGCCCTGTGGCTTGGCTACCAATCTCGAATTCCAGCGGTTACCATATATTTATACGACTACTAATGATTGTTTCAAACTTGCTTTATTTTATACTCTTACAGTAAATAAAAAAATATCGTAGGAAACTAGCATAATGCAGATTAAAACCGCGCTGAGTGTGGAAGAGTGTAAAATCATCGGTAAATGTGATATAAAGTGGTAGACTACCACTAAGTGTCGAAGTGTTTTCGAAAGGGACGATCAATATCCGTTACCAGACTAAAGTTTTAAAATGGTAATAAGAATACAAATCTATGAAAAGCTATAAAATATTCCACCACGTTAAACTATCAACGTTGTCATGGAAACTCGAAGGTAAAGTTTAAGTTGGGAATAAACGAGCTCACTGAACTTGTCAGCCGTGACGCCACTTACGGCCTAGTTTACACTAGCTGAGTATTTATCTTTGGTGTTTATTTATCTTTTAAAGATGGTGATTTAAAACAAATTATGTTGTGATAATAGTATTTAAATAACAAAAATTCTGAAAGATCTCGTTGAATTACAAAGTCGAACTGAAATGATTATTAATGAAACTGCCACCAAGAAGGAATTAAATCTAGTGAAGATTGAGCTCGAGAACCTTAAAAGCGCTTCGTTAATAAACAACTTCAATGATAACGTCAACTGCAAACGAGGTGCTTTCTTAGCTAACAGTTTTGAGTGTCACAGTGGGCCAATGGGCCTCCAGCATGTCGATCTAGAAACTGAGGAATCACTGGAGAAGGAATGTGAGTCGAGTAATGAGCATTTAGATGATGAATATCAAAAATATAAATTGATACCAATGGAGGGTAACCATACATCGCGGCCCGCAACGGCCGCCCGCGTACCCACACCGGCCGCGAGCGCGCCCGCTGATAACGGGACTGCGCCGGCCGTCGTGATGACTCACCCAGCGCCCGAGCTAGAAGCGAAGCGCAAGACTACGCCGAGACACACGGATGAATCAGGCAACTTGCAAAAAAATGCACTTTACTCTGAAATTGCACAGGGTGGGGCATTTAGAGGGCAGACCCCAGATAAAGAATGGACCCAGGTTCAAAGAAGAAGGCTTAAAAACCTATTTATTGGACACCACGGAAAAGCTATATTAACTTCGGATAATAAGTTTAAGGCAGCGGACATAAAAGGCCCAGTTTACATTTACAATGTTGCGAAGGAGGTGTCCGTGTGTGACATCTCCAATTATATAAGGAGCAAAACTAATGTTGCCGTTACATTGGATAAAATGACAATGAAAATGAAAAAAGACTACGATGCATACAAAGTTTATGTTCCGAAACATAAATTGGATATTTTTTTAAAAGATGACTTTTGGCCCGATGGTATTGCATTTCGGCGTTTTGTGAACTTTAGAGGGAAGAATGAAATTAATGGTAGTATTTAAATACGAATTATGGATGACACTACTAAGTTGATAAGTTTCAATTGTCGAAGTGTGATTAGATCTGTAGAATGTGTGCGTAGTTTGTGTCGGTCGGCTGGAATCATCGCGTTGCAGGAAACATGGCTAATGGAACATGATGTCCCCTTTCTGGGCACCATAGATGATGATTTCGCTTTTACGGGCAAATCAGCTATAGATTCGTCAGCGCGTTTACTTCGAGGAAGACCACACGGCGGTGTTGCACTGCTGTGGAGGAAGGCATCGTTCCCGTGTGTATCGGTTATTCAGTGTAAAAGTGCGCGTATAGTGGCTATCAAGATAGTGCTCGATGACCGGTCAGTGGTTGTAATGTCTGTTTACATGCCCACTGATTCTGTTGACAATTTTAGTGAATTCACGGAATGTTTGAGTGAAATACAATCAATTGTGGAAAGTAATGACGTTGAATCTGTCTATGTCCTTGGGGACTTCAACGCACACCCGGGTGAGTTGTTCTCGTATGAATTAATGAACTTTTGCTCTGAACAATCCTTGTTTTGCGTAGATATGGAATTATTGCCTAGTGAAACGCACACATACGTTAGCGACGCTCACGCGTGTAGACGCTGGCTCGACCACTGCGTGGTGACGAGCGCTGCTCGCGCCACGGTCATTAGTGCCTCGGTGTTATATAACGTTTATTGGTCTGACCACTATCCTTTATTGTTGGAATGCGACTTTAATTTGATTAAATCAAAAATTGTAAATCCTGTTAATTATTTTTGTAATGAGGTGATTTGGGGTGAGCGAGATTCAAAACAAATAGATAAATATTTGAATTATTGTTCGTACAAGTTGAGGGACATACATTTCCCTACGGAGTTTTCTGTCTGTGCAGACCACATGTGTTCTGATGCTATTCATAAACAGCTGTTAGGAGATTTTTTCTTTTGGCTTTGATTGTGAATTGTGATGTTATCTCATGTATTACTAACCCTAATATTAAAATTTTATTACTAAGATGCTGTATGTACTAACCCTATGGATGTAAAGTCTGAAAATAAACATTTATTTTTATTATTATTATTATGTAAGCACCATAACTGAATGAAAACTGAATTGAAAAAAAATACTTTGATCACATCTACTCTTTACTATGTTAATTATTTGCCAAAGCATGTTGCGGATCTAAACTTGTATAAGTTTTTTATTATTATAACAGCACTGTTAAATTGAAGTAAGTACTTAAAACTTTTGAATTCTTAATAAAAATTGAGTAGGTACCTTGAGTAGAGTTTTGATGACAAATTAAAATGGCAAGTTAGTAATACCAAAACTAGGCCAGTGGTAGAACCCATTTCGACCGGTCGCCGGCCTTTTAATACCATTTAGAAACAACATGTTATTTATTTAGGTAGTACCGAAGGCATGCTGTATTTCTTACTTGTTATAGTAGCTCCGCTCCAATAGCGACAGGTAGTGTACCTACTCTTTCATACTCGATAAAAACCAGCGTAAAGTAGTAATTTTACAAATTGTGTTTGTTGGTTTTGAGAGGGCTCGATTACTCCCTCTTCCATCTTACTGACTCATCCTGTAAAAGTAGAAAAATAAGTCGTCTCCGGCCCTTTACGAGTTTCTGTTACCTATTGCCGCTTTCGCGCTAGGGTTGCGTCGATGCGCGTCGCTCGATACTTACTACGCGCGTACCCAACGCGGCGACACCACGGCCCTGACTAAACCGGCTTGTTCGAGATTCCTCGTGGTGGGTAGCGGTGCGTACACATATGCCAGCCGCGCGATCTAAGTACAGTCAAGGGCAATCATATGTATACACTTTAGTACCTTGTCACTTTAACCACTGTGACAGTTCATATATGGCAGTTCAAATATGACGACAATTAGACAAGGTACTAAAGTGTATACATATTTTTGCCCTTGACTGTACCTTTGTTTGAAGACCAAGTATTTTTACCCGTTCCGAATGGGTATCTAAGTCCCCGTTTGTTTAGCACCCGCTTCACCCTCGGGTATTACCCGTCCGTAACGGGTAGCACCCAGCCGGGCCGTTGTTTTTAAGATCTTTGAATAAATTATGTAGGAAGTTACGAATATATCGTAGCTTTCTTTGCAGTAGTGGCCCTTATTAACAAAAGTCCGTGCCTGCCTCGAACCGTCGCGGACAGGTAATAATCGCGGGTAATTAAGGCCCGCTCGCCGGATCCATGTAGTTCGGACGCTTAATTCCGCCGGGGTTAACAACACGGATACCTGTTACACGTGTATCGAGAGCTGTAGTTTGAACTGTGTCCTCGGGCAATCCAAGTGCTATTTTGGTTGCATTTATCGCTGCCTGCGGATAAACGTGGATAAAACATTCGAAACTTTCTGACACACAGACGCGCGCGGCGGATGCTTTATTTGCATTAAAATTTATCCACAACAATAAACGCAATTTAAATAGGCCCGCCGCTGCGCTGGTTTTGAACAGCCAGTGTTTGTTTCCTATCCTCTGTTGCCCAAAACTGATGTAAGTCCGTAAAGAGGTTGATAACTGAAGAAGAAATGAAATTTGTATGATTACACCACCATTAGGAGACCAGACTCAAGATTATATATTTATGAGTCAGTAAAGGCTTCCTTTACTTAGTAGTTTAGTAAGAAGTAACAAGTAATAATCTCTTGTAAACTTAGCTCTATATCCAGCAGCTTTACCTGAAATATTTCAACGCCTTCCCTTTAACAAGGGTGTGACTCTTCACCAAGTCCGATTGTTAAGACGGACCGGATTTTGTAAGCATTTCGTTCAGGATTTTATTATACAAACGAAAACATAATACAAATATTTTGTTAAATAAACTGATGTTCAACCGCTCCCAGATTTTAATTGTAGTGGCCACTACACTTAAAATCTTTGAGTTAAACTTATTCGTAATAGCATTACGTTTTATTCGTTTTTGAGAAATGATTTGCCACTGAAAGCTTTGAGTAGTACTGTGATGCGTATTATTACAAATTATTTTGTGCCATATTCCAACTACAACGCCTCAGTTTTACGCAGAACGTCTAATGTGGTGTAGCCTGACTTTTCAATTGTTTCACTTATTTTTTCCCATATGGGATAAGTTCGCCTATGTACTTACATTATTTATGTTTATGCCAACATGTCTTGTAATTTTTTATGTGCAATAAAGAGTTTACATCCATACAGTTTTTAAACTATTTTCATAATCCTCTGACTCCACATTTTGTTTGTATTTAACATAACCTGTTTCCTTTATACTGCAAATGCACTGACGCGGTAGCAGCAAAGGCGGCTCGGTGGTTTAAATGTGACCTATTTCACACAAATTCGAATATAACAGATAATATTGCTTCCGCACCCCGGCGTTACCACATCAGTGATTTCGAAGCTACACGATTCACATTTGAACATACAGTGGTATAACCTTATGTATTTACAATAACAGTTGGTTCTGTGGCTTAAGTTAAAACCATGATACACGTTCATTATTGCTAGCATTAAGACAGTTTTGTCGTCACTTTATAAATTCACCAAGTTAAAACCAACAGTAAATTTAAATAAAACTTGCAACTGCAACTGGAAAACGGTTCTTACAATAACAAATCCTTGTTGATGTGCTGAAGTAAAAAAAAACGTTCGCTACAGTAATGAAAATTATATACTAACATTAACGCATCGATTAATTTATATACACGTAATTTGCTGTTATTGCATTATATCCAGATCATATGCACTTAGCTTAGCCCTTTCATCACACATGCAGCCTTTGTCCCCTACCGGCATTAATTCAGTTACAGATGACCGATGTGTGCGCAAGAATAACTCGATACACAGCGATATAGGTCACATGGCGATCCCTCATTGGCGATGTCTTAAACTTCCTAATCGTTATTCAAAATCTGGTTAAGAACAAATCCTGGTTAAACTAGTTTTTTTTATGGCACGTCGAAGGCATACGAGCACACAGTCCACTTAATGGTAAGTGGGATATGTGCCCCATTAGACATTACCATTATTGAGACCCAAATGCGTTGCCAACCCTGAGGACTGAGATGGAATACCTCTCCAGTTGTCGTGTCTTCATGTTTGGTGGTAGGTTAAAGGAATTGGGGGTAGCGATGCGGACGGACAAGGTCCTGAACCTCAAACATAAAACTTACAACACCCCTTTTTCAGCGTAGGTGGTCAAAAACCACATTCCATTACCAACGCGTCACTCAAATGACATCATGTACGTAATTAAGTTTGACTCCCGCGCGCATTTGCGAGTAAAATAAGCCCCCGGGGAGAAACGAACAAGTTTTCGCTCTTAATGGATTAGGAAAGAAGTTTGTATTCTACCGGAAGCATTGACGTAAATCGTACTGCTTGTGGTGGATTCCGTTTACTTTGTCTATGGACGGATTTAGAAGTTTCAAATACGAAAAGGCTGGCTATTGAGAGAGGTAAGCAGCTAGTCATGGGACTATTCTTCACGAGGATCTTCTGGATAGGAAGGCTCACAGTAATCAAACTTTCGAGAAATGCTTGAAAAACGTTCTTTGTAACGCCGCTGTGGATAATGATAATAGATTAAAGTATTATTGTAATAGTGTATTATAGTGTAATATTTTTTTCATCACACTTGCACGTAAACAGTATCTAAACATACAGGTTAACTTGGCCGTAAAGCCCCATATAAAACCCTCGAGCTTTCATTTTGTCATGACACCCAAGGTCGGTAAGCACAGCTCATACAAGTTCAAGCAAGGAGTTTACACGCAATTGAAAAATTGACTTGAAATGTTATCTAAACAGGAATTTCATTGCAATCTCGCTACATGTTACTTAAATACTCAACTTATGTTCTTCATAATCGATTTTAATAGGTTTTTGTATCAAAACGTCGAAATTTTTTTTTCACTCCGTCATGATGGCTGTATACCTAAGGATTTGTCCTTAACGTTTCTGAACGAAACATTTGTATAACCTGTGGTGTGGGCAAAATGGCGGCAATCCGCTTAAAAAAAATCACGTATTTCGTATTCGTAATAATAGTCCTAGTTGTGCTGACTTGTGTATTAAAGCTATAATTCAAAATTATTTACTCGCAAAAGTGATGAAAAACATTGTATGTTTCACGGGCGGTACGGGAATTACGAACCTCGACTGAGAAAGTCTTCGACTTCGGGCTTCTACTAGAGCCTCGATCGTAATTCCTTACTTACCGCCCTAAATACAAAATGTACTATTTCATTTCATTCAACTGTTATAGTACAAAAAAGTTTCATTCAACACACAATCCTGGTACTTAAATTAATTCAGGTAACGTCTCTTGGAATAACAAGCACGAATCTCCGTCAGTGAGCAAAGTTTCAGTATTACCAGTAATTTCGTACTACTATATCACTCTAGTCTGCAACTGGAACAAGTTCGCAATCCTATATCTAAGTTTACCTCTTAATTGGTTCAGTTCAGTTAATCTATAGATCAACATAATAGTCAGTTTCAAGGAGTTATTTTTGGGTCTGTGTTGTATAATGATCAAGGAGTCTGGCATTAGATAAGCTTAGCATTTTTCTTAACTTATTTAGCGTTAGTTGCTCTGTCACAGGCAGTCACAGCATTATCTCATTTGAGGGTAGGTACCTTCTTTTGTATAATAGTAATAATAACTAATAGACCAGGGTAGAAGCCTTTAAAAATAATAAAAAGTGAAAAAAAATAATAGTAGGATGAAACCCATTGGAAAAGGCGGAGAATATTATAAAAATAAAAGGAAAAATAATTTACGGGCGATCTGAGGTCGGGAAGGGGGTGGGGGTGAGTTTTTAAGGGTAAAAAACGGTTTTTCTCGATTTCCGGCAAAACTAAAAGTCCTATCGAAAAAAATCAAATGGCAAAGTTGTAGGTAATAAAAAGATCTAAAACTTTTGTATTTACACTTTTTTCACATAACCTCAAAATTTATGTGAAAAATCCAAAAAACCAAGTTTTTGGTTTTTTATTTTTATCTTTTACAAACATTATTTTTTTTTAACGAAATTTGGTGAAAACTTACCTTTTTATGTCCCAAATACGCTGTAATTTATTTGATTAAAAATATTAATTTTTTCACCTTATTTTGAATTAATATCGAAAAAAACACCCTAATTTTCAATCGAAAATTCACCCGTCAAAATATCAGCTGTTTTCAAAAAGTTGGTATGGTTTCTGTTCGTTGAAATCTCTACTTTACGATGGTGAAAAAAAATATATATGTATTTCAGTAAATCTTCTCAGAAAATGCAATCATCCATACTGATAATCTGAAAAGACAAAATCGAATTAATTATGCCTTCACTATTTTATCGTGAATAAACTCCCATGAAAAAAAAAAATAAAGAAATAAATGTCAAAATGTATAAAAAATATATTATTATTATAAATCTATTAAAAATGTATAAAATCGGCCAAAAGTTTGTCATTAAAAATATATCGAATACTGGTTAGGCTAACGGTTGTAACAGCTGCTACGAAATATATAGTATATAATAGTAGGTATGTATGTAGTACGACCCAGACCCGCCTAGCCCCTTCCCCACTTCTCCACGAAATACCTTTTGATGGGCTACAATTTTTCGTAGGTCACTCAGGTATATCTACTCAGGTATATATAATTTATCTTAAAATAGTTATAAATAGGCATCTACGCATATAATATATTTATTATTATATATATATACACGGTATTTCGTGGAGAAGTGGGGAAGGGGCTAGGCGGGTCTGGGTCTTACTACATACATACCTACTATTATATACTATATATTTCGTAGCAGCTGTTACAACCGTTAGCCTAACCAGTATTCGATATATTTTTAATAACAAACTTTTGGCCGATTTCCATATATATTTTATACATTTTTAATAGATTTATAATAATAATATATTTTTTATACATTTTGACATTTATTTCTTTAATATTTTTTTTTTCATGGGAGTTTATTCACGATAAAATAGTGAAGGCATTATTAATTCGATTTTGTCTTTTCAGATTATCAGTATGGATGATTGCATTTTCTGAGAAGATTTACTGTAGTAACATATATATTTTTTTTCACCATCGTAAAGTAGAGATTTCAACGAACAGAAACCATACCAACTTTTTGAAAACAGCTGATATTTTGACGGGTGAATTTTCGATTGAAAATTAGGGTGTTTTTTCGATATTAATTCAAAATAAGGTGAAAAAATAAATATTTTTAATCAAATAAATTACAGCGTATTTGGGACATAAAAAGGTAAGTTTTCACCAAATTTCGTTAAAAAAAAATAATGTTTGTAAAAGATAAAAATAAAAAACCAAAAACTTGGTTTTTTGGATTTTTCACATAAATTTTGAGGTTATGTGAAAAAAGTATAAATACAAAAGTTTTAGATCTTTTTATTACCTACAACTTTGCCATTTGATTTTTTTCGATAGGACTTTTAGTTTTGCCGGAAATCGAGAAAAACCGTTTTTTACCCTTAAAAACTCACCCCCACCCCCTTCCCGACCTCAGATCGCCCGTAAATTATTTTTCCTTTTATTTTTATAATATTCTCCTCCTTTTCTAATGGGTTTCATCTTACTATTATTTTTTTTGGTTTTAAAAATTA
This sequence comes from Acleris laterana, assembly GCA_963966035.1. Classification (NCBI taxonomy): domain Eukaryota; kingdom Metazoa; phylum Arthropoda; class Insecta; order Lepidoptera; family Tortricidae; genus Acleris; species Acleris laterana. The sequence goes on from OZ014455.1 coordinate 12,061,042, forward strand.
TCGACCCTGGTCTATAAATGTCTGATTCATTTGAAATAGTTTCAGGTGAATTTGACTTTGAAGAAGACTTTGGTATTATTGTGTCTGTTATCGCCTAAAGATCTTGGATGTTCTTATCCCAAAGTAATTTAAGGTCGAAGTATACCAAAATATTAAAATTGACCCGAAATTTATACAGAAGAAGGTACTTGTAACTACTTAGGTAAAGTAAGCTCCATTTCCATTTTTTTTATAAAGGTACCTACTGCGTTATTATAGTTAGCTAGTTACATTAAAGTGACTACAATTTATTAAGTTAATATACAAGAAATAAATAAAAACTGCAATAAAAAAATAAGAGCGAGATTCTTTTAAACGGCTAACCGATTTCCATAAAATCTAGTTTGACCATTATGATTAAACTAGCTTTGTTTTGAAAAAAAAACCTTCCAAATTGGTCCATCCGTTTGGGAGTTAGTACAATACCATAAACCGATACACAAACAAATACATACGTTAATATTATAACATCCTTCTTTTTGTCGGTTGTTAAAAATAGACGTACATAAGGTCACGGTACAGTTCGCCTCACAAGTTAAACACTTTGGTTCCTTGTCTAACTTAACTTAACTAAACTATGCCGCTACTTATAACTACCGTTCTTGTATGACATTTAATACCAATTGCGAGTCTCATACTGTTTAAACGTGCAGTCAGTGCACACGAACGTAGTGATTTAGTTGTTGGTTTAAATAGTTGGAGCGTGCATCACAATGCACAATATATGCATTCAGTGCAGAGCAGATAATATACTCCGAAACTTGATCCCCTTGTTAGAGGCTAAGCGCCAGCTTGGAAAGTGCAGTGGTGTTGATTTAGGGAATGCTAATAACCGGTTATAACCGGTTTTAACTGGTTATTTGGATACAAAAACGTCTAATAACCGGTTAAATTGCATTCCTTATGTTGATTATACTCGTAAATCTGAGGGAATTATGTTTAAAAAAATACCTTTATATTATGAACCAATTTAACTTTGATTGGAAATTTTCTCGGAAATTTTATTTTATCAACCATCCTGCCTCTTGCCCGTCACCGTAACGTTAAAGTGTAACTGAAATTTAAGGTACCGAATGAATATGATGAAACAAGCATGCTTCTTGCTAGCAAATGTTAACAGTCCAAAAACATGCTCATAACTAGCGGAGCATGCCTATCTATACCTTTACTCTCCTTCTTCGGCTGTGTCGGGTAAAAAACTAGGTCATCGAATAAAGACCCTTCCCTTTTCAAGTCAGATTGAGATCCCAACCCTCTGGTTGTATGTCACAGAATACCTACTACTTTGCCTGATTATTAAGCGAAGCGAGCGGGTCAGGGCCCTATTAAATACAAAATCATTTAATTAACATCAAACAAATTAGATTCTGTTTTAACGAGAAAACGTCGTAAAACATTTACGTGTTTGTGATTATAGTAATAAACCGTTCAACCATCCGTTCCAGTGCGGATACGACATCAAAAGAATTAGCTTAGGTTTTATAAAGGGAACATTATGGATGCTCAAAGGTAGAGGTTCCAAGTACAATTGGTTTTACAAAGCTTCATTAAAGAATAAAAAAGTTAACGAATGTAATGTTGCAAGGTGAAGGTAGCACTCAGGCTACCTGATGTTGAATTATCTACAATCCTACGACTGCAATAAAATTCTATGACTTCGAATACGTTGCCAACCCTGAGGACGAAGATTGAAAGAAATGAATGGTCAGACGATGACATTAACATAATTTAGGTTACAGTAGGTACCTTTGGAAGTTCTGAACACAAAAAAAAAAATCTGAATCTAAATCTATAAGTCAAGTACAATTTTTTCCTTCTATACAGTAAGTAACGTTAACGGTATCGTCATCCATGTAATATATAAAAGAAGAAACTAACTGAGGCCCTTGCCAATTTGCATTACGCCGAATAGCGTATCTATTCATTTCGTTTTTAAACCAATCGCGTCACTGGTAGATCACGTGACTATTTGTATCACGTCATCTACCAGTGTGACGCGGTTGGTTTAAAATCGAATCGAATACGCTAGTTAGCGTAATGTATCTTGGCGTCTATTAACGCACAGCCAAAACTGCTGGACTTAGGGCCATGAAATTTGGAAAGAATATTCTTTGGATATGTTAGGGGTTGAATTAAAAGGGGATTTTTCGAAATGCATCCTCTAAGGGGTTAAAATAGGGGGAGTAGCGGGGACCCAATTTTACGCATAGAAAGTCACGGGCGTCCTCTAGTGAAATTATATAAAACTTTGTATACAAACGTTAGTCTGTTTTACGGGCTCATAATATGGAGATATTTCGTTAACATTTAGAACACGTGTCTTACGATTAAAACGTGAGTGCACGAGCAAATAATCCAAAAAAAAATACGGAACAAACTACTTTTCTTTTTTTTTTCTACAAAAAGCTGGAGAAAGAATTGCAATGAATTTGTATCCCGTTAATAATAGAGTCGTTCTAGAAAGTACGTTTTGAAAATCAACTGTTAAAAGGAAAACGTAAAGTTAATCGTTGTTGCTTTGTAACTTAATAGACGCTAGAACCAACTCGAATCAGTATTCTCTCATTTTATGTATCTGTGGTTTTTTAACACAAAAACTCCTTTGTTGTTGGTCTAGCATCGAGTTACACGTAAAAGGTGTAAGTACATAATATTTAAACACAGAAAATTGATCAGAATCGGCCCTACTCTCCCTGTATAATTCCGATTTTCGACTGAGATAAAGGGCATTCAAAGCACGTAAATTTAGTCCGCTTTGTCGTAGGTGACATGAACAACTGGTTCCCTAACAATGTAGGTATTATGGGTACGACTTCATAATACTGTTTGCCTTTCGCCACCCTCGTTAGTTATTGTAAGACTAGAAATCGGAACACGCTATGGGCTCGTAGCTAAGTTGGATATTGTTTCGCTTTAAAAGGTTATTCCAGAGGGCCTATTGTTTGTTAACGCACTCGCAATTGTTTTCATTTTGAAAATCGAAGGCTTGTCTGCATACAAAATGAAAACAATTGTTCCGCTTTGAAGCCAATTGAGATAACGAGTGCGTTAGGCAATAGCGACGCAGGCTTAGAAAACGCTTAATTGACAAAATTAGAAACTATCAGCTATTTATCAAAGTAGATTATGTATTTTCGAATGTAAACTAGTGTTAAATATCTTCGTACCTTCTAGTTTTACCATCTCTGTTTACCTCGTTCCTCTCAAAATAGGTATTTAAAACTATTAACTCATATTTCATAAACCCATGATGACAAATTGTAACTACTAATGTTTGTACTACAAAACGCAAAAAATATCTATGGTTTGTGCATGAATCTAAAGAAGATATTTATAATGGTGACCTTTTCCCGTGTTAGTTTTCGTTCGTTCGTGGTTTAACGCCAACTCAATGTCTCATTTTGTTATGAAATCCTCATTATTGAAAACATTAGAAAAGAAGGAATTAAAAATGTCTTCAGCAATGATGTCAAATTAAATTTAAAGTGTATGTACATCAAAATGTAACAATCGTGAAAATTACAATTAGGAGTTGATAGTACTACGTCGTCGATATCGGTCTAATAAAACAATATTTAAAAACAATAAATGACTTCAAATTAATGATCAGTTCCGTTGAATTTCAACGGATTCTATGACCAGATCTTGACGAAGTTAATATGGGATCTCCCCACCCTCTTCTACCCATAAACAAAATAATCATTAAAATCGGGTCACAATTGGGTTACAAATCGAGATACACAAAAAAACAGTTGACAACCTCTTCCATTTTTAATTCGGTTGAAAAACAAAACGTCAACAACACGAACGACATAACAAGAGCCTACACAACTTTTTAATTAATCCCTAATTGTCACAGTACGTCAACCAGAGCAATATAGTCCAGGCTAACGCTCAACGTGCAGGGGTGTGACAATCGATATGTACATAGAAACGCTTGATCAATATTTGTGTATTCCGTGTTCACCAACCGGCGTATAGGTCACGTGATCTGGTACCTTATGCTAATATTGTGTTGGTGCTCACTGACGAACCAGTCTATGTTGATCTTTAGGTTTGTTCCAACAGTAATGTGCTATAGATAGAGGTATGTTATAGAAACTATTACGTGTCTGATTTAAAACTTGGAATCTACTTCCTTAGTTCGGTCGTTGAACCTCAGCTAGTACCCAGAATTTGACAATCAATGCACTTTCGGGAAATCGTAGTTAGTTTCTAGGAATGCTCATAACAACAACAACAACATTTTAACGACCAATTTTCCTAATTAACCCGAAAGCTACGATCACACAACCATTTGTCGTAAAGCATATTATTACTAGTATTCCGTAGCTTTTATTAACTTGTCAGTAAAGGTAGTGTTTTCTCAAAAGCAACAAAGCGGAATACTGTAACTTGATATCATAAATGAAGGAGGTTTCGCGCAAAGTCCAATTCTGTACCGAGAAAATAAAATACGAAACCTTTGTACATCGATGACGTCCGTATTCAACTTAGGGTCATCTTACATGCCACTGGATAGTGAAAGCCAGCTGAGGTGAGGAACAGGGACCTCCCTAGGGAACAATGAGCTCTGTGATGTCGCTCCTGACCTAAATCTCTTATACTCATATTTTATTGGGGTGCTTGTTACGAATGAATGTAGCTCTTGAATTTCCGCCGTCATTATTTATAATTGCATAACCACTTCTGTTTTTAGTAACACAACACAACTAATTGTAGTTTCTGAACGTCACTCGTATCAAAATATATGGCATAACAGTTTTGATAATTTACTAGAAAAGAGCGGGGTTCTGGCTTTTAATTAAATTAAGAAAAAAATATTGAAAAATAATAAGATGAAGGTTTTTATTGATTGAGATATGCAATCTTTAACTTCGTCAAAAGTCTACGTTTTTTCCTTGAAGCCGCTAAGCAATGGAAAATACTTGAGTCCACCTGGCCCATTCCCACTGCAAACATTAATTATCTACAACTTGAATCTTTCAGTACTTCGTTTTGCTTTATTGATTTACTAGACTACTTCGATTCCAGCATTACATTAACTAATAATGTAACATTTTGATGCAATGTTACAGTGGATGTTCGGGTATAGATAAATAAGGGTTCGTTAATATTTGTCTGAAAAGAAATACGCTTGGTAAACGTGGAATTTGACAAACTTTTATATTGGAAAACCGTTACATAGTTATTCGTTAAAGTTTAACCAACATGAAACGTAATATAAATTCCGCTAAAATCTCTGGTACTTTTCCACAGGAGCTCTCTACTATTTAGTTTTTATTTAGCTTTAATAAAGTTTAATTTAGGTTTTTTTTTTAATTTCATAGTTTTAATTTTGAATTTATGTTATATTTCGACTAGCATAGAGGCGCTATTAATTTCTCCGGTTGTCTTATCCCCGCACTAAGCAAAGGGTATCTTAATGTACCTTTGACATTGAGAATTTAGGAACCGGAGACAACTCTATCATTACCACAAATCGGATTTCACAGTGCAACATGGCGGGATATCGAGTGGAAATCCAAATATCGATATAAATATGATCAATATCCCAGGACCTGGTTCGTGGAGAAAATGTTATTGAGAGTTATATTTTATAAGCAGGCAGCTTAAATAACGACCTCAACGAAAACTGTACAAGTGCGTTGAATATCATTTTTACATTGGTATGGAAACTTAACCCGTACATTTTAGTTTTTGGTTACCACGTAGAAGGACTTTTCCGGTGAGTAAATTAATTTTAGACGTGAAATAAATCTATTGAAAATAGATAATTTTGAGACAGTAATTGTATCCAATTTCAATTTCATACAGAGTAATAAGACGCTATTATTAATTGTATAAAGTGTTGCAATTTGATTCCGCCTGAATAATAAAAAAAACACCGTAGCATATTTTTTATTTATAATCGTACCCAAAGTCACTGATGAGTTATCATTAGACCCCGGTATCGGAGGTGCAAAATGGTAGCTGTCAATTTCGAGCCATTACTAGGGAAGGGTAAACATTGTTTTGAAATATTAACTTCATGTCGATAAACATAGTTATATGTCGATATTTTATTATATCATAATGATAGCGTTTATTCTATAAAGTAGGACTATATAATTACAAAACCAACATGTATTGAACATTTTTATTATTTACAAAAAAAAATCTTTCATCATTAAGAAGTTTTAGTAATCTTCTTAGCATAAAGCATTCATAAATAAATTTAAAACAAAATATAAACTCTTTTATATTCACCAAAGGTCATACCATGTTCTTGATGAATGATCAGATTATTTGCAGTAAACTAGTGTAGTTACAATAAATATACACAACAATTATAATATCTTACAATTAGTCATATTTATCATTAGAGATATATGTCTCGTAATATATTACTAAAATTTGTTCTAAGTTAACGGGTGTTAGACTTCTTCTTCTGTAGTTGAAAATCCACTTTAAGAAAGAAAATGACTTTTCTACTTCGACAGAAGTAATGGGCAAGAAATTACATTTGGCGTAATTCTGTACTGTATTCTTATTTACATCATTAGTAATTTCAACACTTTTGCCATCCAACAAACTTTGTAAAATTTGTATAGTTGTGAACCCAGGATTTTTTTGCAATACATTCCGCATTTTTAAATAAATAAATTTTCCGATTGGATGCAAACGTAATAAGGAAAGTTTTTTTGTTACCTCGAGTATTACATCTAAGGATTCTTTTAAACAAAGGTTTGGATCTTCTAGCTTTGTTATTGAGATCGATAAAATTCTAAAATTTTTATCGATGAAATTGATTTCGTTTATCAGATTTGCATCAGAGAACAATCTTTGTGCTTTGGCTATAGCAGCAGCTTCAGAGAATTTCAATTTAGAAATAATATTCTTAACCTTATGGAAATGATCTTTATAATAGCTGACAGCTTCTATCCACGTGCCCCATCTCGTGATGATAGGTTCAGGAGGAAGAGGAGTATTAGGATATTCTAGTTTAAACATGTCTATTCTTTTAGGGGCTTTTTTAAAAACTTTAAAAACAAAATTTATTAAACTATTTACCTTCGGATAAGCTTGTCTCACGGCTTCAGCTACCCTGTTTAGGCCATGAGCTACACATGTCAAATGAGTCATATTTGGGTAGCTTTTCTTTAAATTTTTACCCGATGTTACCATGTATGACCCCGCATCAGTCACGAAAAATAACAATTTATCACAGTTTTGTTCGTAATTATGGCCCCATAACTCGCGAAGCACCTCATTTACTAGATTACTAATCGTGATATTGTTAGTTGAGTCTAATTTTCGTGAAGCAAAGATGTGGGGCTTAGATAAATAATTTGTTAAAGCTCCAACTATCACATTAGCCACTTTTTTACCCATTGAATCTGTAGTCTCATCAATGCTCAAATATATATATTCGTTGGACACTTCTTCTTTTATAGCATCTTTTTTCTCATTAAATACTATAGGCAAGTAATTTTTGCGTAAAGTTGATTCTCTCGGTAATGTAACATCGCCATATTTTTTATTGAGACAATTGTCCATGAAACTTCTGAAGTTTGGGTTTTCCAATCTGGTCCAAGGTATGTTACAACTGATGAAAAACTTTACCAGATCTCGGTTAAAGTTAAATTGATCTTCATTTGTTTTTCTGTGAGTAAAGGTTTTCAAATGCCTCTCAATACAAAATTTTGTTGGAGTCAAAACGGAGTTGCAAGATATACAATATACTTTATCGTCCTGGTTTACAAGTATTGGAATGTCCTTTATTAAATAATCAATGTGACTAGGACACGCGTTGATGATTTTCTCTTGATGGCATTTCGACTCCATGTGCTTTTTAATATTCCAAGATCTGGAAATGATGTGTACACTGCACACTGTGCAGTAAATTTTTTCATTCGTTTTTTGGAGTTCAGGGTGTTCTGCAAGAAGTGACTCCATTTTCTATGGTATAAATGATTTTAGACGAATAAACTCGTAAACAGCTATTTAATCGAAGAAATTGTTGTAAAGTGACAATGATTATCTATTGACGTAAATAATTTATTATCAGTATAAGTGGCCAGTATTAATCTCTATTGAAAAGGTTTATCACAAGAGTGTTTATGCACTGCTCTGCAACTCGAAACATAAGAAAAGTAATAGCAACCATAGATATATATTTTGTTGTACAGTCGAGTTCATAAATATGTGTACACTTTATATTTTTACGATCAATGATTATCATAGATCAAAAAAAAATAACTGTGTACAACCTAATGTATAGAAAAATCGTGTATCGATATCAACATCAAAAATATGATTACCCATCCCTAAGAACTTGACAGCTACCATTTTGCACCTCCGATACCGGGGTCTAGTTATCATCTCATATTTCAAATATTATCCTCCTCCTTCAACAACGTAAGTCTCGGAATCCCGAGACACATCCATATTATCTTAATGATTAAGGTCATATACCCCGTGTTGCACCTGAATCCGATCACTGATCACCAGAACTGACCTATGTGCTCATTTACCTTCTCATTGCCATAAATACAATATAATACAATACAAATTTATCTTGTTTTATTTAACACCACATACAATAACAGCATAAAAAGTACAAAAAAAAGTTAAAAAGTGAGTTAGCGAGCGGTTTTAACGCTAAATAGCGATTTCTTCCAGATAACCTTACAAAGTAAATCCGCAACCATTACAGGTCATTCCATCGCCACAGATGCAAAAGGCTTTACTGAATTCCGAATCCACTACTTGTTTGTACTGGAAACACTGGAGCGGAATCTAACCGAGCTGGCTACAGCATTGATTGACTGAAGAGCTGTTTTGTTTGGCGAGATATAGAAGTTGAATGCAGAGCTGACTGCCAACCTCCAGAGGCCCTGGGCAAGATGCATTACGCTTACTAGAATTAGCGTTAACTGGTAGATGACGTGATACGAAAAGTCACGTGATCTAAAAGTGACGCGATTGGTTTAAAATCGAAACGAATAGAAACGCTAGTTAGCGTAATGCATCTTGGCAAGCGCCTCAATAGTAGAGAGGAATTTGAATAAGAAGAAGAATACAATGTAGGTAGTAGTCAAAATATTTTATACAGTTACCACATCAAAAATATAATGCTTATACTGTTACTTTGCAGTTAGCCGCCTTCTTTGGTATCTTCTATACGGCAGAATAATGGAGAATAGTAGTAATTGGTATTTGAAATCTTGTAAATAGCATTCATTCATCAGTGATACACACGGGTGTAATTTAGATTGGTCCCAAAGTGTCGTTTTTTTTTACTTACATAAAAACTTAAATAAATTATAAATAAACCTTAAGTGAAAAAATATCAAATTTATGGTAAAAGATAGCTTAATCCCCTGGGAAGAAGATTCTGTCCCGCCAAATTAGGCATTTCGTGAGAGAAAAGCGAAAAATCACTTTTACACGAACGGGGCTCAGGCAATAACTATTTTTGTTATTATACAAAGTGGTAAATTGAGCACATTAATTATAATATCGCATTGTACCTATACTACTCTAATAACTGCTTAATACTATCTTACAAAAGGTTTTCTTGCATTGTTAGTGGAGATTTTACTACCGATTTTAAATACTAATAAACTTAACTGGAATTAGTTTCTTTTACTATTTTTTCCATTATAATCTTGTACCTAAAACTGTACCTGGATGTGAGTGAATATTTATCAAATTTCAAACATTTCTCCACTTCACTTATAATTTTAATACAACACAAGTATTCAAAAATAGGTAGCTGGTAAAAATACATTTTCAAGCACCTCTTTTTCAAGTAACCACTTTATCTTACATTTTCTATTCATGCGACCAGGAAAATGTTATAAAGAACTGCGTATTACGAAATATCAACACGAGAGAAATTTCAGGCAGTGAAAAAGACCGAGTTATAGCAATCTTATAGCTCTGTCCCTTTCGCTGCGTGGAACTTGGCAAGTTAATTCATTGTACAGCTTCACTGAGAATTACGCTCTTACGGTCTTTGGGTTCAGGGTACTCAATAAGGCGTTTTTTTATGAGCAAGCAATTTCGGCTTAATGAGACCGTAGTTCGTACAATTGGATGGATTCCCTTTGACATCGAAGAGTTAATGTCGACTTTATCAGTGTCTTATTTCATGATAGCCTCTCAATCTGGTATTTATTAACATTATAGTTTATGATTAAGTGTGTTAAATTTTCAGATTTTCGTAACGACAAAGGGTACTCACATCCATCTATTCAGGCGAATATACAAAATACCTAATAAATCTCATTTTTTTAATAATACAGTTTTATAAGCTGTATTTACTTCCCTTACGGCTTTCATTTACTTAATACAGAACTTAATTTTATTATAAAATTATGCGTCACACGGTAACAATAAGTAAATACTCATCAAGCGTACAATTTGTGATATACTTTTTTTATAAAATAACACATTAAGTATATCGTCTTATTTCCCGGGGCTTTAGTGCGTTGTATTTAATGTACTCATAGTTGCATTACATTGAATAATAGAAAATATAAGATTACGGAATCTTTTTTTTATCTCACTTCTTATGCAACTTATTACCAAATACCAAATAAACACATACCAAATTATTTAATTTTTACGATAGTCAAATGCTAAACAAAGACCATACAATTTAAAACTACTCACTTTATTAATAGTACGACTTAAAGGTTATTTTTAATAATGGACGCTTCAGCCGTAATTAAATTAAGAACGTTCGGAGTAAGCCTATATTTAGAACCGAGTGTACACGCACACTAAGTTGTTGTGTGCTAATTTTAACCGTGATTTCTGTTTACGGCTAGTGATTTATATTTTGCGATAAACGTTTTATAGATGCAAAGCGCAATAAATCAAAATTATATTATGAACACAAATATCAAATCCGTTGAACGACTTTGTAGTGATTATAATTGATCTTCAAATCAAAGGAAATAAATGCCGTTCATGAAGTTTATGTGATTGCTTGTTATTTATGCGAAATAATAAAACAAGTATTGGTTCTAGGTAATATACTTACTTGGACTTTACTGAAATGTAAATTAAAATAAAAGTTTATAGTTAGGTTAAGAGTTATCACACTAACATTATAAGTGCAAAAGTTTGTATACACGGTCACGAGCGTTAATTCGGGACCCATTTTAAGAAAAATATGCTTGAAGTCGTCAATATCATTAGAGATGTGAAGTAATTTGTAACTTTTACAAAACTCAACCTTATTGTTGTACAATGTCAGATTGACTTTGGACCTAAGGTGGGTACCAAAATTAATCTCGCGACTGTACGATTGTCACTTATTTACATTAGCTTATATCATGGCGACTCTATCGCAGGGTCTTTAGCTTGAGCCCCACGTTGGGCGCCAATTACTTTGCTGTAGTACCAATGTACTAATAATAATAGATTGGTAGATGGATATGAACTTAATCAAAATTTCAAAATGGCTTATGATTATGTATTGATTCAAACGTGATCTGTGGTTGCTTAACTTACAATTTGTGCCTTCCTGATGATGAGAGGATTTATTATTGATTTTAAGATTTAAAATACTGTTCATTCATTATTAACTTTGTGAACAGTAACGGAGGAGCTGCAAGAGACGTGGTCTAGCGAACTTATGGAGAGAAACCAAAACTGTTTAGCAACATTTGTAAAATTTGAATAATCTGGAAAATTTACCTGTAAGATGGTTTACACGGACGAAGCTTGTTTTTGTACCAGAGAAAATGATTTATTTGCAGAATTTATTTTATTATTTGATCAGTGTGTAAAGTTCATGGGTTGAACACTTTGTTTTACTTAGCTATGTTAAATTAAGACTAGGAATAGAGGTATGATGTAGAGACCGTCACCAAAGTTTTTTGTGTTACCTTGGACAAGATTATTATAATGGCTGACCATATTTTGATAAAATAAAGCATCACAGATAAACAAGCAGAACCTACAATTTATTTGTTATTAGCAAAGCGATTTTGCTGTTACTATTGTTTTTTCAATTATTTTTCGCTACAGTTTAGCTTTTGTATTTCATAATGTACTGTTATTTAATGATTGCTTACAAAATAGCTTAGAAATTGCTAATTAAAGGTCTTGCGTCCAACCCAGTTGGACGTTCCCTTCAACAAACTTTATTGATTAGATTAACAAGCTGCCCTTTACCCTAAACAAATCTTCAACTTTGTCAGTTTGTCCTGCCCAATTCATGATCCAAGCGGCCAAGAGTTCAACCGGCAAACATGTACTATCAGCCCATTGGAACCCTGACCCGCCATAGAACGTTGTCACAGTGACATAATGAAACAATTTGTTTGACACTTCTTACAACTTGAATCATAACGTCACTGTGACAACTGTCACAGCGACAATTGAACTCTATTGTCACTGTGCATGTTCAGTGTATAGTCAAGTTTAGTCACTACAGAATCGTGTCATAATAATAGTTTCACCAACAAAGCCAGAAATAAAAAAACTTCTTCACATCAGCACCTAAAAAAGGCAGGTTTTGCTTTTACAAAATAGGAAACAAAATTTGATTTTGCTGCGAGCGTCGGAAAGTAACTTTTTAATTCTAAAATAAAAATGCCGAGAACAGTGGTTGGTCAATTTGTTGGGTTTAAATATACGTGTGATTTAATATTTTTTACCTTTAATTATTATGTAGGTACTCGTTTCTGAGGTGAAAATTTGTTTGTGCAACACGAGACTAAAGGTCAGGATGGAGGAGATGGATGGTGGAGGAGTTGCTCGGGATTCAAAATCAAACTTGCAGCAAAAACCAACAATTTTGCTATTTTGTTGAACAAATACCTATTCTTAATAATTATATCTTCACTACATTCATGTCGGCCCAGGGCGATATAAACGTAATAATAGTTGGTGTTTATGGAAGTTTTAATACTGATATTAGACGAAAAGAAACAGGTCATTGGAGGACACAAAGACCTATCGATTTAACCTTCGTGTTTATTCAGCCATTGTTCACAGTTCAAAATTTGGTTTGGCTAAGTAAATTAAATTGTAGTTGGTTTTTGTATGTATTATTTTATTATGTAAGCACTTTATTGTACAAAAGATAAACAAACCCTTTACAATAAAGATAAAATTAGAATGTACAGCTGGCCTTATTAAGCTGCACACTTTAGTTCATTGTCATTTTTTCGTTATATTTGAACTGCTGCACATCTATACCAGGCGTTAAAGTGACAAGGTTCCAAAGTATGCAGCTACTTTTAAGGCCGACTGTACTGCCGCACCGTAGGTATTATTATAAACTGATTTAAATTCGCTTTCGGAATTGAATCACTGCGAGCCAAAATCAAACTTCACCATTTTTTAGTATTTGTTGTGTTTCTACTTATAAGGCTGATTTAGGCTGACTTCATAAAATGTACAAAGGTCCTTGAGAAGAATGTAAAACGTTTTACACCGGGTAGGCAAGTTATAATGTAAAATAAGAGAAGTAACAACAAAAGTAAACGAAGCTTTAAAAAAATGAAATTATCGACGTAAATTAAATACAAAGATAATAATTAATATGCATAGTACACACTCATTACATAGAATGTTTCACTTCGCCAAATTTTCATTTCATCGAAAGCTTATTTCTGTTGAAATCGTATTGTTTCAGGTTATTTTAAGTTTACGTTGATTAAGTTAGGCTAGACCTGTGACCACCAAAAAATTATAATTCATTCACGTGTACCTTTCAATTAAATGAAAATTCGGCGAAGTTAAGATCTCTGAGTGTCAGAAAAAATATGAATGCCAGTGATTAAAGGTTAAACCGGCCATATTAATTAACAAATCTTGTTACTGTCTAATCTTGTATCTTGTACTCAAGGTAGATATCTGTTTCTGATAAGTGTTAATAAATTCGTCTACTGACTTGACCCGAAACCATAATACATGTCCTACCCAACCGTGATTAACTAAAAAGGTTAACCAGTGGGCTGTGATCGATTGTTCCAGAACCCCTCAAAACAGGGTTACGGCGGATCGATGTGGACACGTTTCTTCGCTACCGGTTTTGAAGCCGTATTAGAAATTGTTTGTGAACTTAGTTTGTAAGTTGTTATAGTCAAATTTCGATACACGTTACATGGCATTTGATTCATTATGTAAATCATGGGAAAACGTTTTGAAACACATGCGTATGTATACATTTGATTTGATTTTTGGTGTAATTACAGGTTATGTTTGTCGTGACATAAGAGAAATGGTTTTATAAAATTTCATTATGCAATAGTTGGTTGTAAAAAGTGTTTTACTCTATTGAGGATTTTTTGAATACTAACAAGGTACATCGTAAATGGCATTTTGTATGTATAACTTTAGGTTAAGTCATGCATAAAATATTATACACATAACACACAACATAAACTCACGCCTTTATTCCCTGAGTGGGGTAAGCAGAGCTACAGAATTACCAACAACTCTAAAAACTTGTTGATAATTCTGTAACCACAATTTGCACACTTAGGCTAAGATGTTTACCAGTGTATTAGTGACAGGTTGCAAGCCCATCGCCTAGCAAAACTTATGAGCTAGACTGTAATAGGAAACGTTTATTATTACTGTATCACCTTATATCCCTATAGTCATGCTATAAATGATATTTGATTTGATTTGATTTGTAGTAAAAAAAACCGTAACCTTGCACTTTTTTCTTGTCTTTGTAGGTAAGTTGAGACTAAAGTACTTACTTTTATTTACTTTCAGTAAACCACAGTACCTATTACAGTACTCGGCTGTCGATCGCTTTCACACTCTCTGGCATAACAAAATCTACCTGACAGATGCCAATTATAGTGTGACAGTGATTTACTGTCGAGTGGCATTAATACTCTGATTTCACTGTAATGAAACTTCACTTTAATAGATTAGTTGAACAAGAAAAAATAGATTTTTAATCATTTTAATTATCATTTATGGTTAATAAACTTCTTACTTAAGTTAGCCAATGTCTTATTTACGTGTGTTTTTATGTTGTTGATTAATTTGTTTTTTGTTTGTTGTGGTGCATACGGAGGATTAGTTAACCGAGTGTATAGATAATAATTCATGATTTTCTTTGTTTCTGCTTGGACACGACTTTAGACTTAGCGGCGCTTGTGCGGGGTGGCGAGTGTAATAAAATCGAGTAAAACAATTATTATCGAGCGCGGCGTCCTAGCCGGTCATCGTCTATACATACTCGTACTACCCCTTTGTTTTGCCAAACTAAGCTATCCCGTGTGCTTATAGGCACATAGGCAGCTAAATTCGGTTGGTACCCATTCTTTTCTTATGCCTCCGAGAACGTAGGACAGCTTAAAATTGCAGATCTTTGTAAATTTCAGTAACTACTAAATACGGACACGGGACCCAGAGGGGTTACCATGATATACCTACTAAAGGAGACTAGTGTAAGCTGGGAGAATGGGACAGAGCTATAGCAGTAAATACTGGAAAAGGGCCGAATCTTAAGTACCCGAAACCGACGTGCGTGCATGACTCGATGTATGAATGTGGAAGAAGCGAAAGAAATTTGTCAAGATCGTAGCAAGTGGAAAGAAGTGGTCTCTGCCTACCCCTCTGGGAAACAGACGTGATTTAATGTATGTATGTATGTACAGCTCTGTCCCTTTCTCTCAACCTAAACTGAATTGCTTTTGTACATTATGGTAACCCTCCTAATTCCAATCGTCATAGCAATTTTCTGGAACTTTTTCGTTAAGTTTACTTACATATTGATAAAAGGAAAAAGTTTGTGCTCGAAGTACAGACCTTTAGTTTTCCCGAGAGAACTATTAGTCATTATTATCTTTAAACCCGCCTGTAAGCTAGACTAACTAAGATCAAGTATTTTCTAACAAAGGAAAATGATAGAATTCTTTCGAAATGAAAAAGTGAAATGTTTCTTTTATTTTAGCAAAAATTACTGATACGTAAGCAATACCATGCTCAAAATGCTCATGTCCTGAAAATACATAAAGTTTGTAATGCAATAACTTTAAATTAATGGGTAACTTTACCAATAGATAATCGGACAATTGATTCAAAAAACCCGCAATGTTTTTGAAAGATGTATACAACGACACCACACACTATGGGGTAGACGAGAAAAAAAAAACACACAGACACTAAAAAAATGTTTTCATAATTAGGTACCTATAGTTTTTATTTTATTTCAGAATAGAATAGAATACTAAAAAAAATGTTTTCATAATTAGGTACCTATAGTTTTTATTTTATTTCAGAATAGAATAGAATAAACATCATTTAAAGAACTTTAACTTTGTCAGTTTTGTGATGAAAATTAGTTACATTGACGGTCGCAATGTATGATTAACTTTCGTCACAAAACTATCAAAATTAAAGTTCATCAATTTCAGTCCTTAATTGGGGTACACGTTTTCGGAAAACGCCCAAAAACTAAATTTAAATCATGCCACAAACATACACAAATATACAGACACGTTTAAGTTATAGCAACAAAATAGTAAAATAACCTAATGGCTTACCCTCTATACACTCCAGTCCTAGGAACGCCGAGAATTCTAATTAGAGCATTGATAACCAGTAATTGGGTTGTTCGGTGATATGTGTTTGGGCAGATTAGATTAGCTTTCTACATTGACCAGGTTAGATATACTTTCTACATCCATTCTGAGTATCGGGACATATTTTTTTTAACGAACCTAAATTTCGTAAAATTATAATAAAGAAGTAATGTAAAACTACTTAGAGTTTTTTAATCCTTACCTGAAACAAATTCTTACCTCCACCTGTTTTGTAAGTTCTTATACTTATTCTGAATATTGATAAATTTCTTGCTCACCAAATAAAAACAATTAAAATGAAACAGAAGAAAATAAAAATGTACAATACTTCTTAATTATTAAAACCATACGCGATAAGATTCAGGTTTACAAAAAATGACTTAAATATTTTGCAAGTTTTTTAAAGTGGGTACCATAACCAATTGAGTTCTAGATAATGATATCCTTTATAAGTTCTCTATAGAACTGTTGAGAACAATTGGTACGTAAATTACCTTTGCAATCATGTTAGCAGATACACCGCGTGCGCTTGGCCAGATTAGATTCGCTTTGTACGTTGTTGGCTTGTCCTACGAAATGCCAACATGCGCCCTAATGAACTTGTCTAGTATAAGCTGTGTATCATCAATTAGGAATTGTTCTAGTGTTTCCTAATAAGGTATAATGTGCTTATAAGTTTCTTGTCTTATAACAGTTATAACTGTTAATTACATTATAACAGTTGAGAAATGTGGACGTTTTGTAATAGCTGTTTAAACTGGCATACATCTTTTTTATAGCCATCAAAGGCATACGAATGGACTGGCTATCGTATGAAAACGCGCTGGCTTAGTTGGTAGTGACCCTGCCTACGACGCTAGTGGTCCTGGGTTCAAATCCCGGTAAGGTCAGATATATGTATGATGAGCGCGAATATTTGTTGCTGAGTCATGGATGTTTTATTTGTATTTAAGTATATATTTCTCTTTATAAGTATTTATATCGTTGTTTAGTACCCATAGTACAAGCCTAGCGCTTATTTTGGGACTAGGGCAATTGGTGTGACATTGTCCCCTGATATATGGTAAGGTCATCGTATAAACGTCCGAAATGTCGGGGCACAGCTAATTTGCTGTATTTCATTCAGTATTTTTTAGGGCGTTAAAGTTATACATGTAGATGCTGAAGAAAATTCGCATTATTATCGCATACAGTTTATTTTAATGTTAAATACGAAGAGAAAAGGACCTATATAAATGGACTTAAGTCGATTTTAATTGTTCTGGATAATGTAAGTGTAGGTACTCTCTGTGGTGCGGTGGTTCCACTGTAGAATATTGCTATAGACACGAAGCTGAAAGTTTACTCAGAGCACTTCCCATGAAAGATCTTAATGATCTAATCTAATGATCACGCAAAAATACCCAAAGCATAGTATAAATAGAGAAGTTAATCTCCGGCCCTTTCGGAGTTTCTGTTACCTATTGCCGCTCGGGCGCTAGGGTTTCGTTGATGCGCGTCTGTTAATACTTAACACGCACGCAATCAAAGGCGGTGACAGCAAGGCCACGGGGCCTCGCTGTCACCGCCATTAATTGCGTGCGTGTATGACGGCTTGGTCCGTCCTGTTGAGTTTGCTTGTGGTGGCTCGCGGCGCATACGGTCAATGCACGCACACATGCAAGCCGCGCGATATACCTTCGTCTGAATAGAAACTACACAAAAAAAACAAATCAAGTTTCGCAAATTCGAATTTTTCGGTATACATGGGATCGTCAATGATTATTATTATTCTTTATTCAATTATTCATTTAATGTAATATATGTAAGTACAATTTTAATTAAAACTAACAACTTGTTTGACTGTGGGGACGGCAGTCTCTAAGATAGAATTTAAATTAAATAACAGTAATTTTCGAATAGTTCTTCTCCGTATAGACTCAAAGAGAAACCAATTGATACGAGTACCTATACAGGGTGCCTCTGACCATGTGGCTTTAAATGCAAGGATCAATTATACTCGCAAAACTGAGCATCTTTTGTTCTGCAACTTTTTAAAAACATGTCGTTTTAATTTGTTTTGTTTTTCATACAAACTAAATGTAATTTTCAATGTATGCGATACAATACTAAATTGACAGCACATCAATAATTGTTTTTCTTAATGAGATGTCAAATGTCAAATGAATAAAATCACGTCATTCGACTTTTAATTAATTAAATCAGGAACTACTTTCATCACCGAGTAAGTACAGTCGCGGAATGAAAAGGTTGACCACCTTAAGATCGGTTTTTGCTTGCTCAGTATTAGTTATCAGTATCTGCTTATCGACTCGTCTGTTACACAGTTTAAAAAGGTAACATGTGCTTGCAACGCGTTAATGAATTTATTTGAAAACTGGTCAACCTTTTCATTCCGCGACTGTACAATAAAGGGCCGAGTTCACCAACCAGTTTAACAGACGGTTAAGTATTAATCAGCTGTTAGTTAATACATTTTACAACCGTCAAACCGCTAACTGTCCGTTTCATTGTTGGAGAACACTGCACTAAGGCGGCAATTATTTTGATAACAGTAAAAACAAGTTTCTTTAGTAAAAGATTTAATTTATCCTTTATCACAACAAAAACCAAACATTCAAATCAAACATCTTCTTAATTAACAATTTATTTACAATTTTACACTCACTGTCGATCTCGTATTGAATTTTCAGGAACCAACGATATTGATGACCAGTTTCCTTATTCCAATGGGGATTGTCTGTTGACCAATAAGGGACATTTCTGCGATTCCACATACCATTGCGGTAAAATGTGCTTTCATCTTTCTGTCCAGATAACACTTTTTAGAAAATCTGGATTTTGGCGATGTTGTTCCAAAAACCATTCACAATAAGCTTTACGTATTGGGAAATCCCTCGGTAATAACCCGTGTACCTTTTGCGGTTTGAATGGGTGCCGTTTGTTCTTTTTCAAAACTTTATGAACTGCCGAATGATGGATTCCAAAAATTCTAGCTGCGACCCGTGTACTCGAGCAAGGATAGTCAGCAAAATAAGCCAAAATTCTGTTTTGGCCTTGTAATGACAAAGGGTTATTGCCCACGGCTTCCACCTGCGTATTGCTGGTAATCGGTCGATCATCTCTTATTCGTTGAACTGCATTTACTATTACACGAGAGTTATGTGGATGCCTACGATTCGGAAACCTTTCTCGGTAAAGTCGGAGTGCTTGGGCTCCGTTTCCTTTTGTTTCTCCGTACAACAACACCATATCAGTCAATTCTGCTGAAGTGAACACTTGATTTGGCATTTTTAAATTTATTACCTACTTAATTGTTAAACTGAATAAAATTTCTTTGACAGCAAGATTTTTGATTGAAATTTTTTAATTTTTAAACAAATTGTAAGTGAAGAGAAGAGGTTGTTAAATTACGAGGTTGTAAATTAGTTTCATACCAAAAAAGGTGAAAAACAAAGATAAACCTCTTTATGGTACATTTGACAATGAGTTTGTAAGCGGAATAGAAAATTATCTTTTAAAGGCCCCCGTACCAAGAAAATTTTGCCCTCGTACCATGAGATAGCGATAATACCGCCATGTCCGATACACTGATTTAACGATTAAACTTTGAGGATCAATAAATTATCTAAATTCAAGTTAATTGAAAATGTTACAAAACAAAAGTAGCTCAGTTAAGCGACTAGAATCGAACCTTGCATTTAAAGCCCCATGGTCAGAGGCACCCTGTATAAATTATCAGCCAATACCTATCGGACCGTTCCAGTTTAATTTCTGAACCTTGACCTTTTTTCATCATGTTTATGACTCACATTATTTTAAACGTTATAGACTTAATTATTTGTTTTGTTGACGAGTAATATTGATAGTACATTAACCTGTGTTGAAATATACATATTACAAAATACATATATTATGTACAGCTAATGCGCTACACATTTAAGCTTCCCCAAAAATATCCACCATTCTTTTTTCAACTAGTAAAGTGCGAATTCCTTTACGAATAAACAAACTTGTTTACTAATACTTCCGAGTAAACTAAACAATGTTCCATAACCACACCCCAAAATAAAAACAAAGCACTTGCCGCTCTGAATAATGGAAATAATGGAAACGCGCGCTGCCATAAGTATATTGACTGACCCTTTGTTTAAACGTGACCAGTTAGTATTGATTTTATAAAGTTCATAGCTTCATTTATTATTGATACGACTATTTCATAGTTACCTTCACCTATTACATTATGGACTGTATCTTCGGTCTTCGTTAATGTTTTATAACATTACAGTAGCATACTACACTCAGGAGCAATGAAAACGAGTTTATTTGAAAGGAAACCCTATACAAAGTGAAGTTTTCATTCCTCTTGACTATTATGTTTAATTATACCTTCTATCCTAATGAATTCGTAGCAAATATCACTATTATGCTATAATGTATCTTGTCATTAGTTTTAGTATTTTATGGGCATAGTTTATCATGCTATAATTATGCTCGCACTTAATATACCTACTAAGTTTTATTTTTTAAAAAAATTGTCTATTATAAACATTATTTAAGTTAAAATTTAATAGCACGTCAAGCAGTAAACGATAATTTGGGGTTGTTTACCAAAACGTGTACCCCAATTAATTAAGAACTGAAATTAAGGAACTTTAATTTTGACAGTTTTGTGACTAACTAATTTTCGTTACAAAACTGACAAAGTTAAATTCCTTCATTTTATTCTTTAATTGGGGCATAAATACGTATGTCTAAGTGAAAACGCCCATGTACATCATGATAACAAAATGAAAGATTACAACATTACGCGTTGTTTTGGTTGGATTTTAGTACAATAAACATACATTCAAGTGAATTTAGATTTTTATTTAAAATATAATTATGTTAAACAGTCAAGATGGACGCTAAATATTTTTACTAGAACCCATTAATATATTCAATCACACAGCTACAATTCCACTTTTACTCAAATATAGTGTTTTTTTTTTGGTTTTGTACGCACAGAGACCCATTGTCTTTGGTCAAGTATATTTGTGTCCATATCTTTTCGTCTGTAAGTAACTACGAGAGGAAGATGCGGGCTGAATAGAAAGATAAAGTGAGCTAACCCTTTAGATTAATGGAGATAGCACAGAATAAATGTTGGATATTGGAAGTTGAAAATTAAAATTAAAGAAAAATTAAAGAAGTTCTGGCTTGACTCTATCTCCTAAATATCAATATCCTCTAGATACGTAAAATGTAGTTTATGTATGTATATTTAACTATTAATATGTATATTTCTATATCTATTTATGTAGGGATTTGAATGTAGTTTTATTTTAAATTTTATTATATAAGTTTTATTGGTCTTCTTCTTGTACACTTGTTTACTCGTTGCACAACCGTTCACTCATCTCAATCTCTCAAGGGTTAGCTGGAAGAGATCCCTTAAAGGGATAAGTTCGCCTTTGTACATATTTTTATATTAATTGTATTGTTATGGTTTTTCTTTTGTACAATAAAGTGTTTACATACATACATACATACAAAACGTTTGAAAACTATAAATTAAATGATATTAATTCAGCACTGAGTTTGAGGTTATATGGGATAGCCTTGTTTTATTTGTTGGCCTGGGCACGACTTCGAGCGCTTTTGCAGCGGAATGGAGAAAAACGAAGCATGCCAAGTGGCTTTTTACCTCTTTTTTGAGCTTTAATATTATAAAAACTCACATTTATTTGACAAAACACTGTACCACCATTAAATATTTGAAACTTTGATAATTATATAAAAGTAGTCGCTTACCTACGATATTGTTTAAAGATACGTGCATGATGACATTGATGACGTCGATGAATTTAGAGGAAGTGAGAGTTGTATATTTAGACCGGTAAACCTTATATGTTCAATAGTCTCTGCATACTCCACTGGGAGACAGGCGTGAAAGCATATAATGTAATGTATATATGTTGTTTATTAAATATTGCATAGGCAGAACTTTGAAATAACATAGTACCATCATGCCGTTTTTGGCAATACTCTCAAAAGCTGCAAAGCCAGATTGTACAACTCACTATTGATCTAGACTAATATTATAAAACTGAAGAGTTTGTTTGTTTGTTTGAACGCGCTAATCTCAGGAACTAATGGTCCAATTTGAAATATTCTGACAGTGTTAGATAGCCCATTTATACATATATCACACTAACATAAACCGAAGCGGAGCGAAGGCGGACCGCTGGTATAAAATAACTTTGAAATTTATAATAAGCGGGTCACTAGTAGAATGACGGAATCATAAAATGACTGACTCGCAAAATGACCACATCCCTTGTAGCCTATATCTTAAAATGTCCGAGTCGCAAAATGGACACAGTGGTTTTTTCATTTTATCATTGTTTGAGTACCAGTCGACGGAGCCCCGTACGGCGGGGCTCTTATTTCTAGGTAATTTGCCCTTCGGGCATTTAAAGTAACCTAACGAACCTAACCTACCTAGTTACGCAAAGAAAGTAGTCCTTTTGCAACTCGGACATTTTGAGATGTAGGCTACAAGCGATGTGGTCATTTTGCGAGTCAGTCATTTACGACCTAGTCATTCTACTAGCGACCTTATAAAAACATATTATGTGAAAACAAAAGTAACCTCAGATGTCGAATCGTATTGAATTCATGGTCATCCTTTACTATTATTTTGAAGCAAGCCAGTTAAAATAAATCAGCAAGTAGAGTACGTATTCCATAATCCTACATTTCAGGCAATGAGCGCTGCCAAATACTTCAGGGGCATGAAAATAACCTCCAGTCGTAATACCCGGTCGGCTCAACAAGCTTAATCATACGCGAATAAACATTTCTTGAATGGACCATTTACTATCAAAATATTGTTCTCTGTATTCAAATAAATCCAGAACTTAAAGGTTTTTCTGATCTGTTCTAGAAATACTACATGAACATTACAAAATGTTAACGTAAGTTTTTGATACCATGTTTGCTTTTGCTACATCTGAATTAAACACGTGAAAGGGGCCGCCTTAGGTGCACTTTTTCGAGTCAAATTGGAGAAATACTGGAAAAGGGCCGAATCCTAAGTACCCGAAACCGACGTGCGTGCATGACTCGATGTATGAATGTGGAAGAAGTGACTGAAATTTGTCAAAATCGTAGCAAGTAAAAAGAAGAAGCCTCTGCCTACCCCTCTGGGAAATAGGCGTGATTTAATGTACAGTCAACCAATTTGATTCCTAGGCCACTATTGACTTTGTCAACGTGACGTTGTTAACCAAATCATAGGGAGTCTCTTACGTTTTGGTTGACAACGTCACTTTAACATAGTCCAAAGTGGCCTAGAAATCAAATTGGTTGACTGTATGTATATTATGTATTTCAAAATTTTCAAAAGTTTCAAAGATTTATCAAAAAAATATTTTTGGTCACCTTTTTTTTGTAGCCTATCAAGAACAAACTAATGCGTCTCAACAAGGTGGTTCCACGTTTAGTATTAGCGGAGATCCTGTTGGCATCTTCCATCTCACATCAGTTAGGTGCCATAATATTGCATTGCCATGAGATTTACATAATTATTATGACGTGGTCCAAATTTCTGCCCATTCCACTAACGGAAACTGATTCAAAATTGACTTGCAAATGTTGAAATGGACCAACATACAGTCAACCAATTTGATTTCTAGGCCACTTTGGACTATGTTAAAGTGACGCTGTCAACCAAAACGTAAGAGACTCCCTATGATTTGGTTTACAACGTCACGTTGACAAAGTCCATAGTGGCCTAGGAATCAAATTGGTTGACTGTACGTCTGAACAGGGCTGAGACAGTGCACTGTAAAATATTATTGTTTTTGACGTATTTCCGTATTGTCAACGTTTTTATAGCTCTTATTTACTTGACAGTAATGGCGGCCGAGTTGAACAATACCAAAACACATCAAAAGTGATGTGATTTTACTGAGGTGAATAGAGGCCTAGAAGAGTGCGCGTAGTTAAAAGTTTGTAAAATACTCTTATACGGTCACGGACATCAATTGATTACGCACTATAGAACCTTGTCGCATGAAACCAACGCTTCATTCCTATGTAATTTCTACCTCGTCACTTTTAGGTTCTATGGTGGATCAAAATTTAAAGCCCTAGACTGAATTTAATTTAAGATTTTAAAAGTTAATTTTTATCTTCTTTTACGACGCCAACAAAACTGACCTTTTTGCAAATAAAGTTATTTCCAGACTAAATAAGATTACTCAAAGTATGAAAATGAACAAAATATATTCGAAGATGTAGGCGTAAAGGGCCAGAATAAAAAATACGATTGTATTTCAGATGAAAAATCTTAGTTAAGACGGCTATCGGATATAACTTTATTAGATCACTTAACTATCAGTAACGACTGGAGAATTTAAATAAGAAATTAAATCAGGGCTTATTATTCTAGTAGGTAAAGCTATATTACTTTCGACACGTTATCGTAATGTCAAAGATATTATTGTATTATTGTTTTACCAAGTAAGCAAGTTTAGTAAGCCACCAAAAACTAACGACAGGTTACAATTTTTTTTTTTTTCTAATTTGAACAACAAAAATTACAAAACAATATCAAATGTATGCGTTGCGATACATTATAAATATCGATAAATAAGTAGTGATGTTTTTTATTCGTAGACAATTTTAAAGTGTGTTGCAAACGCGAAAATTTAAAAACTGCCATATTATTATCATTATCCTATTCCCTTTTACCCTAAAAACGCTTTGATCGAGATTCCAGAATCGACCACTATTCATATTATTTTCGCCCTAAACGGAAAGCCGTTTTGGCGAAAAAAGCCTTTACAATTTAATTAGTAGTGTCAAACAACAATGATTCCATTTCGACGAAATTGGGTTACTTTTACGCCGGCCGAAATGAATCCATCCGAGCGAGCTACAAATGAGAGTCCAGTCACGAAATAAATCAGCTTTAAGCCTATTGTCCAGTGAAGCTACGTGGAATGATAACGGACCCGTATATTATAAGCATAGCTATGTACGTTAATTATGGTGGAGACACTAGGATCTTTATATGACCTTGAAGATTATTTGTCTTTCTTAAAGAAAGTACAGAGGTCGTATTATGAGCTCGTAAAACCTAGCAAGCTCTTTGCAGTGAAAGAGACATACGGACTAATCCTCCTAATCCGACCAAAAAAGCTCCTTATCCCTTTAAGTAAATGGTTCTTGGCAGGTTTTGACACCTTGTAATACGGCCTATATTAGAAAGGAAAGGAGACTCAGTCTGTCAGATAGTCAGTCAGTCATTAAATAAATCAGCTTTAAGCCTTTTGTCCAGTGAAGCTACGTGGAATGATAAAGGCCTCGTATGTTATAAACATCGCTACGAATGGGTTTATTATTGTTTAGACACCAGGATCTTTAGCAGATCTTAAAGACGTTTTTTTTGTTCAGGAAAATACAGTATAGAGGATTTATTACAAGCGATCATATCCCGAAAAGTTCTATGCAGTTTGAAAGGGACAAACATAAATATAGACTTGCTAGTAGCATGCGAGTGTCTTTGTCACTTTTACTGACTACGCCTGCAATATAAAACTGTGTTATTAGAAACAGTACAATCTTCAACATAATCAAGCTTAAAATCAGTCGGAGAAAATAAATCAGAAGGACTAAAAGACTGAATCGGCAAAAAGGACCGCATAATAGATTGGTCTGGGCCACAAATAGTTTGTTGATTGTGCGCTGTTACATTTGCAAGTCAATGACATTAAAACGACTTTTGAGCGGGAAAAATCTATCGGACTGTCACTTCTTTTATACTCCAATTAGGGTAGAAGGTAATATTAAATTTGACGAATGTTTGTGCAGGGCATAATTTTTTTAAACTTAGTTTATTGAATTTAGTTATATGTCAAAGTGCACTGCATTTTATGATCGCATTGTCAAACAATTTATTTGAAAGTTAAGTCCAGTTCGTCGCTAGTCAAAAACCTAGCCAAAGCACAAGTTTTCACTAAGTATAGGGGTTGAAAATGTCAACTTTTATAATTGTTATTTTTTTTATACAGTACTCACAGTACAGCAATCTTCGTTTTTTTATGAAACACACGTGATAAAAATACTGTCAGTTTTGAGTAAATATAATCTTTATTCTAAGACTCTCGCTACTACCGTGTTAAAATGAAAGCGATATCGTAAGTTTGATCCAGCGTCAAATCACCGCCAATACTGAATTTTTGAGTTAGGTACTCAAATTAGTGTATAAATGGAAGCATCAGACCAGTGTCATTTTAATAAAACTTATAACCTCCAAAGTAAGAATTACACTGTCAAATCTAACCTATTGAAGTTCATGTACTTTAGATAATTCGTGAAAATTAAATGCTTTTGAAAATGTAAAGCAATTCTGAAGGTAACCTCGATCGTGGAACCATTTATGCCTTGTAGTAATTCATCGGTTCAATCTACAGCTTTGATAGCAGGTTAACGCATCATTAAACAGCATAGAAACATCAAATCTAAACTTTTATTTCCAAACCCGTGGATAGATGTGGATTTATTGCTGTCAGAGTGGCGTTCTGTATGCCATGTTGTCCAAATAACCCACCCACCTGCAGCGTGATTTATAACATTTATTTTTGTATCAGGCGATGATGTCTTCCTTTTTTAATGGATCGCAAAAATAGACGTAGAATTTGTTTTGGACGCGGACGTTGAACATTCAGCGATGACAGATTGCATAGTTAGGTACGTGTAAAAATTATACGTACGTAATTTCATTTGCACAGTACAAAATGTCAATACTAACAGGTTTCATTTCTCTAATTGGCCAGCAGCGGAGCGACGTTTTTGCGATATTTTAGCTCAAAGTTACTATTTCTGGTATGAAAATTTTACGAACCATGATTTGATTAACCGTTTCAATCATTTGTTTCGTTCTTTACTATGAAGCTAAAATACGCGGATAATAACAATTTCACCATCTGCGTATTTAATACAATATATTTGTTCCTGAGTCATGGATGTTTTCTAATGTATTTAAGTATATATTTCTTTATATAAGTATTTATATTGTTGTCTAGTACCCATAGTACAAGCTTAGAGCTTAGTTTAAAACTGGGTCAATTGGTGTGAGAGTGTCCCCTTATATTATTTTTATTTATTTAATAGAGGGTATTATAATGCTTCTTTTTATCCTGGAAAATGGTACTTTCCCCAAGAGAACATCGATAAACACGCAATCGTTAAAGGTCACTCGAGCGATAGGATCTTTGTTTTAAAACAAATTCAACTCACACCAACCTCACACTGCTTATGTAAAATTGCACGTCTGTGGCGATTTATTTTGAGAGTGCAACTTTTATGGCATGCTCAAGTTTTCAACGTGTTTAAAAAATTATATATCTATTTACGCCTTTGGCTCATATGTAATACAGACAAGGTACCGACCAGAGTGATTTAAGGACGCGAATGGACTTGTGGTATTATTTTGTTTAGTATATCTGAAATTCCTCCTTTCTTCTAAATCACAGCTCTCGGGGAGTGGATATTTGGTATTGAGATGGATTTTGCAAAATGAATAATTCCCTTTTGCGTTTAACTATGTTAAACTGTGCAAATAAATTTGGTTCACTAGAGTTAACGAGTCATTTCCAATCCAGAATAATATTATTCATGCGAACGTTCGTTTGTTTGTGAATTCTTGACGCTGCAATGGCTGGACACATTTGAATAAAATTTGAAATGGAAACAGCTTATACATTTCATTCCGGAAAATTAAAAAAGTCCCGGAATAATGATAATCGAAATCTACACGGACGAAGACACGGGCAGGAGCTAGTGTTAAATAAATATAATATTATCTAACTCAAATCGCCGTAAAGTTTGTTTAGGCTTATGTGTACCAGATTACGAGAAACATACTTATTTAGACAAATATTTGTAAGATAATTATGTATCAATTATTCAATACGAAAGTTCATTAGGATGGAAAATACATAATTAGCATGAGTTTTAAATTATTTTACATAGTATGTCTAACAAAATTAGGTACAGAAGAACAAATATCACTATATACTAAAAGTATTCTACTAGTGATGTTTTATTTTCAAAATCAGTCCAATAGATATCGAGTTTATTAATTAGACACAAACCATAATACAAATCTCTTTATAGTAATATTATAAACTATGTGTAGGTTAAACGGTGTGATTCGTATGACCACGTCAATCGATCATTGATCGGTACTGACCCATTATGCTCGATCAGTCAGTTGAAGATTGCCTATGATATGATAGTCCGCGCCTTTCATAAATTAGGGGTGTTTAAAAACATATTTCTTATGAAAAAAAGGTGCAAAGAGAAAAAGGTTAGCTTAACCAACATTATTCTCACGTCCCTGGAATACTGTAAACATTTTTCACGGGCCATTCGTCTTCATCCTCCCAAAGTAAGATTGCCGGTACCCGGCGTGTGGGCTCATTACCCTAAAGACCGCTTCATTCACCGTTGCGTGTAATTCGAAAAGATGGCGGGTTTTTTCATAATTAGGACCCACTTGATGTCCTTGGTAATTCGTGACTTTTGTTATCTACTGAAAATGTTGTAGGTTTATCTGAGCGGGTATTTTATAAGCCTCACAGTATAAACAGTATTTTGTCTTCAAACAAAGGTACGAGTATATCGCCTTTGCCATACGCGCCGTGAGCCACCACAAAAAAACCCAACAGGACAGGTTTAGCGGAGCGGGAATAGAGAAAAAACACTCCACACTCTCTCTCCGACGAACCACTATTCTTTTTTTACTTTGTTATTGTCAAAGTTCAAAATCTCAGAATACGGCTTTTAAAAGGACCATCCTACATTGACCGCACTATATTTAATTATCGATCAAAATAGGGCTATATTCATTGATTTGTGTCGTTTTCTTCATTGTATAGGTTTTTTGTAATACCCTAGCCAAGAAAGAGTAAGGATGAAAGAAGCGAACTATAACAAGGTAGAACATGATCAGAAACTTGCAGAACGAAGGAGGTTAAACTTTGTTAATAAAATTTTAGGAAGTAGGTAGTTTTATTCAATTATAACTTTTCAGTGTATACAAACACAACAACAAGCCCTTGTTGTAAGAAATTTAACTTTAAATATTTACAAATGTCAACTTTAAAGACCAATTTCTGTTAAATACTTATAGCTTTTATTACTACGAAAAATAGCACAAAATATTCAATGTTTTCAGGAATAACTTTAGTAAATGTAATCGCTTCTTTTCTATACGTTAGCGAGAGAGAATGTTCCTTTACTATGTTTGTCCATTATTCTGTTGACGACGAACTACGTTAAATATATGAACGCAATCAGTTTTACGTAATTGTGGCAGACGGCGTTTACGTTTGACGTTTACAAATAGAAATATATAACTATACTGTTGGTTGGTTGTCTCACGTGGCAACGAAGCAACTAATCGAGATAATTTTGACCGAAGAATTGGTGATGGCGGTGTCGTCACGGGCAAAAGGTCAGAGGCCCGTGACAAGATGCATTCGGCTTTCATGATCGTTATCCAAAATGTATAGGAATGACGTAAGCTATCAGACGGTTGCGTCGAGCGCCTACGTCAATTCCATACATTTTGTCAGCTATCGAAAATCATTTAGGTTAGCCACCACTGTCCCGTAGCGTGGGTGCCGTGTGGTTACCGGCTTAGGTTAGTGCCACTCCATGACTTCCCGTGGAAGTCGTAAAAGGCGACTAAGGGGATAAGGCTAGTAGTATTGTTAGGGGATGGGATAAAAAAAAAACAGCAACTTGTCTAGCTTCACTGAAGACCGGTTTAGGTTTCATTTTAAACAGCGATAAACGACTTTTACGCCGAAGGAGTCGTCGCGGGCAAAAGGTCAGATCCATTATCATGACCCATGTAACTGCATGTTGAAATATCAGAATCTCTACGTCAAAATTGATGGTATTAAATATCCCTTAGGTAATAATGTCCAATGTAACTAACCGTAAATTTATTAATATTGTTAAGGGTGTACAAGTCCTAAAAGTTCAGTTTACTTCTTTACCTTTGAAATAATAACAATCACAATCATAATCTTTATTGGTAAAACGAAAATATAACAAGTTTGTTTTATAATTGTTATCTCTCTATTACAGTCACGAGATTTTATTTGATACCCACCTTAGGTGCCTTAGGTCCAATAAAGTGTTGCCCGAAAGTTACAAATGACTTGACATTTCTAATGACATTGACGTCTTTAAGCATATTTTTCTTGAAATGGGTCCCAAAATTAACGCTCGTAACCGTACAATAAAGTGTTATAATACATATACAACATCGTTGATTATCCATATTTGCTCAGTAATATTTTATTGAAATGCTCATGTTTAAATACTTGGTCCTAAAATAATGTTTGCTATACCATTTTACAGGAACTACTATTTATCGCAAAAAATCGCTTCCTCACATGTTCCGATCTTTATGATCATCCCGGCTGCTTCGATATTTTTGACTTCTGTTAGTTCCGATATCTTTACCTAATTGTATGTTACGAATTTATTGAAAAGTCGCTGCTCCTAAATTTATGACGAATTATATGGGCCGATATTATAGACCTTATCTAGCGTAATTAATGTATTGAAATTTAATGCTGCTCCGAAATATTTGAGTACCTTGACCGCTACCATATATCTGATGGCGACTGTACATTGGTGGGCTTATGAATAACTCACCTCTGTGGTTATATTAATGTATGTATAATGTAAGCAGATGGTTTTCCTAAGTAAATTAAAAGATAAACCTGATATCGGCGCCTCATGTCCGTATTTAGTACTAAAATTTCTTAGACCGCTAATATCGACGTTGATTTTGTTACGTCATACTTAGACATTTTCGATAACGATAATTATCTCGCAATGTATGTTGTCTGAGGCCACAGAAAACATTCTCGAATAGTAAAGGCGATTCGAAAACGTGAAATACGATTGAAATATTTGTAGCTACTCGACCTTATGTACATCGGACACGAAAATGAAAGAAAGAAAATCATTTATTCATTGCATACATAACGAAGAACAGCTGGCCTATTGTTTAACTTGCCTTCTATCGAGTAAGTAGCCTTTTATTTTATCGAAACACCTTTTAACGCACGTATTATTACTTAGAATTTTCATTTCATTGAAAGGCATTTCTCGTGGTTTGTTTCTTTTGGCAGTCACAAGTCTAACCTAACCTACGTTATATATGTTTAAGATATCTTGAAAATATCATGGTTGTTTGGATATCGATACTCCAATAAAATAACGGGTCACCAAAAAAATAATAATATGGAAAAGTGAGTAGCTTTTAACGCTTTTGAGTACCTAGTAAAGTCGATTAGAAATGAAACGTAGAATTGTACTCGTAATCTTCGTGCTAGACTTACAGAACGTTTACTTTGACCTTTCTTAAGGCAACAGCAATAAAATAATCACTCTTCGAAGTTAGTAATAAAAGGGGGGTCATACCTTTTTCATTCAATTCGTACATATCTGACAAGTGTTATCATTATCCGCCCACTTCCTTTGTTGGTGAATAATGACACCCACTATAAGTTCAAAGCGAGGAATTCGGAACGATTGTTGTAAAGGTCAAAAACTATTCAAATATTCACGGATTATACTATGATAACCACTGTAATTGTACCTTTTTAGGTAATGTTTAAAAGGTCAGCGGGGCTAGTATGGTTGCGTCTATATCGTGTGTCAACTGTAGATGAAGCATCCGTCACTTTTTGACACGTGTACTTATTTACCTGTCAGAAGGTGACGGATGCCTTATCCAAAATTTATCACGCGATAAACGCAGCCACGGTTATAATTATCAACGTGGAAAAATCTGGATAAAATATCTGTTATTTTCGGAACAGATGTATTCTTCTCTTAAAACTTAAAACGCCTTTCTGTTTAAGTCACACGCGCTCGCTCAATCGACAGGTAAAGCTAGGTTTCGAGTCTAGGCGGTAAAAGTAACCGTCTTTAACCTGTTATTGTATGGTTTTTAACTCGGCCTTTTACTTTCAAGTAAATAAAAGCTATCGTTGACAATTCGATAACAGGTCAAGAGGATATGGTTTTTACCGCCTAAAATCTCAGCCAAGGCAAGATGAGAATGTTCGTTCTTGAATGTGGTTTTAACGCTCTAACCACTTAAACTATCTAGTTAATATTTGGTGCGTCGATCTCAAGAAAGAGTTGTTTTAGAGAATGGTCTACCAGTTTGTATGTGTGAGAGAGTAACAGTTGCGATAAAGGCGACCAGCAATGCGGGCCTGTGCTAAATTCATCCAAGAGATAAGCGACAAGATATAAGTTGCAATGTACAATACATTACAATTTTACATAGTCAACCATCTTTTGAAACTACATAGCTATCAAATTGTTAATATTATAAACATGGAATAAACGTCCTTAGGGTGAAATTTCAAAACCATAATTAGTTAGTACGATACGTCTTTATTGACAAGTGAAAAAAAAATGCCATAATGATAATGATATGATAACAATAATACTTAGACACAGATTAAAAAACAGGCTAGTACTTATTCTAAACAAGCCGGGGGAGCAAACAAGAGCTTAGTTTTGATTGCATGTTTTTCTTATTGTAATTTTTTCTTGGCTGTCCAGCAAAAGTAGTAACTTTAATGGGGACTTTAACGGTACCTACTTCGTTATTTAAAAAACAATCATACTCATCTAATTTAATCTCTATCATGATTTACCGGATGACCGAACTTTGTTCTGTATTTTTATGTGGGTTGGTAAGTTTTCTAAAAATGAAACATTTATCCCCCGACCCCCCCCCCCCTGCATACTAAATTTCATATTCATGTAATGGAGCCGTTTCCGACATTCAGATTATATATAAACATATTATATTACAAGATTTGCTCGTTCAATTCAAAGGTATTAGATTAGAAAAGAAAACAGAATTACGTTTTATGGACTAAGGCCGGCGCTCGGTCCTCTTAAACTGCAAAAGTAAATGAGAAATTCCTCGGATTTATTTTGACCCCTTGTATTTTTACCCGAATAAGGTAGAGAAAAGGGATTTTTACACGGTTTTATCCCTCATTGACAGCGAGGATTATGCCAATGACATCACTAAGACTTGAGTACGATAGAAAATCGTTTGACGGAATAATTTAGTTTACCTTGGTAAATATTTTTGGTACTCGTACCTAGTCTTTCAACGTAAGTGTCATAGTAGATCCTTGTAACATAATAACTGTTTCATTGTTAGCTTATTACATTATACATCATACATACGAAATATATTTAATAAATTTAAATATAGTGACAATAAATCCTGTACAGTAGATTAGATCAACAAAAATGCATCAATTAAATGCATGCACGTTGTAATATTTAAAATATTTTATGTGCTGTTATGAACAACATTATATTTGTACATCTAAGGTTAAAACCTAGTAACATCACGTTATATTATAACCCATCTGTAATTTATCGTTACAAATATTCTGTGAAATAAATTCATTTCATTAGAATAAGGCGCTTATAGGCCTTCTCAGAATACCGAGTAAAGTTTTAGAACTACCCTGTGTACCTAATACCTAGTAATCTACCTAGCCATACAAACAGACAGAGTGATTTCCGCCAATGTACAGTTATTTATTTTACAAAAGTGGGTGGGCCATACTTGTGTGTGTAGCTGCACGTACAGTCACCACCCGCGAATGTTACGCCACTTGCCACTCTTCTTAATTTAACCGTATAATGCATTTTGGGTTGACAGCCGACTTGACATATTATTACCCGAGTGTAGTACACGGCTAAATTAAGAAGAGTGGCAAGTGGCGTAACATTCGCGGGTGGTGACTGTACATGTTGTCTCTGAGTGCGCAGTTTTTAAACCAATCGCGTTACTGGCACATCACGTGACTTTTCGTATCACGTCATCTACCAGTGACGCGATTGGTTTAAAAACTAAACGA
The DNA here is from genome assembly GCA_963966035.1 of Acleris laterana. Lineage (NCBI taxonomy): Eukaryota > Metazoa > Arthropoda > Insecta > Lepidoptera > Tortricidae > Acleris > Acleris laterana. The sequence continues at coordinate 12,095,624 of OZ014455.1, forward strand.
AGAGAAACGCTAGTTAGTGCATCTTGTATGGGCCCTCTGTAGTGTGCGTGTCTATACGTATTTACAACTACTAGAATGCCCCACCGACTCTCATGAGATAAATAATACGGCAATAATCAGAATCCATCTTTGTCATTACAATCGAAAACCATGTTCATAATTTTCAGCCTTTCATCTTTTTTGATGGTATCATACCTACTTAATATTATTGAAAGGTCTATAATTATAAATATGATCCTTCAACAACTAATTCAATTAAATACTTACCCTGAAAGGTATGCAGACGTAACGCCGCTAAGGTACGTGTGAAAAAGTATAAATAGGCTTACCTAGTTCAAATCGATAGTTATTCGTTTTCGCTGTACTCGGTAAAGTTGTAACAAATTCACCGAGGCAAAGTTGGTCGTTCAGAAACTTCCCTTGTTATCGGGAATTCACTCTACTTAAATTTGGCTACACATCACTATTTACACTTAACTAAGGTCTAAGTTATACTTTACATCAATCCGAAACTTTGGTCCGCGCACCAGTTCAACTTTGTTCCACAAAATATATTTACAGTTTAGATAAGTGGGTTCTAAGATATGAATAGGTATTAGCTTGATATTGTTTGATATAAGAGGGTTTTTAAATCACTTGGTTTGGACCGAAGGGTTTAAACTACATTGTGGTTAATTTACACGAATATGCTAAGTTTTTTTAGTAACATGAAGCGGTAAAATGATCTAATTTGGAAAAGGTAAAACATCTAATCCATCACATACACTACTAATTGTAAAACGTTCGTCCGTCAGTTAATAACGAAACTTAATTACGGCACAATGAATAATAGTTGTCGTCCACGCTAAATCAACTTTTGATGTTAAAACACTAGTTTAAATTAACGTTCATGAAAGCAAAAAATACATTATACACATCGATGAAAGCGGCAATGTTTCAAATATTCCGCGGCAAGTCTGGGCGGCCTCGACATACGTCCGCCCCACCGCACTGTCGCGGACTGACTGAACGAACTGAAAACCTTTTCATGCATTTCTGAAACCGATGTTCCATACTCCAAAAGCAAGTTTCACCCTACAAGAGTGAACGGGACGTCATGATTCTCTCGATCGCGTCCAAACGCCAAGCTTGACTCGTGTCTATCAAAATAAACATAAGCTACGGCGTGCGAGACCGGTCTGTTTTCGGTGGATCAAATAGGAATAATGCACTTCACTGATTTATTTTCGGCAGGTTTTTTCTGGTACACTGCATGCATCATACACGGAACTGTGAAAATCCACTAATGCGCGTTCATTTCCAACGATAAATACAATGCGGTACGGAGAAGCGAATTATGAACTGGTAAAATCGGTTAACTGGTTTTCGTTGGTAAACAATCATTCATGAAAAAGTAGTAGATGTATGTAACCAAGTCATATCCTCTTTTGTCACGTATTTAGATGTACAAAACTGGGCACTGAATTGATAATTACTGTATGATACAGAAGAACAAGCTACAGCGCGATGTCATGCCAAAAGTATAAAATAACCTATTTTGTAAGGGTAAAAAACAAATTTCCTAACCATTTTGATTTTGGTAGATTCAACGCAACTGCATTTAGTTTAATAAAATCAAGCATATTTTTATATTTCATGCAGTTGGTAAAAACAATACAATATAATCTCGCTACTGCTGATATTTGAGACTGGGCTAGTACCTACCTAGTGTAGTAACGACCGCAATGTAGTTTTTTTACCGTGAAAGACCCTGCCGTAAGAGAATCACAACGAAATCTCATTCATGTAATGTAACCCGAGCAATACCTATGTACCAGATTGATAGGAGATTATAATATGCGTTTATTTTGTCACTCATTTCAAGTTTTTTTTTATGGCATAGAGAAGACCAACGAGCACACAGGCCACCTGATGGTAAGTGGAAACTGTGACCCATAGATATTCGCATCCAAGACTGCAATGCAATCCTAAGACTGCAAATGCGTTGCCAACCCTAAGGGCTAAGATTGAATACCTCTATGCTAGTCATTTCACCGCCTCTCTTATCCCCAAACTGGAACACAACAATGCGAACACTGCTGTTTGGCAGTAGGTTAATGTATAAGATGGTGGTAGCAATCCGGACGGACCCTGCACAAGGTCCTACCACCCGCGAAAGAGAAAATATTAAACTAATTCCAGTATATAATAGAAAATACTATCGTAGTTTGACTAAGAGAAAATACTACCTATACTAATTTGGATAATAGAAAACACTGCCTAGTTAGACTAAAGCAGAGAGCAGACTGTTAAAGCAGAATAACATGCTCAAAATGACACGACACGACGTAATCTCTTGACACTAGAGTCGAGTGCAGATCATTTTGACCTCTTCGGTTGCGTCGCTACTTCTGCTGCGGACTGTACATGGCCGCTTACTTACCGGCACAGCTTTGTAAATAATACCTCAAATTGGATTAAAACTGCCCCAAATAACCCAATTTCGTCAACACGGATTATGAAACGATTACCGCGATTAAACAACTTTCATTAATTACCGAGTTAATGATCATTAAATAAATTTAGAAGCGTAACTGAGGAAATCACTTTAACAAATAGCGTCAATAAGCGATTTTCTAATTGAGCCCTTAACTCCCACAATATTTTTGCAATTCACCCTTAACCCAGTGTTACATTTTTGGTGCAAGTGGCTCTAACATACTGAAACTTCATACAGTTCCCCAGGAGAAAGCGATAATTAAAGCGTTTAAAACGTGTCAAACGTTTTTTTATGTATAAAAAAAGATAAACACCGTTTAAAATAACATACTTATCTTATCTTACAGTTGGGCCCTTTCGGGATCACTTCGAACTTTTAGGGTCTTTTATGCAATTACAGTCTTACTCACTTAGTGGTTCAAATGTGCAGGTTTTCTCACGATGTTTTTACTTAATCGTAAGAGCACCGCAATGGTGAACTCGTAAGTACATTACGTTCACAAGTTGACTTCCCAAGCCACTAAGGCACCGACCCTATAACATCCATCCATCCCAACTAACATACTACTCGTCCATAATATAATATCATAATATAATATAATTAACCTTTGATATAAGAATTTCGACTCCTTCTCAGTCCTGTTCGCCTGATTATTCTATGGGGTATGATTTAATTAAAGTATTGTATACTAAAGTTTATTACAAGAATATAATTATAAAACTGTCGGTCAAAACTATACGGTTTATTCATTATTTATGGTAATTATTATACCAGATGCTTATTATACTAATGGTTTATAATACAAAATGAAATTATACCAACGGTTGTAATGCGAATTATTCTTTATCCCCTGAGAGTTATTATATCCCTTGATATTATATCAAATTTCGATATAGCATGTGAAAATTTATCGTTAATTGTTAAATCAAAAATTACGTACTCTTAATCCTCAGAGATTATAATAATAACATTCGAACAATTTGCTATTTACAGATGCAATATCATTCATCAATTAACGTCGGTATATCACGTTGTTTGCGTTAAGCCAATTAGCCTTCTCAAATATTTGATTAAACCCTCGACAATTATTAAGTATGACGTAACTTTTAAAGCCGTCAGTGCCAAGGCTAGTAATTCTCATATGAAATGGAGCCGAAATATAGTTTTAGGTTTGTCTTGTTAAAATAATATTTAACTTTCTAACATTGAATGAGCTGATTGTGAATTAAGCGGTTTAGTTTGGCTACCTAACGCAATTCAGAATTTTCTTTTCTCAACTATTTCAACATGTTCATTACTTAGGTACTTAATTCATTTTTTTTATCATAACTTCTCTATACTATGTTCAGAAACGAGAAGCAAAAGGCCTATATTACGAAAGCTATATCTGTGGTCGTACTTTAATGTCAACATTAAAGTGTTACAGATCATTAAAGTATCAGTTATCGATTTAGTTGCATCTTAATGTTCAGTTTAAAATATCGATGACCGATACTTTAAACTGAACATTAAGATACAGGTACATTATGATCCAGGGCAATGACAGATACAGGTTTCTCACATATTGTAGAAAACTTATGATATGAATGTATATAAAGTCACATAAATTTGGTTTTAACCATCAAGCAAAATAACAGTTGGGAAACGATTATTCCATTACCATTTGTTTGAAACCTAAGTTACCATTATTAATTCCCGGACGAAATTTTTGGCAATAAAAATCATCTTTGACCTTTTATCGTATTGTCAACGTTTCGATAGCTCTTATATGTTTGACAGTAATGGCCGCTGAGTTAAAAACAATACCATAACAGGTTAAAGCCGATATGGTATTTTTAAACTCGTCCTCACCACGTAGGTACTAACTTTGGGATGAACTGCTCTCCATGATATAATTTCCTCAGCCTAATGACATAACTTCATTATAAGGAGTATTTTACTGAAAGGCAACTTGACTGTGGTGCTTACATTCGTTGCTTAAATGCAAAAGGGACACAAATCAAAATATGTTTGTGTTGCATTTAAATTCGGAAACAAACTTTATCTGTTTTTGTTTTATGGCGCTTTTGTATTTAAGCAGCGATTAGTTTGCTTTTTATGGCTAAATATACATCGTTGGGATACCAACACCAATCTTTGATCTAAGAATGTAAATGGCTCCAACAGTCTCCAATACTGACGGTCGGTGCCTTAACTGGCATGAAGTGAAAATCAATAGGTTTGTATAGGTAAGAAATTTATTTCCGTCCTAGCCAATGTTTCTTGTATTCCTATCTACGTTCTGAATCCTACTTTTAGAGCACACTTGGATTCAATATACCGCCTTCGCCAGGAATGTACTTTTTATACTCGCGAAATAAGTTAAGCAATCGGAAATCGAATTCGCTGGTACGTCTAGGGGCCTAGACAAGATGCAGAATGTTAAAGTTAGCGTTTTAAAAAACTGATAGAATGTAGAATTCTGCCGTGCCAAATTAAAAAGCAGTAAGTGGCCAAATCTACCACCATATCTTGGATGCCAACTCCACACAGCTCCTCATAGCTGGAGACCATGTTACGATGGTGTGAGTGTTCTCTTACTGGAGTTTAATTTTGGTTCGGCAGAATTGACATAGACGGTGCAGCGATAAATGGTCAAGTTACGTTACTCCTATACATTGTCAGTTATTGTCACTTATATACGTAAACTCACGCCTTTGTTCACAGAATAGGGTAGCCAGAGCTACAAAATCACCAACAACTCTAAGAACTTGTTGGTAATTCTGTAAGCACGTTTTGCACAATTAGGCTGAGATGTTTACTACAAGCCTTTATTCCCTTATTCGCTTGTTACGACGAGTCGTTGTCAGTTCTTGACAATTGCCTACGTTAGCATTATGCACTAGTGCGCAGTGGGCTAGCCTTAGCATTCGCAATCGCAATCGACTTCAAAATGGACCAATTGTTTTGATTTTGTATGCGGACAAGCCTTCAATTTTCAAAATAAAAACAATTGCGATTGTGAGCGCGTTAGGCAATAGCCCCGCTAGTCTACGCCTACTCTACCCTCACCATGAGTCACGATTAACGTACTCGCTAGCAAGTCGAAAATCTGTCACTCGCAGACCTCGCAAGTATTCTTATAGTGTGCAAGGGACAGTGCAATTGACTCGCTAGCAAGTACGGTAATTGTAGCTCATAGTAAGGGTGCTGATAAGTTAGAAACTTGCTTCAATAAGTCCGTTCACTGATTTAGTCTTGAAAGCGTTACAAGCGGGAGTTTGTCGTTTGGGTGAAATATTTTTGTTACATAATATATTCCTGTATTTTCATTTCCCAAAAAGTAATTTGTACTTTTTTGGTTTAATATCGAAACCGCTTGTTACATCTAGTACGAATAGGATAGGTTATATTTGTGACTACCTAAACAATAAATCGACTTTTTTGTAAATGATGAATTCGACCAAAATTGTTTTGCCCTAACGGAATAGACCTCTAACAAACTGACATACAAACTTTCACATTCATAGTGTAAGTATTATGGCTATGACTTTCTCTAACTCTACCCTGATATGGTAAATAATAACGCTGAAGATATAACAAATTGCCCACCATTACGACACCCAGATTCATTCCAAACACAATCCCTTAATGAAGTTTTTAATATTTACACCGAATTAACAAAGGCTTTAGCACGACCAGCGTCCAATATCCGTTTTTAAATATAACCCCTATGCTTATACAGTTAGGTTCTAAATGGGTTAATCGCCGGCTATACGCAAATTTGACGGGGCACAACGAATGCTGTCGAGTTCTTTATAAATTATTAAACCCCCGACTCCATATGAAAATGCTGGGTGGAATGAAAAGTGTAATGGTAGACATTTATAAAGAGCGCTCGGCATTTTATTTGGAAAAAAATCATGTTCGTTGTTAGCTTAAAGTCGTATTAAATATCTAAAATATCTCTTAAACGGTCTTACAGGTTTTCATGATACCTTACTAAGTAAAAACCATCACGATTAAACAAACTTTCTTTAAGAAAAAAACCGTATGCAAATGGGTTTACCCGTTTGGGAGCTATAGCCGCATACAAATTGGTTTACCCGTTTCGGAGCGATAGCCGCATACAAATGGGTTTATCCGTTTTGGAGCGATAGCCGCATACAAATGGGTTTATCCGTTTCGGAGCGATAGTCGCATACAAATGGGTTTATCCGTTTTGAGCTATAGCCGCATACAAATGGGTTTATCCGTTTCGGAGCGATAGCCGCATACAAATGGGTTTACCCGTTTGGGAACGATAGTCGCATACAAATGGGTTTACCCGTTTGGGAGCTATAGCCGCATACAAATGGGTTTACCCGTTTGGGAGCTATAGTCGCATACAAATGGGTTTATCCGTTTGGGAGCGATAGTCGCATACAAATGGGTTTGCCCGTTTCAGAACTATGGTACAGATAGACATACAGACACACACACAGGTGCACACGCAAAATTTAATACACTCCTCTATTTTTGGAGTGTTAACAACTGATCCTTACGGTGGGCTTAGACCAAACGAGCGAATGCTCTAGAACATGTTTTGTCTTTATTTTTACAAAGAAAACGTAAGAGATAATGCCATAGAATTTTGGTTCGTTCGCTTGGTCTAATCCCACCGTTAGTAAAATGCTAGTTTTAAGAACAAGTCAAAATCTATGATTACATAAACAATTTATCAATTGCAACGGGAAATAACTTTTAGAGTCTAGACAAACATTCGGTCATCATTTCACCCAAACGGAATAAACCCGTACATAACAAACAATCCAAGTTACTTTCACGTTTGAAATATTAGTTCGGTTTAGAATGGATAGTATTCAGATAAAACATAGTGACATTCAGAGCCTTACACTGTTAAATACTGATACAAACGGATCGTTCTGTGGGAAAATAGGTTCATATTGAGCATTTAATTCAGTCCATCGTAGCTTGGATTTCGGTAAAGCGATTGAATGCATTGGACCCGAGACGCATTCATGCTCATAATGAACCCGTAGTTAACCTCCGTCCACCTTACAAATCTATTTCTGTTAGATTTATGTACGGATTGAAAATTGGCGTTCCGCTTCAGTGAAATTTAGTGTTTTATTAAACTCATCGGAGATTAGTGTGTATATATTATATATATGGTGTGGGTACAACTTTATCAGATTTAAAATCACACTTAACTGACCATTAGTGAGGCTTATTGTTAGGTGTCAAGGTTCAATTTAGGTCACAAATGGTTAAGTATGATGCTAATAGTACCAATAAAGCCAAGAGTTGACTTATATTGCCAGTGAGCACTAAAAAATCAATAAATCAAACGGTGATCAATGATCGAAAGATGTATTTATTTACTTTAATTGGGTGACAACGGGACAACTTGGGCTCATCGGCTAATAGCTCGTCGACGAATTGAAAACTAATGCTTTGCTAGTAGCTAAGCCAAGCTTGTTCCTTATTTGTCAAATTCAAATGTCACAATGACAGATAAGGATAAAGCATGGCTTAGCTACTCCACCGGTTACTCCACGTTTATTTATAAGGGTTTAAAGGAGCCTAGATGTTTTTTTGCTATGGCATAATCAAGGCAAACGAGCGCACAGGATCATAGACGCTTGCAATCTTAACTGTATATTGCTTGCGTTGTTCTTATATGAGTATCTTTCTCCAAAACATAATCAACGTGTGTGTGACGCAAAGCAAAAGAAAACGAAAATAACAATGCATGCCTACTTTTAGCGATGTTTTCAATTTTCCAATTTCCTTTAAGGAGGGATTTGAAAATTACCGATTATCGTGACAGCGTTTAGGGCTCCATTATCAGTGGGATTGGATCTTTCTTCGGCGCAATCGAATTCATTTTATTGGTAATTCGATTGAAAGCTAACTCGATTAAGCGGACTGTTTGCACAAATTAAAATGTTATTATGTATGGTAACACTTTAAAATATATGTATAGACGTTAAATGAAATACGTCTAGGAAAAGAAATTTTACTCCTGACATTTTTATTTGAAGTAAATAATAAGCAACTTTTAGAATGGAATAGAATCTAAATTTATTAGACACCAAAAAAAGTAAACAAACTTTTGTTAACCAAAACGAAAAAATACACCATTTAAACATTTATTAAATCGATATGAACACAACTAACTATACACTTGCTACCTAAAAAGAAATAAGGCACAAAACTTACAATTTCTCCCATTTGAATATTAAACCTAACATGATAAACACTATTTTAAACCATTTATAGAAAACAGGACAGTTAGTCTTTGTTAAGAAAATCACCATTCATAAACGCAATATAGCGCTAAAGAACGATTAAAGTATACCTACACTGGCTTTATAGATCATACTATAGGTTACTTCACTATAATTTATGAATAAAGACGTAATTATGTATGTTTATGGATGATTGCACTAGCAGACACTGTAACATTGCTAATTACGTAAAAATAACCTTTTTCACTTGTCTATTTTTCTCATAATTACATTAGAGTAGTTAGGCTAGTGAAAATGGTTATTAAGGTGTAACACCGATTACCATACAGAGTGTTTTTTTTAAATGGGACAGTATGGGGAAATCCGAATCTAAAGGAGATAGAGGAAAAGTGTCAAGGGAGACATAAGGTGTTTTTTTATGTAAACAAATTTGGCTCATTAAAATTTTTGGTCAAGCGTGAGTTGTTCTTAAAAAATTATAAAGTTGGTAAATTTTTTTTTTGACGCGGGTCGACTCTGTTTCATGTAAGGATTATTTCATTGTATTGAAAGAAAAAAATCTGAACAGCAGAAGTTGGTCAAATTTAATGAAAACTAATCTTCATACAGTTGGTTTATTACTTGAGTAAATGTTCGATGTGGCCGTCGTCTTGTATTATGCAGGTACGAGCACGCTTCAAGACACTTCTAGTTGCATTTAACAGAGATTTATGGAGAATAAAATTGTGTTTAAAGTGTTAAACTATCAAATATCTTGCGATTCGGTACTACACGGTCAGGATAGCGTTCTTGATACCACTTAAGTGCATTATCTCTACTGCGATAATTAAGAAAATACGCCTCAATCAAATCAACTTTATGTGAATTAGTTAACGCCATGATGAATAAAATTACAAGCATGAACTGATTGGAAACAAAATCACAGCTGCAGAAATAACTTACGTTCCAAATTTTAATTCTTTGCTGCAGAAATAACTTACTTACGTTCCAAATTTGAATTCTTTTTTTTATGATTTCAAGACTATCGCGTGCCATGATGTTTACGAAGATTAAAAAAAATGTTCTTCTCTTGAATCATCTGGAGCTCTTATCGATTATCGAAATTTAAAAATGGAATAATTTTAAATATTTTTTTACACGCCTAGGCACTTGTAACAATATTAAAAGGCGAATACTGCAATTGTATGAAGAATAGTTTTCATTAAATTTGACCAACTTCTGCTGGTCAGATTTTTTTCTTTCCATACAATGAAATAATCCTTACATGAAACAGAGTCGACCCGCGTCAAAAAAAAAAATTACCAACTTTATAATTTTTTAAGAACAACTCACGCTTGACCAAAAATTATAATGAGCCAAATTTGTTTACATAAAAAAACACCTAATGTCTCCTTGGACACTTTTCCTCTATCTCCTTTAGATTCGGATTTCCCCATACTGTCCCATTTAAAAAAAACACTCTGTATACTAATTCTAGATGATCATTACATCTAAATAGTGACGTCAATGTAGATAGTTATATAATTCATCATAGCCATAAGTAATTATAAACATCATACCAATCGTAAACAAAGAAATACAAAGAAGAAATAATAGTAAAACGAAAACACTTTTAGCGAGCATTTTTTCCTTCTACCACGATAAAATGGATCGGCCCAAAGAGATTTTCGCACGCAGATAGCCGGAGCCCGAGGGTGATAGAGGCTGCTTCCTATTCCGGAAAATTGGACAGTTCGTGAGTTGTCCAATATTGTGTAGTTCTTAAGTTGTCCATGTGTACAAATACTTCGTTGATGTATTCAAAAACATTTCACATGTGTTTGGGTGAATGTTAAATTTGTTTCGTAAATCGCAATGGGCTGAATTTTGGAATATATAAGGTAACCCCAATGATATTGTTATATTATAGCATTTAACAGCTAATCTGGTGCAAGGCAATATACATTTAATTTTCCGCTTTACTTAACGTAGACCCATTGAGTTTGGATTAGTTAATTTGGACCCAAAAACTGGTCTTAAAAATATCATTTATGAAACAAACTTATTGTACTTACAGAAACCATTTCTATATAGTGACGATGTTATTGATACATGCAATTAAAAAAGAAACGAGGTAATCGTCTCTAAAATGTCTCAGAGCACGGCGGTAAATTACATAATTGGTTACATAGTATAATTACTTAATTAAGATATCTCACTATAAATACTTTAGCTGGAATATAAAAAAACCGAAACTAAAAAGGTTTTTTCCTTACTTAACACATTCACTGCTTGCGACTGCTACGAGTGCTACGCTGTAGCCTGTAGCAACATTTTTCCGCAATGTAGCGAAAATCTGCTACGGACAGTCGGACAGTGTGTCTTTACCTGGATGTGCTTACGGCCATAAATGTTTTAAAAAAGTGACATCACATCACGTTTATGTATGTATGTAAAGTCTACTCTTAATTTATGGCTGTTATCGTGCATTTGAATCAGTTACCTCCCCCCACGTACGTAATAACATTAATAATTTATCATACGATACGTGAGGTGAAGATAAAACGTAATTATTTAAAGTTTCAAGCGTCCCTAGTGCCTTGAAAGGTCTAGTGCTCGTTTCTATTGAAACTGATACGAAATAATTCAGAGTCACATTCAGACAAAAGAGCATAATAAAGGCTTCGTAATTATTAAACCGCAGCGCCAGACTGCTTCATTTCAATACTAAATGCATCCAAAATTAAAACCGTGGCACTGAACGAATAATCTCCGCCTAGTTAGAAAAGAAATTGAAAAAAAAACTTTAACAATTAATCACGTTTCACAGAAATAATTTTACAAGTTAATTTTGAGAACTTGGATGAAGAATCGTTGAAAACGTTGAAACTGTTTTTTTTTTCGTGTTTCTTGTTAAGCGAGAATTTGTTTCGGATTTCCTTAATTTTACCACACTTGTTATTTTCTTAGTCAAACTGTAACTTATATAACATTATTATGTTCTATGTTCTAACTTCTATGACAGAAATGTTTTATCTTCTTCTTTACATAGTACAAAACAAAGCCTTTTCCGCGTCTATCTTTCTACCTTGTATAGCTTCTGCCCGCGACTTCGTCCGCTTAGATTTCGATTATCGTTAGTCCCTCGGGAACTTTGGACATTCTACAGCAATAAGGTTGAGATTCTTATAAGATACAAATGACCTGGCATCTCTAATGACATTAACGACAGCAAGCAAATTAAAATTGAAATGGGTCCTGGCTTTAAGTTCGTGACCGTACGCTAAGTGCAAACTCTAAGACACGACAACTTCCTTTTGTAACACGACAATGTTACAAGAGCACTAAAAATTCTGCATAGTACTTAAACTATAAAAGTTCCTGAAGCCTCATTAAGAAGTTTGAAGTCCTTGGGAGGAAAGCCTTTCATTTCCGCGGCTGACATTTTAAGGGAGCTAGTAAGTTAGGTTAATTAGCTCTTACCCAGTTTTCTCACATTTTCGTCGAGATTATGTAGAGATTTTTCACCTCAGGTTACTTTGTGCGTGCTTAAGCTTAATAAAAATAATGAACCATGTAATATCCAGGTTACATTTATTATTAAACCGCGTTTCGTTTGGGATGGGAATAGCTGTCAATTCATTATGCACTTTGACGTATACGTACCTATATAGTAAAACTCTCACCTCTTATCCCTTCTTATCGCGGCTAGATTATACTCTAAATTAATATTTAGAAATGCCAAATGATATGAATGTTGTATCTTTTGTTATATAAGTGATATTTAACTGTGATCTGTAACTATTATTGCCACAACCACTCGGTTTCGAATAGAAAACCACATGGTAAAAAACAAACAAAAATTCAAAAGGTATAAAAATATAGAGGCGAACTTATCTCTTTAAGGGAATGTAGGTCAGGATATTAGTTACTTAAATAGATACATACATACATACATAAGCTCACGCCTTTATTCCCAGAGTGGGGTAGGCAGAGCAACAGAATTACTAAAAACTCTAAAAACTTGTTAATAATTCTGTAACCACGTTTTGCACAATTAGGCTAAGATGTTTACCAGTGTATTAGTGACAGGTTGCAAGCCCATCGCCTAACAGTACTACACAGCCTTTATTCCCTTAGTCGTCTCTTACGACATCCACGAGAGGACATGGAGTGGCACTATTTCTTACCCGGCAACCACGCGGGGAAATAGATACTTGTTTAAAAATGAAAATGAAAATAACTTATTACATAAATGCGAGTTACAAAAATGACAACAAGGTTGGGTCATCCTATACACTGAATATTTTTAGAATTAGAAAACACGACAACATTATATTGCGGCACGTGAACTGTAATCTCTTTACAATTTGTACTGGAGTAACAATTGATGACACGCAAATAAAGTGTCATTAAAACAATTTTATTTACTGTACTATTTGCTAGGTAATAAATTGTTGAATAGACGCAATATAATGTTATTGTGGTTTCTAATTCTTAAAAACTGAAGTATAGTAGGTAAGAAATATCTGTGGAAGGAAGTCCACACCGTCCGTTGTTTGTTAGTATAGATACTTGTCTATACTTAACTTAAAAACTAGATAAATCTACAATGACAAAATATCAACCGAATAAAGTATCACTGATATTATAGTGTCGTGAGCCTAAAGTTGTGTGTATGTATGTGTGTGTGTGTGTGTGTGTGTGTGTGTGTGTGTGTGTGTGTGTGGATCTTATTAAGTGAAATCACTATCAGTTTCCGTCAGTTTAGCTACAGTATTCCCAGACTAACTATCTTACTAAATTTATGATCCAATAACCGTTCATAACAACTATTCAAATTGAGGGATAAATCTTCGTAGGGTACGCCATTGAAACTCAAACATCGTGTGTAATTACTATGAATGGTTATAGACTTATATTACGTCTAAATTAATTATGCAATTGTGTGTTGTTATTGTATAACATAACCTTTAATTTTCTAGTGTCCATAGTTGTTGTATACTAGGTGACACTTAAAACGTAATACAAAATGTAATTTTCCGAATCTACTCATGATTACAATCAACTATTAATATGGGACCAACTTCGAAAACGTAAACACAAAATCGACGTCTCCATACAAATTATGAAACCAGCTGATTGCTTTTAGTATGGGAGATTAATTTTTTTTCTACCGATTTCGATATTAGTCCCATAGTAAAAGTTGATCGTACTGATGAGTAGATCTAGAAAATAAAATGTTGTATTACGTCTTAGGTGTCACCCTGTATATGTAAGCCGCATTTCATTTAATAGCAATTTGTATAATTTTTAAATGAAAGTTACTTGACTTTCTAGTCACAAGTCCCACCTAACGTACTATCAGCCAATTGGAACCCTGACTTACCATAGAACGGTGTCACAGTGACATTATAAAACAATTTCCTTGAAATTTGTTACAAATTGAATCATAATGTCACTGACAGTTCTATGGTGGGTTCGGGTTCCAATGGGCTGATAAGTACCTGACCAACGTAATTAATGTTTAAGATAAAACTAAAAACACCATAATTATGGCGTTCGATGAAATGAAATTTGATGAAATAAGGCAATCGATGAAGTGAAGTTCTACATAATGATGCATTACAAATATTGTCACATTATACACATATATTGACACTTAAAAAAAATAAGTAGATGAGTAAGAAGTTAACAGGTTGATATTTTTTAAAACTTAACTCGCATAGATAACTAAAATACTAGGCCGCACGGGCATTTAATTAGTAGGCCGTACGGGCTCTTAAACACGTCAAGAATCTACCAGCGCTTCCCAAGTGGAGACCACTCCTATCAGTTGGTGACTCCCTAACCCTTATATCCTGTATGTAAATTTCCGCTGACACAAAACAAACAAAATCACTACAAAATACTTTTCCTCGTGTAATCAAAACTAAACGAATATACAACAATATAAAACGACCCCTTTTAAACATCAAAGTAAAACAACAATTTGCACCGGCTGTCAGCTCCGACCATGCCAAACAAACGCTGGATTATTGGAAGCCATTTTAAAGCTTCTATTTTCAAAAACAACGCTACAACCTCGTTTCACTCGAATTCAAGAAACGAGGAACCCGAAAATGAATTTCACATGTTAAAAAAGAAACACAATCGAGTGGGCACCAAGTTAAAAATATGCAATGGATTTTAACTTAGCTGCCCAGTGAATTTTGCTGTCTCAATCATGCCTTGTTACTTACTGTTCGTCATTTACTGTGGACATACATACATACATACATACATACATACCATCCCAAAGTGAGATAATAGGCAGAGCTATATATCCAAAACCTGTTGATAATTCAGTAATCACATTTTTCACAAATAGGATAAGTTTACCAGCGAATTAGTGACACAATTAACTACTACAGCACACTACCCAGTACTTACACAGTACTGTGGACAATTTTCCGCTAAAATAAAACAAAGAGAATCACTACAAAACACTGTTCCTGTGTTCCTATTATATCAAAACCAAACGAATACTGTAAAAAACGTCCTTTCTTCTAAATATCAAACAACAATTTGCACCGGCTGTCACCTGTCCGACCATGCCAAACGCTGGATTATTGGAAGCCGTTTTGAAGCTTCTATTTTCAAATACAATACCCGGACTTTAGAGGCGATATTCCCTAACGCTACAACGCCGTTTCACTCGAATCCAAGACAATAGGAATCTGAAAATAAATTAAGAATTAAAAAGCAAGAAACCATAATCACTCGCGGGCAGCAAATTAAATACAATGGATATTAACTTGGTACTCCGTGAACTTGGTTGTCTCAATTATGCGTTTTTATTTACTGTTCGTCATTAACTGTGGATATTTTTGTACTAGAACGAAACAGACAGATCCACAACAAAATAATTTTCTCATTGTAAGTATCAAATCAACTAACCAACTCCAAATAAAAAATATTAATAGATCATCCTTTAACTTGGTGCCCATTGAACTTTGCTTTCCCAATATTTTTTTGTTTTTCTATATTATAATATTATTTATTTATTAGGACCTTCAACAATAAGTACACTGATTCATGACTAATGTACATGCACACTTACAAACTAAGCGCCTTATTAATTACAGAAGGTCACAGCATGCACACTAATAAAAGTAAGATGCACTTATAAAACTTTATCTAAGTTTGCTACACACGCGCGTTTGCGTTTGTTTGGATATACACATCGATAGTGAGTGGACGGGTCGGAAGGGGCCGCCCTAGGCGTACTTTTTCGAGTCAAATCGGTGAAATACTGGAAAAGGGCCGAATCTTAAGTACCCGAAACCGACGTGCGTGCATGACTCGATGTATGAATGTGGAAGAAGCGAAAGAAATTTGTCAAGATCGTAGCAAGTGGAAAGAAGTGGTCTCTGCCTACCCCTCTGGGAAACAGGCGTGATTTAATGTATGTATGTGTATGTATGTAAGTTTGCTTATTAAATGACGTAAAACTACTTAAGATTAGGTTTTTTTTTTAAAGAAGTTGCACTGAGATCAACCTGGTTTTGGTTCTGTTTGAGAGTATTATATGTACATACGTGTCAAAGGGCAATTTTCTCTAATTTGTAATTATAAATGCGAAAGTACGTTGGTTTGTCTCCTTTTACGGTTAAACCAGAATTAAGACTGATTACAGGGGATGCGGATGGGACTAAAGCAGGTTTAGAATAAATAAAGATGATGTACCTACATATTGTTACGTGAGCAACACCATTTCAGTGTTGTTCACGTAACAATTACATCAAAGAACAAAATAAACAAAGACAGACATATTTCATTCACATTTTACCACAATGGCAAAGAAAAAACATTCAAAAATAAGGAAAAGAGACGACATGCGGTATTGGTGAAGCCAATGCTGGTCTTCCACCGGGACCGCTCAGTGAAAAGCACGGAAATTAACTCAGACATTACGGTGCTCGCCGTCAATAGAACTTGTGGATGATGTAAACCAATTAGTACTGTTTGACACATAACCTCAAATATTCACCAAGCGTGTTTTTATTAAAAATAACGTATAATGAATAGTGATTTCATCTTAAACATAATATGAAAATAGTGATCTAGTGTATAAATCATTGCAAAGACCTCACTTGATCTTTAAACGTACGTGATTATCGAGTAATCATGGTGAAATGGTTCGTTTTGTTTTGTTTACATCTTTTGCACGTTCTATTGACGACGACTTTACATTTAAAACAAACAACAACACTTCTGCAATTACATTTTAAAGCTATGAACATATTGTACATTGTATCTACAGTGACCCATTTCCATTGCTCTTCAGAGAATGTTTCAAGTTGAACTCTACGTGATCGTGAGAAAGAAAATACCACTTGGTGCTTGTTCAGGTCGGCTGCGCTAAGCTAAATTCAAGTATGTCTAATTTTTTCAAGTTTTCTTTTTTTACGCCGTTAGATTCTTATTAATTCGGCGCATAATTCTACATCAAAAAAACCTCATATTTGCTTTTAGTTTTAGAGCTATCGTCAAAAGAAGTATTCAAGTATCTTAAATCAGACATTATTATCTATAAGATTTCAAAAAATTACATCGTACGGCCTCTTAATATCGGAGATAATCGAATTTAAAGCAAAAAAAACGTTTTTACGCTCTCCTGTAAAATTTGCCAAAATAGACTTACTTGAATTTAGCTTAATGCAGCCGAGGTGCACTCATATACAGGGGTGGCTGAATTTATTTACCTTATTTTGCATCTGTTTTTACTAACTTCACTTTGTTGTACTTGCATCAACATAGCTAATAATTTAGTATGGATACATATAGGGTGTTACAAAAATCATGCTCACTAAGAAACCTTTAGCAAGAAGCAAAATAACAAATCTAAATTTTTCTCATGGTTGTTAGATTCCCAATAAAAGTCGGTTGTTTTTTCCGTTTTCAAAGTGTTTTTACTTGCTTTGTGCTAGGGGTTAGTGGCCTTACATTTTTTTTCATCGCTGCTGGTAATGAACGGCAACCAACGCTTCTAGACGTCAGTAATGCCCAGGACACAAACAAGTCAATGTTTTTCAGTTAATACTCTTTTATATTTTTAACCAATTAGTGCAGCTTTGTGAGTTGGTTGCCGCTATAAAACCTTTGTTTGTGCAGTTTTATCTGTCAACGCAAATTATTTTTTCCAAGGCATACTTGTGAGGGGTTTATTTCAGAAAATGGATGTTAAAACCTACAAAAGTCACAAAATGTGTCAGTTTCAATCGAATGTTTTTAATAAAATAACTAGCTATTTTCTTTCCCATTCTCTTTTTAACAGAATCATACAGAATTTTTCTTATTAATAATCATATTACAAATGCCTAGCTAAGCTTACTTAAATAATAACGTTACCAGTATGTTTCCAGACAGCCCTCAGGGAAATTACAAACGTTTCCCGAGGATCTGACATGCAGCGTGCGGCCGCAGATGATCACTTCCCGGAACATATTGACCGAAGTAGAGGGACAGACAATTTAATTAAACATAAATGAAACAGCCTGTATAATGAGACATTAATTTTGTTTTCCTGTAAGTATTGTCGCTAATTGAAGAGTGTAGAGAACACAAATAAGATTTTATTAATAAATGATTGATGAAAATAATATTTGTTTTCCAGCAGTCTTGAAACCGCAAAGGTACAATGTAGAGATATAAAACAGAAGCCTATGCCTAACGCACACGAAATCGCAATCGACTTCAAAGCGGAACAATTGTTTTCTTTTTGTATGCAAACAGCCTTCGATTTTCAAAATGAAAACAATTGCGAGTGCGTTAGGCAATAGCATCTCTGGAATTAGACCACCGATGTACAGTGCTGCACCTACTTTTTATATGTTCCAAATATTACAAATCTAACAGTTTTGTTGCTGCTTAATGTCATATATTTAAATAGCCATAACACCTGAAACACAGTAGCTCTTAACCGAAATACTAATTTACCAACCGCAATATAAAGTTTGTCTTAGGTTTTTTTTTTAAAGAGCCTAAAAAACCATCAACCAAGGGCAACACTAACTTCAGTTACAATTCAGGGAGCCATGTATATACTCAGTACAAACAGTTCTGCCGTCCTAACCAAAAACGCAGTAACTACAATAAACCTGCTGTAGTAATCATCCTTATTACTTAAGACATACAATTGAATCTGCTTTGGTGATTTAATTTAAGATACTGCTTATTGGCCTAGGAGAGTAGAGTTGTTGTATTGTTAACAGAATCATTAAGGCCACTGTCCGCGTTATCGACGACATTCAATCATCCCCCCGATGGTAAAGGGTGTGCTTTGTTTGATTTAATTCGACATTCCGGGTTAATTACAATCCTTGTTTGACTTAACGAAACCTTAAAGCGTCGATTCCAATTTCCAATATCTTTGAAGTCGTTTTAGTAATAATAACAAAATAAGAATAGTAAGAAATGCTTACTGGGTAGTGATTCTCTCAACAACGACGGTCGAACGGACGAACGAGTGCATGTCCAAGCGGCGAGTTTAAGTACCGTAAGTGCGAACAAAACATATTTTAGCGCGTGTATTTTCAATTTAGCAGCATTACTGTACTTACTGTAGTTTACTGTACTTCCGCTACTGTAAATATTTGTCCTGTTAACACGTTTAGCTAGTCTGTAAGTGTTAATTATAGGAATTTGAATAAATAAATAAATAAATAAATAAATTGTTTCTGCCGATGGATGGAACGTATAAGGCTGCTTAATTGAAAATGCACGCGCTAAGATGTGTTCTGTTCGCTCTGACGGGACTACTTAAAGTCGCCGCTGCGGTTTCGCTCGTCCATCCGACCGTCCGTTGTTTTTGAGAGAATAACACCCCTAATGATGTTGTCGCCATGTCGTTTTCGGCAATAGTGTTGCCTCGCGACCTCCCAAAAGTAGTAAAACCAGCCCCCTAGTTCACCTTCCTTACAATGACAGGGTACAGGTGACATTTCAGTGTACTGATGTGAGAGCTTGTTAACATTGCGATTTATATCGAATTGTCACCTGTCACCTGTCATTATCACCATGGTGAAATAGAGGCCAGATAGTGCAGCTGTCTGGTATGCCCTCTAGTGGCTTTGGTCAATCTTTGCTGCAAACGTTTGTCTATACCGGAGGACACCATTGGAGTCGAAGCTGCAGGTCTCTGCTTATGGCGGCGTCGTTGATCGGGTCGCCAGTTTAGGCGACAGCTGAGATATGCGTTATCATCACGAACGGTTTCACGTTTGCGAATACGTTTTTCCTTATCCACGAGGACTTTGGCATGTTATTCTTATAGTAATTATTTTTAATTAATATTATTTGTTACTTTATTACTTTGTGGTAACTTATCAGAGTTATCAGTATTATTTGAATTTTATCTCTATAAATAAAAATGAATTCCTGTTTCCTTTGGTCACGCCTGACTTACCGAATCTCCTATTTTAAATATAAAGTATTTCATAGTGTATTTTTCTCGCAACTAAACTAAAATTTTGCTGTAAAAGTCTACCCCAAATAGAATAGAATAGAGGTCAAAACCAAAAAACATTTCTCTTGGCGTTGAAAAGGGCCCCCCCTCTCAGCTTTGTGCAAAAGTAGTACTAGTTTTCAGAGGGATCCTGAATTAAAAAACTAACTTTAATAAAAGCCCATCCTTTTTTTTAATTAAAAGGGTCAATATTTGTCACCGTTACTCATCCTATATTTGTACTTTCCAAAGTACCTACATAAATTCAAATTGTACAGTTTTACAATTACTACTTAATTTATTTGACGTCTGGTCGTCAGAAGGTTTAAAATACAATGAAATAATCCACAATACCCAGTAATCTAATTGCCTTTGTCTATTATGTACATTACTAAACCGTACGAAGCCCAAGGCTTGAATTTATTATCATTCGCTTCTTGAGAAATGCATTTTGCCAATTTCCTGAAACCACTGAACTAAAAATATTACCTACTGTGCCTTCACAATTCAGAGCCTAGAACACGGTTGTGAGTCCAGTTGATATAGAAATGACAGAGCCTGGCACTGAAATGCTGCTTCAATGCAAAAATGACGCCACTCATAAATATATATCGTACAATTTGGGGCTTTACTTATAGAGCTTAGTGCTTTTACGTTCATAAACGGGCAATAGCTGAACTGTGCTTCGAGTATGTTCTGTACTTATCTGTCATTAAAACATTTGAGTTTGTCAGAACGGGACAAATAATACTTTAACTAAAATTGTTTTGTGAGTTTTTGAATAAGGGGATAAGTATTAGATTTTAATCGCAACGAAGTTTTATTTTTATTTTGTCGCTTTTATACAGATATAAGTTATAAATACACGTTTTTTGTTTAAAAAGTTTATACGTAGGTACTTATTATTATAGTAACACAATTTCAAAATACCGAACTTGGTTTTTTACCAGATGCCTATAATATATCACAAACAAAGTACCCGCTTCGCTAAATCATTAATGAATGATAAATGGGCTATCTAACTGTTTTTTTTTTTTCAAATCAGACAGTAGTTCCTGAGATTAGCGCGTTCAAGCAAACAAACAAACTCTTCAGCTTTATAATATTAGAATAGATAGATAACACCAATACCCTAACTAGAAAGTTTAGTTATTCTATTCCATAAGTATATTAAAGATAAGTTTTTATAAATCTAGTTTGTAACCAAAGAAACATATGGCCGTATTAATAAACTATAAGCTTGACTGAAATACCCATCTCAAGAAGACGCGTCAAATATGACAGTTCTGTATGGCTGGACGATTTTTGAGACGGACATCTCAGCCGAGATGAGTTTTTAATACGGCCCTTAGTATGCCTTAGTACCTAATAAATAGTACAAATGCCATCACGTTTACATAATATGTAAAAAAAACTGACCAAGTATGAGAGCTCACGTGAAGAGGGTTTCGTACAAAGCTTTTTTTTTGGATGGAATTCTTATGGTAGGTATTTGTAAAAATATAAGTGTCATTCGTTTCGGAGATCAGGGGGGAAATGTTCAATGTTCGTCTTCCTTCATGAGTAAAATCAAAGCTAAGTATTTATTTTACAATAATAAAAAATATATTTGAGATCCTCATAACGAGCCCTATCATTTGATATATGACACAATTTGGAAAACCTTTTTTTTTCCTAATTTCTTTACATAAAAGGATCCTTATTTTTAAAAAAAAATACTTTACTTAGCTGTGTTTGGATCACGGGATTACACCATCCTACCAAATTTCGCCTGATTTGATTCGGTAAGTAGATTCGGAGCAAATTGGCTGTGACAGACGGGCAGACAGGCTCACGAGTAATCTTGTAAGGGTTCCGTTACTATTTTTTTGTACAAAACCCTAAAAGCAATAAAAAATAAAAACCACCTATATTGGCAACACCCTCTATTTTATCGGGCGTTAAAACAGTTTTTGAAGAAAACCTTATATTAAATTGTGTCCTCAATTTTGTATGTCATAATAACGCATCTTCACTGTGAAATAATTTAAGTAATCCATTCACTCGCTGCCTGACAGCGGTGTGCCAAATAATGCAGGGGAGTGAAGTCCCGCCCCAAACAATGGCCCCACAGGGTGTCTTAATTAATTTAGTTTGTCATCATGCAGTCAACATTATAACTAAATAATAAAGTTACTACTTACCTTGTCACTTTCACTCGTGTTTGATGTTGTTATGATAATTAAAGGGGCAAAGTAAAGAATTAATAATGTAGGTATGACAGAATTGGGTCATTATTCAAGCGTTTCAACCGTCTCACTTTTGTGGACATATTTTTGGAGAATTGGGCGTATGTTTTGATGCCGTTTTTGGATATTGGTTAGATGTCCAGTAAACTTAGATATCTAAATCGAAACCAAATCGAAATCTGCAGCCAGTTCTACAAAAACGTGACAACGAAAGTGATTCGGAACAAAAACGCCCAAATAATGACCCTAATTGTTCTGTTAGCATTGAGTGTCATAATGTATTTTATGTAGTCATCAATATTCACGACATGTTGGCCTAGTTGGTAGTGACCCTGCCAACAAAGCTAGCGGTTCCGGGTTCAAATCCCGGTAATGGCAGATATTTGTGTGATGAGCGCGAGTATTTGTTCCCGAGTCTTGGATGTTTTCTATGTATTTAAGTATGTATTTCTCTATAATGTATAAGTAAGTTTATCATTATCTAGTAGCCATAGTAAATATCTATAGTAAATAAATAAATAGAATAAGCTATGACTTTAGTTTGGGGCTAGGTCAATTTGTGCTACACTATCTCCCTGAAATATTCGTGATTATTAGTGACCTTTTCACCATACATTTTAGTTATGAAGATTCGGTTATCATTAATCATTAATCGGTTATCATTGATAATTTCCACTTTTGACAATTTAATATGAGAATTTAAGTTAGGTACTGGACTGAGATTCTAGCTGGTAAAAACCATTCGTCTCTGACCTGTTATCGTATTGTCAAGGTTCTCGGGTCTTTTCACATGTACAGTCAACCCATTTGATTTCTAGGCCACGTTGGACTATGTTAAAGTGACGTTGTCAACCAAAACGTAAGAGACTCCCTATGATTTGGTTTACAACGTCACGTTGACAAAGTCCATAGTGGCATAGGAATCAAATTGGTTGACTGTACAGTTGGCCAAAAATGTGGTCTAACACCCTACGGTTGAAGTTCATTTACACGTCATGAATGTCATGATACAGCAAGTTCGATTTTCTCTAGCAAGAATATTATGCCACTGACAAGTGTAAAGCTTAGCGATAATAAGATCTCACAGAAACTTTCGTCAAAACCGGAAGACCACTTTCTTGCCCAACCGTACGTAGTAGAAGGCAACACTGACCGCGTTTTATGTTGTCCGCTTTACACACTTCAATAATTGACAAGAAAATATCTTAATTTTGGTATTCATAGTCTGGTCGTTTCAGAATCTCGTAATTAAATACTTTAACCAAAACACCAAGGGAATGTTTAATTTAAATTCGTGTGAAACTTAAGTGGAGGGATCAAAGCAGTATCGGTTGTGGTTTGGCAAACAACCCTGTGGGGTTATTATGACGTCTCTGTGCAATTCATTTTACGGTGAGAGAAAAGGGTAACTGCTATAGCTCCGTCCTTTACGCTCACCGTAAAATGAACTGCATAGCTATGTCATAATAACCCCACTGGTCTATTTCGGAGAAAATGTCCATGTTGGTAAATAGGTCAATAAAATTAGTGGTTTCATCGACGACAGCACGTCCTGTTATTCAAATCCACGTAACGCAGTTGCATCAATATATGAAAAACTATTATTCATCGATACCTGGTTAGTCACTTAATACTCGTAGGTTTAATTATTATCAAAGTCGCGGGTTTAGAGTCAGTGACGTCACGGAGTGTTTTTACAGGGTGTCCCTCAGAATATCTTACAACATTTGTTCTAACACATCGTTTGTCGGAATTTTCATTTGCCGTAAACAGGTTTTCAGTTGAGTCAGGTAACAGTTTTACAATTATATCAACAGTTTGGTTAAGTTTTATAAACTCTAAAAAGATTTTAAATTAAAGCGGAAATGGCTTTAGGATAAACGTAAATTCGGCCCAACGCGCAACGATGCATTAGCATTCCATAGGGGAACCGTTTTTACACCAATGAGTTTGCCAAATTTATTCAATAGGCAAGTCCATGCAAAGTAATAATCAAAAGTTATATTAACAAGTCAAAGAGAAATTCGTCACCAATCCATTAACATGTTCCCTACCACCTTCTAGAATTTGCTTGTCTTTTGACCACGATAGTGTGTCGCTGGCACTGAAGGTATTAATTGCCTGAGCTTCTCGTGTTGGCAATTAGAACGGCTCGTTAATTGCTTGTAATGGAATGTTTAATCTATATTGTTTCCGAAATCGCCCCATTTAGCGAAAGCAAACAGCGTTGTTCCGAGAAAAATCGTTGCGGCGTTTTATGGAGTTCGACAAATGAAGACCGATGTTGCTGGGATAATGGCCAACCAAACCCCTTTAACCATATTACAATACATATAAACACAAGCTTTGGTTCCCAGGGGCACTAATATGGCTGCGTTTATCGCATGACAAAGTTTGGATAAGGCATCTGTCACCTTCTGACACGTAAATTAAAACGAGAGTGACAGATACTTTATCCACATTTGACACGCGATATAGACGCAGCCATACTAAACCCGCAGAGAGGGGTAGGCAGAGCTTCAGAATGACCTATAACTCGTAAAACTTGTTGATAATTTTTGTAACATTTTGAATAATTAGGCTAAGATGTGTATGATAATACAATCTATACTTAATATTATAAAGCTGAAGAGTTTGTATGTTTGATTGCTTGAACGCGCTAATCTCAGGAACGAATGATTCGATTTGAAAAATTATTTCAGTGTTAGATAGCCCATTTATCGAGGAAGGCTGTAGGCTGTAGTTTTTGTAAATTTTTGAATAATGTATTTTACGAGTATAAAACACATTAGGGCCACTTGCACGAAAAGTTTAACCCTGGGTTAAGACACTAACTCGAGTTAAAATACAGTTTTCGTATGAATCTGACGTCTACTAACTCGAGTTAGTGTCTTAACCCAGGGTTAAACTTTTCGTGCAAGTGGCCCTTAGTAAGTAATTTCTATTCGATTAATGAAATAACGAGTATATACTTTTTTTTGTAATGAACACCAAAAGAGATCAGAAGAAGAGTTTTTTCGGTCTCGGTTGTCATGTGCAAAAGGCCAGGCAGGAAAAACTGAGGAGATTCGTGGGAAATTTCACTAAATAATATTATGGATGCGAAAGTTTATGTGCGTGTTAGTTTACGGATGGACGGATTTGAATGAAATTTGGAATGGAGATAGCTCATACCCTGGATTAACATATAGGCTTCTTTTCATCTCGGAAAGTTTTAAATTTCCCTTGGGAATAACGGTAATCGAAAGTTCTAGGGATGAAGTTGCGGGCAGAAGCTAGTTAATTATGTAAGTATGTATGTATACTCTTTATCGTACAAGAATAAAAAAGGAAATACAAAACACAGGCAATATAACAAAAAACAAGTACAAAGGCGAACTGATCCATTAAAGGATTTGTTCCAGATAACCCTTGTTGAAAAAAGGAAAATGGTTAAATAATGACTCAACAAACAGTCATGAATGAAAAGAAAACCATTAATCATGACAAAAACAACAGTAAATAAATACATGAATACACAATCCCAATTATTCATAATCATGTAATGGCCATACAGTAATCTAGCCAAGTCATTTCAGTCATACGTCACGTTTTCCAATCACCTTTATTATGCGATAACATACATATAGACACTACTTAATTACGAGGTCTATCCGTAGCACGAACCCTTTAAAAAACTCATTTTTAACCCATCCAAAAAGAGGGGTTTTATAACTTTATCAACTATGTATGTACTATGTGTGTGTGTAGTAGCTAGTATAATTACTATTACTATTACGCACGCAGTATAATTACTTACGAGGGGCGGCTGAAAAGTTCTAAGCCTAAGGTATTTTGAGGTTGCATATGCGTTAGCGATACTGGCCACTAAAAAGACCATTTAAAAAGTTAATAAATAAAAGAAAAAAATGTCGTCTTTTGTTTATTACATCTCGAGATATCCGACGCTAAAGGTCATCATGTGTGAATTATCAACGCATATCACGAAAATTGAGCACCGTGCAGTCATTAAGTTCCTCACGAAAAGTGACAAATCGCCGAAAAGAATTTTTGAAGAAATGCCTAGTACTCGTATTTACGGTGAATCTGGCCCTTCTCATGCCACTGTTAAAAAATGGAGTCGACTTTTTAAACTTTGACGGGAGTCGATCGAAGACGATCCTCGCTCAGGGAGGCCAATATCGGTTGTGACTGAAGAAAATACTGAAAAAGTCAAAAAGTTAGTCTTAGAGGATCGGAGAATTAAGGTTTGGCAAATAGCTGAAGCCTTAGGTATTAGTAAGGAAAGAGTTGGAGAGATTTTGCATCAACATTTGCATATGACAAAAGTAAGTGCTCGTTGGGTGCCGAAAATGCTCACAGCTTTCGATAGAGAACGTCGTGTTCAAACTTCTCAGGCATTTTTAGAATTATGTGAAGAAGGTTTAGATGAAATTTGTTCCCGCATAGTAACTGTTGATGAAACATGGATCAGACAGTATGATCCAGAGTCGAAGTCTGAATCTATGCAGTGGATCAAAAAGGGTGAAAGGCCGCCAAAGAAATTCAAGGTTCAAAGATCGGTGTCTAAGCTAATGGCCACCGTGTTCTGGGATTGCGATGGCATTCTTTTAATGTACTATTTGGCGAAAGGCTCTACAATAAATGCAGTTTATTATGCTGAGCTATTAAGAAAAGTGCGACAAGCCATAGTCGAGAAACGAAGGGGCAAACTGAGCAAAGGCATTTTGTTTTTGCAAGACAACGCCCCCGTTCACACCGCTCGTGTTGCCAAGCTTGCTCTGAAGGAAACTGGCTTCGAGGAAATTGATCATCCACCTTACAGTCCAGATCTGGCCCCTAGTGATTATTTTCTATTCAGCAATTTGAAGAAAGATTTAAGGGGAAAGCGATTTGGCAGTGATGAAGAGATGAAGGCGGCTGTACAGGAACATTTCGACAGCCAAAATAAAACTTATTTTTTTAACGGTCTAAAAGCATTATTTAAAAAATGTAATAAATGCATTGAATTAGAGGGAGATTATATTGAAAAATAAAAATAGTAAAAAAAAACTGAACTTTTTTTTTTCTACCTTAGTCTTAGAACTTTTCAGCCGCCCCTCGTATGTGTACACATAGCAGGTGTCACATAGTTCAAAATACTTTTCATCACACTTGCTCGTAAATGGTGTTATTCCATGCCTGTATACAGAAGGACAATGGCCTAAATTGTTCCCGCGGGAATTATGGCGAGTTTGTCATCCATAGGGAGTAATGACTTTCTTTTTAAAATTTGCAACTCTTTCGTACATCATTTCTGACTAAGGAGGTTTAATTTTCAGCCAAAAATTAAATCGGTTTCTAATTTCATCTTTAAAAATTAGCTATAGACTAACTTACATTACACAAAACCTATACGCTTCATTAAACTTCATTATTTTTATACCTATTTCAAGTTTATATCAACATTTATCATTAATTTTAGTAATTATACATTTTTATCAAATTGGCTAAATCTGGCTCGAATCCAGGTCGAAACTAAACGCAGTTATTATCTGTGGTAGAGGTCACAAAAAAATATCGTTTCCATTTACGTTCCCGTTCGTCAAAAGTTATTTCTTTATATTTTGCAGAGTTAAAGTGTTTTTTCCTCGCAAATGTGATGAAAACCATAAATTTGTGTGTATCACAGGCAGTAAGGGGATTACTAACTCAAGTCATTTCTAACACTCCCGTTAGTAATTCCCTTCTTACTACCCTTGATGCACAATGTACTATTACAATGGACCCATTAAAATAAGGTTTAATATTAAATGTTGTCAACAATTTGAATTAAGAACAGAGTGGTTTATTGTGACATGTTCCGCTAATTTGGTCTATGAGTGTAGTAACGAATTCAAATATGAACTATGTGACACAGACTTAAGGTATATTTTTCATAAATGTTCCGATCTTTATGATCATCCTGGCTGCTTCGATATTTTTGACTTCTGTAAGTTCCGATATCTTTACCTAATTGTATGTTACGAATTTATTGAAAAGTCATTGCTCCTAAATTTATGACGAATTATATGGGCCGATATTATAGACCTTATCTAGTAATTAATATATTGAAATTGAATGCTGCTCCGAAATATTTGAGTACCTTGACCGCTACCATATATCTGATGGCGACTGTACAGGAAGAACATTGTCACATCACTAGCCTGTTAGAAACTGTCAAGTGCTACCTAAATGCCACGAGTTAACGATGTGTACTTATGTGGTACGTCTACATGAATGAAGCAAGAATTTATAAAAATTGAATCCCTTACAGTAATAAATTGGGAAAAAAAACAAACGGATTTTACGCGTACGAAGTCACAAGCATCGCCTTAATTCAAATAAAAAATGAGCGCTTGAAACAAAACTCCAATGACACCCACAATGTTCGAAAAAATGTTAGAGATTCTTTCCGGAATACTAATAGGGCAATTTTAATAGCACTCTTTGGGGCGGACACAAAAATTGGGGAAAAGTTATTATCTTTACGGAATTACCATATTTATAATTCGTGAAATACGCAATTTGACTGTGATTATATAATTCGGTATTCAATTTTAATTTGTTTCCACAACCGCCTGTTTTCTGTAATTACAATTTGGTGTGTTTTTTATGGTATATCGACTGCTTAAAAGATGAGTAATCTTTCTTTGGTTTATTACATAATATTACAAAATAATTAATTACAAAATTTTAACTTAAAATCATTATTTGATTAAAATTCAGGGCTCTTTCGTGAGAGTATCTGACTTTTGGCTGAAAGATTTAGTATTCAGGGTTTCGAGGTAGCTTACCAAGCCACGTCTTCTTTAGCAAATCAGTCGACATGCCTCCCTTTTTTGTCGTCTTGATACTTTGTTGAATTTTATTAGTATCCGACCAAAACATGTTCATTTGCTGAAACTGAAATCGAAACCGAAGGTTCGGTTTTGGTTCTTGTTTCGGCCGAAACCATAATCGAAACTTTAATGATGTGTTAAAATAGTTAAATATTAGAAATAAATATGTCAGTTTTGTCAGTAATTGAATTTAATACTTTACTTGAATTTAATTTTATGTAAACTCAAATTTTTGACGTGTTACTCTGTACTGTATTAGTTAATTGTGGCAACTTCACTGGTCAATGTGTTATGTAAGTTTTTCTGTTATATTTTTTCTTTACTTGTACTGTTTGTGCCCAAATAAACATTGAGATAAGAGATAATGATCGGGTATTTTATCTATTGATATTTATAGTTTATTTTTTAATCAGGGGAATTCAGGGGACAATGTCACACCAATTGACCTAGTCCCAAACTAAGCACAAGGCTTGTATTATGGGTACTAGACAACGATATAAATACTTATATAGAGAAATATATACTTAAATATATATAGAAAACATCCATGACTCAGGAACAAATATTCGCGTTCATCACACTAATATCTGCCCTTACCGGGATTTGAACATTAAACATTAAACATCAGTGGACCATCAATTCTAGACACATTATAAACTAGTTGTAAGTCCAGGTGGTAAAAAATGAAACAAGTTCGGCTAAAACGGCGCCAATGATGGACACTCTTAGCTGACAGGGATCAGTTATGGACACTTCACTCTTAATTCAAATTACATACGGTCCTAAATTGATTGTAGCAAAAAAAAATAACCCTTGCCATCTAAAAAATCAAGTGCCATTTTTTTTTTAATGAAAATAAGATGATTTTACATCATAATATAGGAACATAATATGTCCCACAAAACCGTTTAAATTATTGGTGCCTTGTCCATTACTAGGTGCATCACCCTATTCCTAGTTTTAATTTTAACAAATGTCAATCACCCAGCCTCATAATACTACTTATAACTTTACTTATCATGATAATACATCGGCCTTCTTTTATTTATTTGTGCAAATAATTATGAAGTTAGGTAAGTGTCGGCGCAACCGAAAGGTTCGGCACTGTTTTGACCGAAATCGAACCTTCGGCCCAAATATGTTTTTTATGCCGAAACCTGCCGAAACCGAAACCGAAACTTCAGTCGGACTCTTAAGTTTCATATTTATACCTATAATGTATCGTGGAAATACGCGAAGGCGCTGATTCAGATCGCCAAACTAATTTTCTCGATGACGTTTCGTTAACTTTACTCGATAGAAAGAAAAAAATCGTGCTTGAGGTACTTACATGGACACAAACAACGATTACCATCTGTTATTTATGTGTGTTATTATTGTGAATAAATGATTTTCTTCTTATTCCATTAAGTAGTTGAGTGCCTACATTTACTGAAATATAAAGCTGTACTAAGACAATCAAAGCTTTTAGAAGCTCGGCAAGATCAGACAAGTTGTGAAGCCGTAACCGTCAACTAATGACGTCATTCCTCGCTTTTTCCCATTTGGAACGCTTAGGTGTGTTGCATTATAAATTATTCATAGTCACCTCCGAGGTCGCTTATCGAGTGGGTCGCAGTGACAGGCTCGTCGCATCGCATGTTTGATCAGAATAAGTAACGTGGAGAAATGTTAGAGGATTTGTGATTGACGTACTGCTTTGCACGTGACTTTTACCATGATTTTCTTTTTGAAACGGCGAAGAAAAACTGGGTACCTAATTTTTATCGAAATGCCATTCAACGAACTTTTTTTATGGCAATGAGAAGGCACGTGAGCCCTCAGGCCACCTGATGGTAAGTGGAATCTAAGACCCATAGACATTTGAAATCACAAGACTTCAATCTCAATACTGCAATCCTAAGACTTCAAATACATTATAGACACTATTCTACATCCAAAAAAAATAGTAGGTACTTATAATCAATGACACATATTGTACAGTGTGTTCTCCTACATATTTAACATATAACCTACAACACGATTTGCCAGTCCTCCTTGCGTCTAAAAAAAGAGTCCAGGCTTAATTGCCAGATTTATTCCAAAAAAAAAAACATTGGAGTCCATCTCACGTATCAAATATCATTATTCTTAGTAACGATGAGGCCGAGTAGTAAAACGCTATCGCCGCCTCTTTATTCGTGCTTCTAGATGAGCTCATAAATGTTGTACGTACCAAATGAATTGACTAGAAGAAAGTACGGTCACAAGCGTTCATTTGGGACCCATTTCAAGAAAAATATGCTTGAAGTCGTCAATGTAATTAGAGATGTCAAGTCATTTGTAATTATTGGGATGCTCAACCTTATTGTTGTAGAATGTCAGATTGACTTTGGACCTAAGGTGGGTACCAAATTTAATTTCGTGACTACAGAATACGATATGATGTCAAATAATACTTTTTACTGTAGGTCGCACCTACAGACTTATCGGGAACAATAAAAAGAAACTGAAGAACAAGAATGTTAGTTATTAAACGTGAAGTAAATATACGAGTAGTTCAGGGAATATTATTTGGCCGTCTGTTATCTACTTTGCGATCTTTTTTTCTGCGTTAAGTCTTACCGGACTTAACCTTAACCTTTCAACCCACCGTACTTTTTGAAGAACGAGGACAGTTTTACAATTACCTTTTGTTTGATATTAATTTACAAAAAGATCTTACTAAAGATTAAGGACGGCCAATTCATATTTCCTGAACAACACCAACAATAAATAATATGTAATTATTACATCTTGTTCTTATAACTATACAACATATTCGTATTCACTCCCAAGACCGCTTATCGAGTTCACAACCTCGCTCCTATTCCCGACGTATGCATGTGTGATCTGATTTAGCAAAGGGAAGTGGCAGGAGAAATTTGCGGTTTGAGTGAGCGACTCTTTGCTCTACAAAGTGCTCACAAAACCTATGGATCAGAATTATGTGAATGGCAAAGGTATTATTTATTCAAAAGGATAAAGTGTCTTGAATGTTTTTTGCCGTTTTCATAGCACAGGGACCTGTTTTTTTGGTGATCCTTAACATCGTAAGCCTCCCATACAAAAAAATACATAGTACGGCTATTGGAATAAAGATCCATTCCAAGGAAGTTAGAAGACCTTTTTTCCTTATTTATTTATTATTGATGTACTTATCGACTACCAACCTATGAGAAGGAGGAGTTCTGGTCGAGGAGTATTATATTTTGACATTGTAGCTGTTTGGCTAGCTGACGCCTAAAGTATTCTGTATTAAGTACGTGTGTATGACGTGTAGGGTAGGGTGGGTACGATTGAACCACTTTCACTTTAACAGCGTATAGCGAAGAATCTATTAAAGTCACGAATTCAATAGTTTGGTCATATAAAGTATGGTAATCTGGCTTTTAAATAAAGTATATTTTGTAGCTCTATCTCAAATAACTACGCCGCTATTGCCGAAAGAAGAGGACCGGGTAAATTGGTTCAATTGACCCCATGCTAGGGACAATTGAAACGGTATGTGGGTTAATTGAAACACTTCAAATAACTTTGTCATTATTTGACATATTTAATAGGTTTAAACGGTTTTCTATACTACAGGAGTATTTGATGAGATCATGATAAAATGGTAACGTTACTATAACTATTTCTATGATTATTACTGAAAGAAAGTTTTAGAGGTAGAGGTAGTTAATAAAAATTGTTGTATTCATCGATAGCAGGTAGAAGTTGAACTAATAATTAACATATCATATTATCAACATAGATATAATCTATTTATTAGCTATAACGGCATAATAATGCTTGAAAAAGGGAATATCATTTCTCATACAAACAAACATGTTTCAATTATAACCATGTTTCAATCATGACCAAAGTATGTATACCTACGTATACATTTATATACTTATGTAGGTAAACACTTAAATGTGAAAAAGCAAACTAATAAAACCCAAAGTATCAAAGAATAGAAATATTTTTTAATGTAAAAAAGCAAAAAAATCACATTGTCAAAGAATACAAATAACTTATTTATCGAACCAATCATTTTGGTATCAATTCCTACTTCTTCATGTTCAGAGAAGAAAAAATTAAAGCGAAATCATCTACCTAAATATTCACTGTTTATTTTTGGTTTCTGAACAACCTTGAAACGAATCAGAAATATCAGAATATCTTAGTCTTGGAAAACCTAATAAAAACTTCAGAATTATACATATAAAAATGTATACCTAAATATATACATACACCTTATTTTGTAAGCTTTTTTTTTCAGGATTATACACATAAAAATGCATACCTAAATATATACATACACCTTAGTTTGTAAGCTTTTTTTTCAGGTTTAAACGTCATTACCTATATACATTATACACCTTAGTTTGTAAGCTTTTATTCAGGTTTATATAAATTAAAAATTCATTACCTACTAAAAGTAACATTAGTACATAAAAAAATCATATCTCCTCCATTCTGGTTAAAGTCGGTTAAAAAGGGACGGTTGGAACACCGGGACGATTGAAACGTTTCAAACGTCCACAGGCACATTGTTCCAATCGTACCCAACTCCTATTCTTCATTTCAAAGTCGATATTTTAGTCTTAAATACTACTTTAGCGATTACCAATATCAATATATACAATCTCAAATAGGTATACCATACAATGAAATAAGAAAAAATACCAAAATACAAGAGGTAATTAAGATAAACCGAAAATAAAAAGAACATAAATGCTTACTTTTGCGTGTGAAATCTTTCCGAAGCGTCCTGCACACGACCGCGTCCTTCGCTGCCCCGCGCGCCATTGTCCAAAGATTCGAAAATGGCCGATGTAGTAACGAACTTCGTGTCGCGCTGGTAGGTGTAACGGTTTCCGAGAAATTTGAGTTGTTTCAATCATGACCCGTTTCAATCGTACCCACCCTACCCTACCGTATATTAATATTTTTGTTTTTCATTTTATTTTGTTACTAGTGATCCGCCCTCGCTTCGCTTCGGTTTATGTGAGTTTTCTGTAATACCCGTACATAGATCAGAATTTATTACACGTGTTAACTTTCCTCTTGAATCTGTATCTATTGCTGAAAATTGCATTCAAACACGTTGAATAGTTTTAAAGATCTAAGCGAACAGCGGAAGCAACTTCATTTTATACTATGTAAAGAAGATACTCGTACTAGCTACCCGCGCCCGGCGACGTCCGGGGGTAATGTTTTTTTCATACAAACCTTGTGGAATATAATTTACGATCTATTCTCATACCTATTAAATAAATATTAAAAAAACATGAAAATCGGTCGAGCCATTTCGGACGAGTTCAACCACACACCCGTGACGCGAAATGTATAAATAGGTTTAGATTATGTTTGAATGTAAGGTCTAAAACTGTGGGCTCTATTGTCAGAAAAAAAGTGTTGTATTACCGTAAAATGTTTCTACTTTGCTCCTTTATGGGTAACTATGTTCCATAGTTACTATTTCGTTTGTTACATTATATTATAAATCAAGTCTATGACTTTGCTGAAAAAAAATGATGTGTACATCCAGCCACGAAGTGAATGAAAGCAATAGAATGATTTACAATACAGATTACCTCAATATAACCATTGAGCATAATTACCCACGGGGGAGCAAAGTAGGAACATTTTACGGTATATACTTAACATACCTTTGTATGATTACAATATTGTAAATTAAATTTCAACTCAATCAAAACGCTGTCAAACATACAAATTACCCCACTTAAATATATATATGTTACTAGCAATAATGTTAAACATAGCACTCATATACATTAGTCACCAAAGGCACGCACAGGTAATGCTCACTTAGTGTGAAATATAGATGGCATTAGGCAGGCCGTACATTTCGGAAGGCATTTAGGGGAGAGCAATTGAAGTTATTCTAAATTCTAATTTTATGTGCTATATCATTCAATTAATCAAATTTATTGAAATGAATGTGCTTATTTTTGGCTTCTATTGCAAATTGAAACGAATTTTCGGCGATTTATTTTATGCTATTTCTTGCGATAGGTACTTTTTCTTAGCCTTTATGTTCATTGCTTGGTAGAAGTGATGTAATACTTTTTTATCCATAATAGGTTTGACTTTGAGCTCAGTCTCACATGATATTAAGTGACGACGAGAACGAGGGTGCTTCATATTTACCCAAAAAAAAGCCTTTTCGCTCTTGCATTGAAAACAACAAGGTAATACCATTCCGGGAATTCAGACTCATGGTGAGCATTCCACTCTTTGGCAGTGTGAATAAAAATTACGAACGAACCATTGGACGACCGATGGGAAGAAGTGGAGGGTGAAGTCATGTTGTTTCTGGGCACAAAAAAAATAAAGGAAAATTACGTAAAGATTAAATTTACGTGTTATTACATTCTACCCCGCGGCAATCAATGTCTTTGCGACATTCCGGTGACAAACAGGAAAAAAACAGATTTTTAATATCCAACATTGAATTCTGAAGCAAAAATAATTATTTAATATGTAATATTAAAAACCAATATTGCTTAACTTTGCAAATCCGGTACGCTAACGGAAGTTTCCCTCTCGACCTTTAGAACAACAAACAGATAGCTAATCTCTATACGGGAATGTATATTTTGTACTCAGTAGGTACGAGAATAAGGGAATAAATTGCGTTTAGAGAAGGCATTTTACAACGTCATTTCACTTTTTTTTTCTTGTATCGAGGTACAGTAAATTTGTACGTGTTTAAGCAATATACGAGTAAAAGAGTTTGATCGCCAAGACAATCTACGTATTGTTTGACTCTTAAAAATCCCGTTATTTTAGAATATCTGTTTTTGTGGCTAAGAGCTGGCATACGAGCACTCAGACCGGTTGGCTTGTCCTCGGAACACAACAATGCGAATGCTGCTGCTTGGGAGTCGGTCAATGGATAAGATAGTGGTACATTCATGAGATTTAATTTGATACCCACCTTAGATCCAAAGTCAATCTGACATTCTACAACGATAAGGTTCAGTTTCCTTAAAGTTACAAATGACTTGACATCTCTTAATGACATTGACGAAGCATATTTTTCTTGAAATGGGTCCCAAAGTAACGTTCGTGACTGTACCGATCTGAGGGGCTATTGCCTAACGCACTCGCAATCGCAATTGTTTTCATTTTGAAAATCGAAGGCTTGTCTGCACACAAAAAGAAAACAATGTTCCACTTTGAAGTCGATTGCAATTTCGCGTGCGTTAGGCCAGCTGGACGGATCCTGCACAAAGTCCTACCACTATAAAAATGTAACGTTAATGTAACGCCGTATTTAAATCGCTTAACTTCAAACTATGATAAGTCCATGCAAAACGATATCGGGGTTTTAAATTCGTCTACCAAATTTCAAGGACATACCCGAGTTTAAAGTCAAGCGATATTCAGAAACATTTTTTATTTTACAACCAAAAAATAGAAAAGGATTGACATAGATTGCATACAGATTGACTTCAGTGATTTAACTAAAGCAAAGCACGCTATAGCTTAACAGTATATCCCTCGATCAGCTCAATTGTCAATCATAGTAACAATTACTGCCAAGGGATCCAAAGCGGTGTACATTTTAATTGATTTTCCTCTAGCAGTGCCTGGCTCTAACACAACAGCGTAAAACACACGGTATGCACTAAAAACCATTATAATTGAGGCTTCTTTAACTGTTGCGAAGTTTGGAAGCAGAGATCAAGTGCACTTGGTCGCCCTATAGTTCAAAAGTCCAGCATAATTTGATCTCCACTACGGACCAGTTGCAGTAGAGTTCAAGGATGAACTAATAATGGTTTCGGAAAGATGCCGACAAGGTTCAACGTATACGGTTTTTTAATCAATGAACTTTGAAACTCAATCCTCCATTATGAAGTTTGTTCGTTAATTTTTAACAGCGTGAAATTAATCTTAAGGGTGTTTTAATTGCTTCACTAGTTAGAAACTTGTATTGCATTTGCAGGAGGTCCGTAAAGTTATGGTATCATACAAACTTGGAGCAATGTTTTAATTAAGATTGAGAGGTAGGGTTAAGACAATTTAACCTGTCAACTTGTACAAGACTGAATAATCAAGAAGCAAGGAATACACACTGATGTATCTATGTACAACCGTAACTGTACAGAACATAGCGATGTTGATATAATAGGCATGTCTTTGTTCGGCTTTGCACATTGTGGGCTAGCACGCTACTCCGGGCAGGGAACAAATTATTCATAAAACCATTTTTAGACAGGAACATAAGTAGCTCTATAAACGAAACGTTATGTTTGTGACAGCTGTCAGCTGTCATTAGGAAACAATCAGAATCTGTGGCTCTCTTACCTTTTGGCCTCCGCACTAGCTGTTAACATTGTCTGTCTATGTCTGTCTTGTAATAAAACTTTAAATCTCGAAACATCTCCTCCATTTTATTTATAAAAACGTTCAACCATTATAATTTATTGAAATAACGTAAGCATAAAGTGCTTTAACTAATAACAGTTCAACGCACACTCTGTAAAATCACAGCAATAAATAAGAAGTTACTATATTAAATAGTAATGATTAAAATTAATATAAAAATATTGAAAACTTGTGTGGAAATCGGTTGTCATGGTATGGGCATGTGATGCGGAGGGATGAGGAAAATATCGTCAGGATAGTTTTGAGTATGAATGTGGATGGCTATAAGAGTAGGGGAAGACCAAATAAACGATGTATGAATTGTGTTAAAGATGATACATACATACATACATTAAATCAAGCCTGTTTCCCAAAGGGGTAGGCAGAGACCACTTCTTTCCACTTGTTACGATCTTGACAAGTTTCTTTCGCTTTTTCCACATTCATACATCGAGTCATGCACGCACGTCGGTTTCGGGTACTTAAGATTAGGCCCTTTCCCATTATTTCTCCGATTTGACTCGAAAAAGTACGCCTAGGGCGGCCCCTTCCGACCAGTCCACTCACTTTCGATCTGTATATCTCTTTCGTCAATCTTCTTTCATCCATCCTTTCCAAATGACCGAACCATCGAAGCATGATGTACGGCTAGAAAGGAAGTGACTACCAAGATGACGACTAATAGAGAAGTATGGAAAGAAAAAACATTTTGTGCCGACCCCAAATAAGTTGGGATAAGGGCAGGAGAATGATTACTTACGAGTATATAGTAAGTACTATTTTAACATACATTCGTATCGTGTTAAGATATATGTATAACAGTAATACATACAATATTTATTTTAATTCTCATGATTGAAAAACTCGTCTACTGAGAAATTCGAGCTGAGATGAGCTTTCATTTTTTTATCTCATGGAGAAAGTAAACGAGTACACAGGTCACCTATTGACAAGGTGTGATCTGTGAGCCATAACATTTGCATTCTCAAGATTATAATGTAAAGACCGCAAATTTTAATGCATTGCCAACCCTTAAGACAAGCTCCATCTTAAGCTGTTTGATTAATAGTGAAATATTAATAAAATTCTCTGTTGCTAACCTAACCTCTTTGAAAAAGCTGATGCATGCTTGTAAATCATACACAACTATGGCATGCTTAAGGGCTAAGATACATGTAAAAATACGCAAAGCCAGAAATAAGGGATTCTCACAGTCACGATTTGTTGGGGCCCTTTAAAAGGGTGCATAAATTGAAGTACCTACCAGGGTCACTGGGTTACTAAGACTATGTTGGATGTCAATGTTATGAAATTGGAACGCAGCCCGCTATGATGTACACGCTATGCTAGTAGCGTGTTTTGATGTCGTCACTTCAACACAATAATGTCATTTGAAACCTAATCTAAAACAAACATGTCTTTATGTTTGAAACAATTATTATTGAATTATCATAATTAACTCCGATTGCTAACTGGAGCAATGCTAATTATTAGCTCTGTCTTTTTCTCTCAACTTAAACTGAACTGCTTAAATATATCATGGTACCCTCCAGTTGTCTTCAACTTGTAAGCCTATGGAATAGTTTGGTAAAATTCTACAAAAATATTCCCAACAATAAAGATTAAAGATAGTAGTTAAGTCACACTGCATATCAACGTTCGGCCGTTGACCGCCCAGGCTATATTTGCCGCTATCGATTAGTACATTCAACCATCTGTATTATAACATCCCCAACCTTATCTTTATACAAATAGAGCTCAAATAAAAAAAGTTAAATTGTCGCTCGTTGTACGTTTTTCCTGTTAGTTCAACTGCACAGTTTTAGGTAAGTCGGGAACGTTTAATAATCCATTTCCATTAAGGTAGTAGTGATGTACTCGTACCTAGTGATGGGATAGGGGGAGGAGGAGGTTATTGTACATAACTACAGAGGCCTAGGGGGTTGCCGGCCGAGTGATATAGCCGGATAGTTACGAGGCTGGCAACCCCTTTTCACGGCGAGGTATGTATAGTGCTTTTCTCAAACATATGCAATGAAATAAGAAAATACATCACTCAAAAAAGTATATCACTACATAGTATAAAACAAAGTCGCTTCTCGCTGTCTGTCCCTATGTATGCTTAGATCTTTAAAACAACGCAACGGATTTTGATGCGGGTTTTTTTAATAGATAGAGTGATTCAAGAGGAAGGTTTATATGTATAATAGATTCTGGTTTATGTACGGGTGTTACAGAAAACTCACATAAACCGAAGCGAAGCGAGGGCGGGTCGCTAGTTATAAATATTTTCATGTCTCATACCCTGAAAGTAGGCCATTTGTTTATCACGTTATTAATATTCTCATAAATGTTATAAATGTAACTTAGCTATTTAGCCTGTTACACAGCCGCCGTGTCTACCATAAATTAAAAAAAAAACTTCCCGGCCTAGGCCTTCAATTTTGTATGAAATTCCTTTACAGTTCTCTCGAGTTCTTCCCCCCGCAACGTGATACTTTGAAGCCTAATATAACTAAGATAACACCAACATTTCATTGCATGTTTGAGAAAAATAATTAACCAACTGTAACGACATCTACTACTATGACATTTATTTCCCTTTACCTACACATATTTCAAAATACGAACCAACCTAGAAAATTCTTATTTTCAAGTTTTAAAATAAGGTAGGGTAGGTATTTTTGATCCTTACATATATGTGTATTTTGTACTACCAAAAGTGTGTATCCAATTATGGAAGTACAATACAGTGTGTAAATGGTATACGGGCGTTCCTTTTAACTGTGGTTAGTATAACCCCTACTGAGCACATTTAGGCAGCTTTTGTTAAAATTAAATTTAAAAAAAAAACCATACAAAATAATTTAACACGCAATGTATAACGAAAAATGCAATTAATTAAACATTACGTACTTACCTGACAGATGGACTTCGATGTACATTGCGGGTCGATAGTATGTTCAAAAATTAATAACGGTGTATACGTTAGCGTAATCAAAATAATTATTTCTGTTAATGATTAGTAGAGTCTTAATCTATGTCCAGTTTTAATAAACGCCCGTATACCATTTACACACTGTATACACAAACGTTTTGTTTGGTTTTAAATGGGATATTCTTCAAAAAAATCTACCAAATTTTACATTATTGTTTGTAAGAATTCAGGATTTTTTAGTACTCTATTTTCGTTACGTATATTTTATGGGTGATCTTTGTTTTTATTATTTTGCCCATGAGTTCCGAATAAATTAAAGACTAACAAATAAAATCAATGTCAAGGTAGTCTAAATGGCTAATTAGGTTTATTGCTCGAAATTCGATTTGCTAAGTTCAGAAATAATAGCACAGAGAGTAATAAAGAGGTTAGTCCAAGTTAGTGGGAGTCCGTTGTTTCCTAATTTTTTTTCTGCATTCTAACATAATTATTGATAGTCATTTTTATATCGCTAAAACCGTATACTATTCAGAATTGCTTAAATATCGAATGTAGATAGGTAAGGTTAGGTTAAAATAGGTCTGACTTAAAAAAAAAGTGACTTGCGATATATGACTTAAAACTAGGGAATGCAATTTTACCGGCTATAACCGGTTTTAACCGGTATTAACCGGTTAAAACTGGTTATAACCGGTTATTTGCACACCTTACTTAAAACATTATATAATCAAAAATAATTATGGTTGACAATAAAGACTCGCTACAAGTGTTATCTAAGTTTCTGTTCAGTGGCTAAGGAGATTAACGTGCTCAGGCAGGCATGAATAGATTGTGATGCTCGGTTTATTAAGTAAATTATATTCAACGTCCATCCAACTTCCCCACGTCATATTCTTCATTGAATTTGTCCGCTACCGTTTCGGTATTTTCGATACAACACGTACGTTCTTAGAAATCTAAATTATAATACAAAGTATAATGCAGCAAAATGGGCCTAGAACAAACTGGGCCGAATTAGGTATATTTTGCTAAATAGGTATTTGGTCATACTTAATTTTTGTATGGGCATCAGGCTGAATATGAGGTTGCGTCAGCCGAAATACTTCTTATTTAACATTTTCAATACAACAAAAAAGAGCGATTAAATTCGGCCAGGTGACTTTATAAAATACACATTTTAATGTCATAACTTCGAACTGAACATCAAATGACAAGCATGATAATAACCACACAATGTCAATGGCAGTCACAATGACAAGAGGGTGCTCGACATTTTTAATGGCTGACTGCACCTATTGTTGATTCTTATTCTTTTTGCTCACTTGTCTATCGCATTAGGTAACAGACTGTAATGATATACAGGGTGACTGGTAACTCGACCTATTCCATAAATGAGGTTATACTAGAGCTAATTTGCTATAATTTTGTCCTAGTCAACTAGGGGTCTAATGCCACTGGTTTTGGAGTTATTTAATTTTTAAGTTTATTTTAAGAAATTCCGTCCTTTGGTGTTAAACTATCAATTGTGAAAAAAGTATCTAGCTTTGGGGACTAAAATGACGTTTTTCGAATAGCTGATGAATTAAGGAATCTTTTAAACAAAAATACTTTGCGAAAACTGCAAGAACCTCAGAAATAAAAGGTCCTTAAATCGCAAGTCCGTTATTTCTTTTAAAAATGTTTACTTTCGGGGGGGGATTACTCCAAAAAAATGTAGTACACTTGGCGTACAAATTACGTAAATAACTTCCTCAATTCATAAGCTTTCCGAAAAGGTGCAAATGTTGTCAACTTTAGTAGGTACAGGTATTAAACATTAAGCTTATTAAAAGAGCAGAGGGTGCGATGTAAATTTAACTCGGAAAGTTGATATCAAAAACTAGGTAACATTCGTCGGACTATGGTCGCAGCCAATGTGCCTCATGAGTTGGAGCCACGGGGTCTTAATCGCTCGGACCGCTGGTTATGTGGGCTAGGGCAGTCTCATGTGCGAGGCCACGTGCTTCAGCATTTTTCCTTCCTCGCACCTCACAGCCATACAATACGGAGCTCAGGTCGCTGCTGAAAATGGTGCAAGCACCAGCACACCAGATACTCAGAGCTCAAGCGGGCGTATGAGTTTGTTCCAGAGCTGTAGAGCGCAGTTGTTCTTGGTGCGTAGAGGCAAAACCTCTTTTTTAAGGCTTTGGGACAGCGATTGAGGGATAGGGCCTGTGACCTCCGGTCCGGTTTGTAATCTGTTCCATCACATTTCGTTGGCAACACAGCATAGCAATGTTGCCAGCATTGGATACCTTTGAACCAGGCGCTACCCGAGCCGCGGAATAATTTTGCGGAAGATTTATTGATGAAAAATGATACTGATTTAATTTATGTACACTGTTGACGAAGCTTGTTGCTAATTAACTAATCGTAAACTCTTGACGAAACTTGTTGCCGATATTTTTTTGTAATTGGCATAAATAAAGTTTTAGAAAACATTACAAATCTTGTTCAAATTAGGAACTTGAAGTCGCGCGATGTTAAATGCAGACTCCTTATTGGTCATGGGATTGAGCCGCACAACAAATCCAGGTTCAATTTAAAACAAAAAGAAATCAGTTAGTTTCAACCATCTTAGAGATCGCAATTTCCCTTGTTACCTAACATTTCTGTGCTAATACCGCTTCCTTTTCAAATGGCTTTGTACCAAAATGACGAATACGCGGATATCATGTATTGTTACGGGTTTTGTGATGGTGACGCCGCTGCAGCAAGAAGAGAGTATCAAAGACGGTTCCCTAACCGCCGTTTACCTGATGTCAGTGTGTTTGGTGGGACATATTGGTGCATTCGGGAAACAGGATCGGTTCGACGACACCAAACCGATACTGGAAGAGCTAGTGTTAGAGATCCTAACGTAGAAGAGCAAATCTTGCAACGTTTTCAAGCAGACGGCACTACGTCAACAAGAACTGTGGCTAACCAGCTTGGTGTTTCCCAGTGGAAAGTTTGGTCCGTACAACATCAATCACAACAGTATCCATACCACTACACGCCAGTACATGCTATTGAGGAGGGCGATCCTGCAAGGAGGATAGATTTCTGTAGATTTTTACTGAATGCAGATAATGAGGACCCAGAATACCTGAAAAAAATTTTGTGGACAGACGAATCCAACTTTGACCGTGATGGTATTACTAACTATCATAAACTGCATTTTTGGGCTCCTAAAGGTCAAAATCCAAGAAAATCCAAAGAAGGTGCACACCAACGTAGATTTTCGCTAAATGTATGGATGGGGATCGTGCAAGATAATTTGATTGGACCATTTTTTCTGCCGGCACGACTAACCGGCATCGCCTATGAAAACCTTTTAATGGAAGAATTACCTACGTTGTTGGACGATGTGCCGCTTGCCACAAGAATGGGTTTGATTTACCAGCATGATGGCTGCCCAGCCCACTATCATCGGGGTGTACGACAGTGGATGGACAATAACTATCCACAGAAATGGATTGGTCGAGGTGGACCGATTCCTTGGCCGGCAAGAAGCCCGGATTTAACACCATGTGACTTCTTCATTTGGGGTCACATGAAGTCGTTGGTGTACCATTCACCAATA
Source organism: Acleris laterana (assembly GCA_963966035.1). Classification (NCBI taxonomy): domain Eukaryota; kingdom Metazoa; phylum Arthropoda; class Insecta; order Lepidoptera; family Tortricidae; genus Acleris; species Acleris laterana. The sequence continues at coordinate 12,139,836 of OZ014455.1, forward strand.
TCCACTCAAGAAGAGTTGAGAGTAAGAATTTTGGCAGCTGCCCAAAAAATGAAAGACACGCTTTCAACACGAGTGACAGTAAACGAAGTGCGACGCCGACTTCATGCATGCATACGTAATGGAGGGAGGCAGTTTGAACAAGAATTGTAATGTTTTAAAGTCAGAATTCGGTAAAATAAGATACTTTTTTTGCTATTTTTGTTATTGATATCACACCTTCTGCTCTTTTAATAAGCTTAATTTTTCAAACCTGTAATAAAGTTGACAACATTTGCACCTTTTCGGAAAGCTTATGAATTGAGGAAGTTATTTACATTTTTTTGGAGTAATCCCCCCCCGAAAGTAAACATTTTTAAAAGAAATAACGGAATTGCGATTTAAGGAGCTTTTATTTCTGAGGTTCTTGCAGTTTTCGCAAAGTGTTTTTGTTTAAAGGATTCCCTAATTTATCAGCTATTCGAAAAACGTCATTTTAGTCCCCAAAGCCAGGTACTTTTTTCACAATTGATAGTTTAACACCAAAGGACGGAATTTCTTAAAATAAACTTAAAAATTAAATAACTCCAAAACCAGTGGCATTAGACCCCTAGTTGACTAGGACAAAATTATAGCAAATTAGCTCTAGTATAACCTCATTTATGGAATAGGTCGAGTTACCAGTCACCCTGTATTTAAGTTATTTAATAAATAAATAAATAAATAATATCGTTCAGGTCCGTTGGTGCCTGGGCCCAGACTTCATACAAGGTTATCCATATGCCATAGTCCTTGATAAGAAAGCAGTGTGTTAGGTATCCAAGTTAGGTGGGATAGGCAACACTATCATAGATTGAACCTTTAAATATAAGTAGTATGTAATGTATTAAAAGGTATTTTGTATTTTCTTTTCCTTTTCAGAGCAAGTATTATATGTCCTAAATTAAATCTCATTTGAACTCTGAATTTACCTATGTGCTTAGTAAAAACCCTCTGCCTGAGAAAGGGTTAACATAAGGCCTCAAGAACTTATAATCAGCTCGACGAACCTTGATCCCTATGACACTGACAGTTATTCCCACGACACAACCTTGTAGTGGCGTCACCGTAACATTAGAATCGAATTGGAGGCGTCTAAAAATGACATTAATTAATTTTAGGTAGATACGAGTATATGCCATTACAATGAAATTCCGTTGGAATTATAACAATTCTTAACACTTACAAGAAATTATCTCAATCAGACTTTACGTTTACGTCGTGCAAAAGACAGTATCGGTAAACAAATTTCGATAATAGAAACGAGTGTATAAAATACATTAACATAGTACGCTTTCAGTGTCCGATTTATAATCATTTAAATTATAGGTGCTGAATGTTAAAAACATAAATGAAATTGTTTTTATTTCCCTCAAATTATGGATATTTCTGGGGACACCAGTTATTGTTTTATTTAAGATTAGGTTTTATTAGTATCAGTTTTCATGTGTGACATAATTAAGTAATAAATTATGAGTGACATAAATTTTTTCATACTTAGGTTTTAGTACATTCTCTTTTATCATTCTATTTTCATGATAAAATATATATAAATGACATCATTACAACAACATAACAAACATTAGAAATGCAGATTATATTTTTAAAACCATGTTTACCAACGTGGCTGAATGCAAGTCACGCCTTTGCCTACAAAAAAGTTAAGTTACATCGACACGACCCATCACTAACATGAACTGTCATAGGGACCAAGGTTCGCCGGGCCGATTATAGTTGACATTTATTTAGCCCACTAAGAGACAATTTCTCCATCGTTACGTTTTATTTACTTTCAATTACTTTATTTACAAAAGAGATTAAAACATCACGTGAATATAAATTTAGATTATCGTTTTAGATTAATTAGTACACATGTTTAACGGCGTTCATTCCGTAAGATTTAAACAACGCTGGCAATGTATGAAAATATAGTACTGTTTCAATTTGGTTACTACAACGCTGATCACTGCACATTGTTTCAAACTGAATAACTTATTATCAAACCGCGATTAGAATACAATCGAGCACATATGTCGTTTCTGAATTAATACATGAAATGACATTGTCAATGGTAGAGTGTGCAGATTAATGAAAATGCATATTTCTGTACCAAGAAGTTTAAACCTTGGGAAAAAAATAATTATATTTACCTACTTTAAAAAAATACAAATAGTGTAATAATTAAATTTAGGAACACCATCAAACTTTATTAATTCATAACACCATCGTCTTCAGAAGTGCAATGCACCTAGGTTTCATCCAAATAAACAAGCTTTTTGTTGGGACCTAAGGCATCATTTTCTCGGATTCTTCTTAAATACCTAGCTCTCCAAGCTTTGATTTGCATTTGCTCTACTAACTCCAACCGTTTGTGTGTGCATCTCTTAAAGCTAAATCCTAAATGTTTTTTTATAATATTTATCATGTGGTTCTTTGGCCAAGAAAGTTATGTCTAATTTAGCTTGATATTATATTTTTTGCACAGTCGGAACAATTTTTTGTCGGTACAAATTTGTTATAATATTACGTAAGGCACATTTTTGTCGAAATTATCTAAAATAAATTTTGGCCCTCGTTTTCCTTTTTTAGGATTGCTCAGTTTCCGAGAATTTTCCCTGGCAACATTCTCTTCTTTTTTTTATTGTTATTACTGTTTTTTTGCAAACGCACGTCGCAGCCACCACACGATTTAAGACTTTGCGATTATTATTCAGTAATCCAATTATTTCCTGTAATGTATCCTTTGGAATAGTAACCTTAGAAATCATTACGTTTACACTTAGAATGACCATCAAAGACTTCAGAAGAACCTTTGTTTTATTATTTTCATAATTAAAATATGTTAATACATTGAAGATGATTTCTCGGCACCGACCGTTTAACACTTTGCCACGATTCATATTATACATATACTACACAAATTTATTTTCGACACGTACAGCGATTCGGTAACCGGTAACATGAAAATTATGTGGAAAATAATGACATTGATTTGTCAAACATTTATTATGACTTTATTTTTTTTATAAAACAAATGACACAGCATTTACCAAGAATAGGTAGAGTTGTTATACGAACTCAATGATTATGATGAAGCAATTCTTTGTGAAACTTTTATCTATAAGTGTCTGCAGTTAAACTATGAAGATATCATAGATTGACTTATAATTAATTATTATTTATTCATTATATGTACTTTTGTGCTAACGGTACTTCCGAAGTGTATACTAATCGCGGTTTGATAATACTAAGTACGGATTTATGGAAGTTTTCAGATGCGTTTAATGTAAAAAACCAGAACAATATAATAATTATCCATACTTCCATACTAATTATTATAAATGCGAAAGTGTGTCTGTCTGTCTGTCTGTCTGTTACCTCTTCACGCTTAAACCGCTGAACCGATTTAGGTGAAATTTGGTGCAAAGATAGTTGGAATCCTAGGAAAGGACATAGGATAGTTTTTTTCCCGACATTCATCCCCTAAGGGGGTTAAATAGAGGGTGATGATGGAGTTACGATATAAATGAGTTCCACGCAGACGGAGCCGCGGGCAAAAGCTAGTATAAAAATATGTTCAAAAGCGAACGTAAGGGATCTCTTCCAGCTAACTTTTGAGAGATTGAGTTTAAGTATTATGCGTTGCGAGATTAACAAAATCATACATCAACTCGTACCTCTTAAATTTACTAATAACACAAAACAGCTCCATATAATCTTCATTGCCAAAAACATTTTCAATTGGTTTTTTTTTAAGAAATTAAATGGCTCTGGCACCGGTGTTATAAATAATGAAGTTCCGCCAGAATTTGTCGACGGTACTTGTCCCCGTTGTTAGCCGCCCTACTTAAGCGATACTTCAGAATGGGAAAAATTGAGGAGATGTTTTCAGGGAACTCAGGTTGAGTTGATAAGTTTTTTTTTAATACGGCTTCTATTTTTGTGTTTGTTCTGATTTTATTCCAAATTTGAACTTAGCGCGTTTATAGAAAAGATTTTCTGCCACAGATTATATAAGATTTCATTTGCGACCTCTTCTCTACGGCTTACAAATGTGCCGCCATTTCTGTTAGTATAATAAATGCTATCATAATGTGTACAAAATGGAAACCACAATGTAGAATTAGTGCACTGAAATCTTTCAAATCCATTGACGCTTGCATCTAATAGAACTCTAAAACAATTTCTCACAAACACCTTTTCACTATCGAAACTAGAGCCAATGAAAACTTCAGCGAGGAATGGTCTATAAAACGAAATTGGATTTCAAGATTGTTCCTAAACAGAAGTTGTAAGTGGCGCTTAGCTTTATCACGTAGTCGGTGAGTTTTATACACCGAATCACTTTTATGATGTCTTAGTACCTAACCTTACGTACACTCGGATTTTTATTCTCACAGAAAAAATGTAAACAAAGGTGTTGCCGTAAACGAAAAACATTTGCAGAATTCAAAATATTTTTACTTTCCACAATTATAAGAAATCGACTGTCTATAAAAAAACTATATATTGTAATTAAGATTAAAGAATTTAATCTGTTGATGGAAAACTTCATTTTGATATAAACTCTTTGTTGTGTTAATTTAAAACGTGAAAACCGTTTTTTTACGCAAAATTTATTTATTGCACTGGTATCATTGACTCGATACACCCGTGTTAACAAGTTGTCGGCTGCTTGAAAGATTTGAGACGTTACTTCACTCGCTTCGCTTCACCATTCGTGCTCCCGTCATAATCGCTTTCCAGTGACTCATTTATGCGATTTTAATTTCAATTATATCTCAAATTTATTTTTATATCACGGTTCGAGCGAAATGATAACTTAATATTATATTTCTTGCTGGCCCTAACTTTGAGATCCCCTGAAATGTCACTTTGACAGTGACGTAACTTTGTTTACATTTTTTCTGTGAGAATAAAAATCCGAGTGTAAAAATAGTATTAAAACTAAAACAACCTATTATTCTTTCGCGAAATCTTCACTATAATTTTGTTGAGGGTAGTGATTCTCTGAACAACGACGGTCGGACGGACGGACGAGTGAATGTCCAAGCGGCGAGTTTAAGTAGTCCCGTCAGTGCGAACAAAACATATTTTAGCACGTGCATTTTCAATTTACCAGCATGGTTTCTGCCGAACGATCGAACGAGGCTGCTTCATTGAAAATGCACGCGCTAAAATGTGCTTTGTTGGCTCTGACGGGACTACTTAAACTCGCCGCTGCGATTTCGCTCGTTCGTCCGCCCGTCCGTTGTTTTTGAGAGAATAACACCCCAGTCCACGTCAAAGATATGTTTACACTTTTTCACCTTATTCCCTTGAAATAAGGTACAAAAATGTAAACATACCCTTGACATCGACTATACAGACAACTAATCTGATTTCCGAGGCTACTATGGACTATCTCAACGTGACTTTGTAAACCGAATCATAAGTCCCTTACGTTTTGGTCGACAACATCACTTTAACAATACCTAGTCCACAGTGACCTAATACTTAAATTAGTCGACTGAACCGTGCATCGTGCCAAATTAAACTGATAGTCACATTTTTTTCCTAGGTCCTCTTGCTGAACACAGGGTACCTACCGCCAAACTAAGAGGCAGATCACCTTGGAATGTTGTAGGCAGCTAACTAAATTGCCTTTCTTTTCCATTAAGATCAAGAAAAACGAGAGAATAGATGTTTATTCAGTAAGTAGGCACCGACTGTTTAACACGTTAAAAATGTTATACCAGCGCTTCCCAAGAGAAGACCAGTGATGAGAAGAGGCGCCGCAAGAGATTGGAACAGATCCCTTGATAGTTTGCTTTTTTACACAGTTGCTTTATTTTTGTCTATTTTTTTCTAGTAATAATGAAAATGACCACAGGGTAGCAACTTGAGTGGAACGCTGATGGTGAGTAGCGTCACCACGGACCTGAGTGCTCCCGAGGGTAGGTCCTGTTCCTAACGTCACGCTTGCCTTCACCGGCCGGCTGGAGTGGACTCAGTCTAACTTTTCTTTACTGGCCAGTCAGAAGCGCTCAGAGCTATATGCTCGAAAAGTGGCGAGTGAGCACCTTATGGTCGTTCAAAGTCCAGCAGCAACTCTGCACCCTCAGCCCCTTTGGAACTGTTGCTTCTCTGCTGCAATGTATATGCGGCTATTTTGGGAGGCCCATTCCATCGACTTTTCGAGTCACCGCCTGCCATTTCAACTATATTTCATTCATAGACCCCATTATGAATATGCTCCCATCCTTCTAAAATAACCCTACACTAACCGGTGGTTGTCCGTGGAAGTATACTACCTATAGTGTCAACTCAAGGACAATCACCGGTTAGTGACCCATCATTTTACTAAATTTAACTGTTGTTGGTAATAATGCAGCTCTGCCTACCCCGCTTTGGGAATGAAGGCGCGAGTTTATGTTTATGTAACTCTTAAAAGTTTGCAACTTTTAGAAGTTTACGGTACGTAAATTCAGGCACTTAAGATGTTGAAACAGAAAAGTTGTAAGCCCCTGTCGTCGAAACCTTTCTTGAAGTAAATACCATTTGTTTCCATCATACACATGTAAAGGACAGCCTGAGGCGAGGGAGACTTTTGACGCACTTTTCCATTTCCGTTCTGAAGATCAAAGCGCTTAAGTTTTTCCAAGTTTCCAAAGTTTGCGAACTATTTGATTCGAGAAAAGGTCCCAATCAAACGACGCGTCATTTAAAAGGAACGGAGGATGGTAACTTTTGTAATTAGGTGCATGGATGATTTGATGACTCGTTTGTTTAAAACGGAGTGTGGGTAAAAGTGTTGTCATTGGTAAAAGACCCGTGGTCCCACTACTTCGTCCCACTGCTCTATTCGCTTTTGTCAGAAATTCGCCAGAAACCATTTTTATTTCGCAAAAGAAGATAAGTTAGGTTCGTTAGGTATCTTTAGACGCCCGAAGGGCAAACCGTCCAGAAATAGGAGCCCTGCCACGAGGTGAAATAAACATTATTGTATCGGAGCCGAGATATTTAAATATTCACACCTGGGCGTACTTTTAGTACTAAGAACTGAATACTTAAATCTTTGATATCTCCACTCCGATATTATATATATGTATGTAAAGGCATAAATTATATATTATTTTATCTATGTGTATAAGAGGTCCTCTAAATAACTATCTAAAGATCATCCGTGGCCGCTGAAAAAAAAAGACAATTTTCTTCATACAAACTTAGCCAATGCCCTTTGCAAGTTTCACAAATGCAGAAACTATAATAATGGTCTACACGTTGAAACCGAATCATAACTTTTAACTGTTTCTTTCATATTATAATCGTTTTGATACAGGGAAACTAAAATATAGAACAGTAAAGTGACGAATATATCAGTTGTTTGTACAGCAGCATGTCGTAAAATATTGAATTTTATGGATGCCAAAAAGAAAACTGTGTTATTTATAGAGTCTTATAGTGATGGCACGACTTTATAATCGAATTTTATCATTCTACTTTCAGTTTCGCTTCGTTTTATAAAGAATATCACGAAACGAAAACAATTTTCCGCTTTTTTGAAGCACGAAAGACTTCGAGTAAGTCGAACTTACCCTAAAAACACTGTCCTTGACATATTTATGGTTTTTAAAGCATTTGTAGAAACTATTACTTGATAGGTAAGTATTTTCCACGTTGTACGGGCGATCTTATAAGAAGCTGCACATTTTAGTGCTTTGTCACTTTAACATTGATGTACCTACGAACTGCTGCACCGATCAGTCAAAGGTGTTAAAGCGACAAGGTACAACAGTGTGCAGCATAAGGCCGACTGTACCATAGTCTTTATTACTAAACTTAATCAATAAAAAACCGAGCAAGAGCATGTCGGACCATGCTCAGTGTAGGGTTCCGAAGCCGTAACGACAAACACAAAAAACTATCTCAAAAATCAACATGTATGAACCAATTTTTTTTTAAAGTAATTTGGCAGTCTTAGATGATTTTTAGTAGGTATAAACACTTTAGTCGCCTGTATCTCAGGAACTAATCATGTCTACTTAGCCGTGATAGTTTTCCTTTAAAATTCGTTATATGCACTTTCGTTGAAGATTTTTTTCAGATTTTTAGTACTTGTAGTTTTGACTGTAGGGGGGGGGGGGGACACTTGACTCTAACAAAAAATAGCGCTTTAAAGCTTAATATTTCATAAACGGATCCCTTAATCGAAAAATTGTTGTCATAAACCCGCAATATTTTTGAAAGACCTATCCAACGACACCCCACACTATGGGGTAGGCAAGAAAAAAAAAAGACATCCCCACGTTACGTGTAGGGGAGGTGCATTAAAAAAAAATATTTTTCAAAATTTTATTTTACCACTTTGTCGGCGTGACTAATATGTACATTCATGCCAAATTACAGTTTTCTAGTACTATGAGTCTCTGAGCTAGACTGGGGACGGACGGACGGACGGACGGACGGACGGACGGACGGACATGGCGAAACTATAAGGGTTCCTAGTTTGACTACGGAACCCTAAAAAGGTTATTATTATGGTATGAAGTAGGCACATAGGTCACCTGATAGTAAGTTGACTTTTCAATCTCAAGCGCATATTCGTAAATCCGGTACCAACCCGGCGTCGCTATTGTTTAACGCACTCGTAACCTCAATTGACTTCAAAGCGGAACAATTGTTTTCATTTTGTATGCAGACAAGCCTTCGATTTTCAAAATGAAAACAATTGGGATTGCGAGTGCGTTAAGCAATGCCCCTCTGGGCTTAGATATTGCATCTCATCCTCTTTGCTAGCAACACGTCGGTTATTTTACGAGTTGAGTGCGGGGACTCAAGTGCCAACACAATAATGCGAACACTGCTGTTTGACGGCAGGTTAAAGGGTAAGAGATGGTGCAAGCAGACACGGGCTTATTTAGCGTAGTTTTAAAAGCAGCCACTTTTACAATTAATAAAAGATACCTACTTACCTACCTAATATTGATATAGCTGACATTTTTAAAGTAAGGTCTTATCTAAAGAGAGAGGTAATTAAGTGAAATTCGATCTATCCGACAGGTAATTCCGAAACCACGGAACTTATTCGATTAAAATATTTTACCATTTGAAAGGTACATTATATCCGATGGACAAAGGCTATTTTATATTTGTTGTAACCAGAGCAAAGCTAGGGCGAGACGCTAGGCTTTATTTATTTTCAAAAATTACACAGTATAAACAGTAACACGTAACAAATGCATAACATTACATAATATCAAATATATGAGTTCACACTTTCCAGCAGAATAACAGTTTTATTAACCCACACAATTTATAAATAACTAGCTGTTGCTCGCGACTCCGTCCGCACAGAAAAATAAAACATAGCCTATGTTCAGGGATGATGTAGGATTGAAGGGTACCGGTGGTGAGAGCCTTCTCAATGCAAATAAACAAACAATCAAGTCTTCTCTGTTTTTAATATTTTATTAGTGTAGACCCTCAAGCATTCATAATTTAAAACTACCTACTATTCACAAAAACATCAATGTCTGGTACAGTAAAACACAACCGATATGGCTTACCGATGTACCTGCGCAGATGTCATTTTTTCGAAGCGCGGGAACCAATCAGCGTTGCGTGGTTGTATTCTGTGCTATTATTGGTTATTAGTGACGCCGCCATGTTGACGCGCGCCCGCGTGTCATTCAGTCAGCCGTCAAACGTACGTAAGTGAGCTTGAAAAAATAGATGCAATTTAATTTGCACCTTATAACTATTACGTACAAGTCTGATCGTGGGTTTAAAACGTGCTTTCGGAAATCATCGGAATCGTTGTTCGTGTCTGCGCGAACGAAGATTCACGACACGCCATATCGGTTGTGTTCTACTACTTCTACTGTACCGATGATGCGAAGTATATAAAGGACATAAATGTTTTACAGTTTGAGGAAACCGCCAGCTGTTATGTTCCTACTTTTTACTTTTATTTTGCGACTTAGCAAGTATAGAAAATGTTTTCCAAAGGGGCTTAAAATAAGAGGATGAGGATCCAATGTTCAAAAGTACCTATGACATTTTTATTTATTCATTTTATAAATACAATGTAAACACAACTTCAATTGCGGTGGTTGTGACACTGTGCTTTAAGGGTGAAGCCACACAAGCGTATTTTTATGAGTTGTGAATCGCGTAACTTCAACTAGGTACATTCGGTAACATACAAATCTCCTGTTTGGTTCACACGGCCTTTTTGTATATAGCAGAAATTACGCGACTCACTCTCAAAACATTACGCTCCTGTGGCTTCACCCTAACTGATATACAAGGGCTCTATTCCACTTGGTGAAACCATATTGCTTTTGACATGTTTTTTCAACACTATTATAATAGCCATATTATTTTTTAGCTATTTATATTATTTTTGACAGTAATGGCGACCGTGTTAAAAACAATACGATAAGTAAGATAACATGTCAAAACCAATATGGTTTTTTATTTCTATTCTATCAAATAAAAATCCGTAATACAATCTCAATTTAAGGCTGCGTTTCCATCAGAGCTGTGCGAGGCAAATAATAAGCGGTATGCGAGGAAAAATCCACCAATAGGACAGTGAAGTTAGTAAAACAAAATAATCCTGTTGGCTGGTGGAATTTAAAAAAATATATTTTTTTGCCGTGCACAGCTCTGGTGGAAACGCAGCCTAAGACTAGACTACGTAACCTTATAGTAACCTTATTAAACTTTAGCTATTAGATAGTAGACAAGCCCTTTTTGAGAAACACTTTAACAGGGTATTTCCGGACCGTTACGACCTTCAAACCTTCAAGAAAAGAGCGTACTCTCATTTGAAAGGCCGGCAACGCACCTGTGACTCCTCTGGTGCTGCAGGTGTCTATGGGTGACGGTAATCGCTTTCCATCAGGCGATCCGTCTGCTCGTTTGCCTTCCTATACCACAAAAAAAAAAAAAAAAAAAAACTTTAACAGGGTCATGTAGTGTTTAAACTATGTAAAACTTAACGTTTATAGGAACATAACTTAACAAACTTGATCAAAATATACTTCACCAGCCATTTAGTTACTTAATGATACTCCGAGAAGTTATTTCGTGAAGGTAGGTGTAGTAAAGTTTAGCTAAGTTACCGCCGCAAAGTAAGTTATTTCCCGCATTTGTTACCGGCTCCGAAATATTGGGGCGTAAATAATTAATAGTGTTAGTTTAGTAACTTGGTACTGAAGACTTCCTTGTGTCTAGTAAGGAACTGGTAATTAGTGATATTTATCTACAAATAAATAAATAAATATCAGGGACTATGTCATACAAATTGACCTAGTCGCAATCTAAGCTAACTACGTACCAATAACAAGTCAATCCTGACACATGGCACAACCATAAAGTTTCTGAATATTAATAATGTTGACAGCAAAAAAACAATGCTAAACTTATTTGTTGTGTATAAAGGAAAAATAATAACAGCAATGTTTTACTGCTGTCGACGTTGTCAATAATTAGAAACTTCATGGTTGTGCCGTGTGTCAGGATTGACTTCTTATCGGCCGGGCATTATAGGCTTGTGCTATGTGTACTAGAACAATGATTAAAGCATATATAGAGACGTGCATAGTCAAATAGAATATATCCAAGACTCTGGCACAAATACCCGCCCTTGCCTGGATTTGACCCCGGGGCCGCTAGCTTCGTAGGCAGGGTCAACTAGGCGAACGTGTGCTCAATATATTATTATGTACTGGCGACCCGCCCTCGCTTCGCTTCGGTTTATGTAAGTTTTCTGTAACACCCGTACATAAAACAGAGTTTATTATGCATAAAAACCTTCCTCTTGAATCACTCTATCTATTAAAAAACCGCATCAAGATCCGTTGCGTAGTTTTAAAGATCCAAGCATACATAGGGAAAGACAGACAGACAGCGAGAAGCGACTTTATTTTATACTATGTAGTGATACATACATACATACATAAACTCACGCCTTTATTCCCAGAGTGGGGTAGGCAGAGCTACAGAATTTCCAACAACTATAAAAACTTTTTGATAATTCTGTAACCACATTTTGCACACTTAGGCGAAGATGTTTACCAGTAGTATACAATGCAAATTAATGAAAAATAAAAAAGAAAATGAAAATTGAAAAGAGTTTGTGCAAAGCTTGGGATCTCTTATGTCGGGTTCTTATATTCAAACCGTGGATAGATAAGGCTTACTTAAGGTTAAAATTTGACATTTAATTTTACCCGTATAAAATGTGTCAAATTTTAATCCGAAGTAAGCCTATCTGTCTGCGGTTTGAATATAGGAACTGGCCATTAGTAAGTAAAATATTATCTGACTGGAGACTGCGCTCTAGCTGATTATTAGGTAAAATTATTTGTGATCTATGTATATCGGGGGGTTATTATGTGCGTGCAAGACTCGATGTATTCTAGAAGAGGCGAAAGAAATTTGTCAAGATCGTAGCAAATGAAAAGAAGTGGTCTCTGCTTACCCCTCTGGGAAACAGGCGTGATTTAATGTATGTATGTATGTATTATGACATAGCTATATAGTTCTTATTACGCTGAAAGAACAGGACAGAGCTAATTTAGCTTCTATAGCTTTGTCCTTTACGCTCGCGATATAATGAAGTGCAAAGCCACGGCATAATAACCACTCAGGGGCCCGTTTCTAAACAAGTATTAGCCAAGTAATAATATTAGTTTTTCGTCTCATTTGCATACGTCGTTATCGCGGGTACAAAAACGATTTGACAGTACGGAAAGATTATGATAAACAAGCAATAACAGACGCGAAACTCATTTTGAGGAACATCTATGCCTACTCCTACGAGTTTAAAATGTATCACACATTAGGTATTTCTAATACCCAACCTCCATACTTGACTTGAGTACCAATACAACTTAAATAGATTAACTATGCAGTCGCAATGCAAACTCTTTAATAAATTTTTTTTGTAGAAAATTTAGAAAAAATCTTTGTAATCTATTACGAAAACCAAATAATACACGTGAAAAATACACGTTAGTAAAAATTATACACGTTGTTTTCTTATTTTTTAAATAGACTTTCATCTAAGTAGGTAAGCGTTTAATTAGTAGACGTTTGGTGCTGCTATACGCCAGCTAACTACTATAAATTATAATGCGACTCTTCATAAATCGGTTTACTAAACGAGAAAGAAATATACAATTAGAAATATCAAATAGCAAACGGCCGCGTCGAGAGACAAATGTGAAGAACTTGACGGCTCTGTTTTTCACGTTGATATGGCGACGCTAGTGATGCGCGTCGTCGCTAGTGCGGCGCCATAGGACCCCCCTGGGAGTCTCAAAGTCCTGCCTGAAAGCGAATAGGAAATGTGACAATACGGCCAGAACGAGTGGTCCCAGCGGGAGCAACAGCTTTAGGTTTGGAGTCAGCTGCTGTAGCTGCAGCCGTGTCATTCTGAACATAGGCTGGCTTTACACGATCAACTGAGACAGTCACTGGTCCTCGGAGTAAGTCTACAGTGACAGTCTTGTCCGTTCTACTTAAGACGCGGTGTGGGCCAGTGTATGGGGCCTCTAGAGATCCACGCAGTGCATCCTTTCTCAGGAAAACATGGGTGCATGAACTTAAGTCCTTGTGTACAAAGATAGACTTATTTCCGTGTCTCGATGCGGGAACAGGCTTGAGATGCGACATATGACGTCTTAGCTGTGCGACAAAATCGTCAGGTTGCAGTGCGTGTGAGTTAGGAGTATGAAAGAACTCACCCGGGATGCGCAATGGCTCACCGTACACCATCTCTGCAGCTGAGCTCTGCAAATCTTCTTTCCACGCACTTCTTATGCCAAGAAGTACGATCGGCAGCACGTCGGTCCACTTGTTGTTGTTGTGGGCCATGATGGCTGCTTTCAAAGTGCGATGCAGGCGCTCGACCATGGCGTTGGCCTGGGGATGATAGGCCGTTGTGTGTCGCAGCTGGGTTCCGCAAAGCTCCGTCAAAACCTTGAACATACGTGAGGTAAATTGACGTCCTTGATCGGTTGTTACAGTTTGTGGACAACCAAATCGAGATATCCATGTTTCGTAGAGCGCATGAGCTACGGTTTCGGCTGTGATGTAGGAAAGTGGCTTCACCTCTGGCCAGCGAGTGTACCTATCTATGGCGGTGAAGAGGTAGCGGAATTCGGATGAAGGTGGTAGGGGACCGACCAGGTCAATGTGGACATGACTAAACCTGTCTCCTGGTAGCTTGAAATTTCCAAGCGGAGAAGATGTGTGACGTTGCACCTTGGCGCGTTGACATGCTACGCACGTACGTACCCAGGTACCGCAATCTTTGCGTACGGAGGGCCATACGAATCTTTCCGTTACCATCTTAGTTGTTGACCTTGTACCTGAGTGACTCATGCCGTGTACTGCGTCGAATATTCTTCGTCGATGCTCCTTGGTGATGAAGGGTCGGGGCCGTGCTTGAGAGGTATCGCAATACAAATAAACAGTCGTACCTGGCACGGGCACTTTTTCAAACTTCAGTGACGAAGATCGCTTGGCAATGAGGTCGTGCAACTCGGCATCATTCTGCTGCGCTTGCGCGATGGCTTCGAAGCCTGGAGGCACGACAATTGCTTCGATACGGGAGAGTGTGTCAGCGGTAATGTTGTCTTTCCCCGAGATGTGCCTGATGTCGCTGGTAAACTGCGAAATGAAATCAAGGTAGTTAAATTGTCTCGGAGAGCATTTCCTGTCTTTTTGCTGGAAGGCGAAGATGATTGGCTTGTGGTCAGTGTATATCACAAAATGTCTACCTTCAACCATGTACCGGAAATGTTTAACGCTTTCGTAAATAGCCAGCAACTCCCGATCATATGCGCTGTACTGTGTTTGCTGCCGTGTCATCTTCTTTGAGAAGAAAGCCAGTGGTTGCCATTGTCCTTCTACTAATTGCTGGAGCACTGAACCCAAGGCTGTGCCAGAAGCATCAGTCACGAGGGCTAGTGGTGCATCAATGATGGGATGAGCCAGTAGAGTTGATTTGGCGAGACTAGACTTACAATTTTGAAAAGCTTCCAACTGTTGTTCGGTCCAAGTAAGTGAAGTAGTGCTTTTGATTTTAGGTCCTGAAAGCATGTCGTGAAGAGGTGCTTGTGCATCGGCAGCATGAGGAACAAACCTCCTGTAGAAGTTCAGCATGCCGAGGAATCTGCGTAACCCGCCTACAGTCTTGGGTGGCGGGAATTCCTGCACCGTTTTTACCTTATCGTCAATAGGACGAGTGCCGTCTTCAGAGACTGTAAATCCGAGGAATGTGACCTCTTTCTGACCAAAACTGCACTTGGACTCGTTGATGAGCATACCATACTCTTGAAATCTATCAAACACTTGCCGCAGATGTTCTAAGTGCTGTTCGGCGTCTTTGGAGAAAATGAGTACGTCATCGATGTACGAGTAGACGAAGTCCAGGTCTTTGAGGACTTCATCCAGGAACCTCTGGAAGGTTTGAGCTGCATTTCGAAGACCAAATGGCATGAAGGGGAATTCGAACATCCCGAACGGTGTTGTGACAGCTGTCTTGCAAATGTCATCCGAGTAAACAGGAATTTGGTTGTAGGCTTTGACTAAATCAATTTTTGAGAATATTTTGCTACCTGCTAGACGGTGGGCGTAGTCCTCTATATGGCGGACGGGATATCTGTCGGGGATGGTGCGTGCGTTGAGCGCGCGGTAATCCCCGCACGGTCGCCAACCATTTCCTTTCTTGGGCACAAGGTGCAGTGCCGACGCCCACGGTGAATCGGATCGTCGTGCCACGCCATCGTGAAGCATTTCTTCAAACTGCTCCTTCGCAATTTTCAGCCGATCAGGAGCTAGACGGCGTGGCCTACAAAATGCTGGAGGACCTGGAGTAGTTCGGATGTAGTGCACAGTTGAATGTTTTACCTCTCGCGGCAATCCAGACGGTTTTGTTAAACTGGGATATTCCGCTAGCAATCGGTGGTACTCGCTGTCACCAGAAATCGCTTTTATGCTGGTTTGGTCGCAATGTCTAAGTTGTCCCGCTGTTGTGAGAGTAGTCACGCTGTCAATTAGCCTTCTGTGTTTGCAGTCGACGACGAGGCCGTAATGAGCAAGGAAATCAGCTCCTATGATTGGCTTATCTACGCTTGCTACGACAAAGTTCCAAATGAAATCCCTCCGCAAACCTAGGTTCAAATTTTGCTTGACTATGCCATAAGTATGTATGATAGAACCATTCGCTGCTGTGAGTGCGTAGCTGTCAGGCGACTTACATTTGGGCATGAATTTTCGTGGCAGAACGCAGAGGTCGGAGCCGGTATCAATAAGGTATTGAATTTTGCTTACGTTGTCCGTTATGAATAGGCGGCTGGTTGTGGCGTGACAGTCAGCTGCCGCCGCGATGGACTGTCGTACTAGTTTTCCTGTTTGTAGCTACACGGCGGAATGCATTTTCTTGCCTTCGAATTAAAATTGCCATGATACCAGCACATACCTTCTTTGACAGCTTGATACCGACCGTGTGATTTGGACCTGCTGCGACTGCGCGACCTGCTCCGGTTGAAACGCGCCCGACGATAACCGCTGCTGCTGCCGGCGCTCAGTTGTGCGATTTGTTGCGTTAACTCGCTCTGGATGCGCGCCGTGATGGATTGTTCCATCCTCTTCAGCATATCTTCGAAAGAGCTTGTGCTCGCCACCTGCTTAAAGAAAGGGTTAGGAGTAGCATCAAGTATTTGGTCAGCAAGAACAGCGATGTCGTCCAGCGAAGCAGTAGTTTGCGAAGCGATAATGGCCTGCACGTGTGTAGGTAGGCGACACGACCAAAGACTACGGAGAAAATCGTCGCTGACACTGTCGCCAGCCAATCCTCGAAGGTGACGGAGGAATTGGCTTGGCTTCCGATCGCCCAACTCTTCGTGCTGCAGCAACTGCCGTCTTTTGTTTTCTTTTGACATTGACAGCCTGTTTATCAATTCTTTTTTTAATTTTTCGTATTTATTTTGTTCCGGGGGCTTCGTAATTATGTCTCGAACTTCCTTTGCGGTT
Organism: Acleris laterana; assembly: GCA_963966035.1. Lineage (NCBI taxonomy): Eukaryota > Metazoa > Arthropoda > Insecta > Lepidoptera > Tortricidae > Acleris > Acleris laterana. The sequence goes on from OZ014455.1 coordinate 12,156,885, forward strand.
TTAGGGTCTAATTCACGAATTACCTGGAAGTATTTTGTAGAATCGGCTTTTACGCCCGATATTGCGAACTGCGCCTCGACCTGGGCAAACCATACCTCGGCGTCGTCCGCCCAGAACGGCGGCAATCTTACTGCAACTCGGTCGACAGACCCTGCAGTCTCTTGTGCCGGGCCGGCGGCTCCTTGCATCGTATCTTCAAACTCGTTATCCGACATAATTATTAATCGTCGGGGTCACCAATTTGGTGCTGCTATACGCCAGCTAACTACTATAAATTATAATGCGACTCTTCATAAATCGGTTTACTAAACGAGAAAGAAATATACAATTAGAAATATCAAATAGCAAACGGCCGCGTCGAGAGACAAATGTGAAGAACTTGACGGCTCTGTTTTTCACGTTGATATGGCGACGCTAGTGATGCGCGTCGTCGCTAGTGCGGCGCCATAGACGATAACAGTTATCTTCACACAAGTACGTATATATTGTTAAAATTGTTAAAAAAAAGACGTTGAAAGATAATTAAATTTACTTATTTCTTATGTATAAACTTGTTAACTAAACAGATGGAAACATATGACAACAGTTTAACCCATACCCCTTTGCGGCTGTATTTTTTATTGATCTTTTCTAGAGAAAACTCTCCACATGTAAAGAGCTTCTTAGATGTTTAGTAGCTGTAGGCAGAATCCGTTTCTACTAAATAGACATTCTGTTTTATCTGCTCTTTATCTGATTGGTAATTGTACCCGCGATAACGACGTATGCTCATTTGACTAATACACTTTGAAAAAAAGGCCCCGTGCTCAGGTAATTCGGACGAACGAAACAGTTGGTAACAGACATTTTACCTTGTGGTAGGTACAGTCTATACCAATTAAATTTAGTAAAGATGTAAACACAACCAAACGAACCAATTTACCATTATTACTCTATAATTACGTACTTTTAAAGATCAAGCGAGGTCTTAGTAATAATTTATACAAATCTTTGACGTTAAGTTCAAGATTAAATATTCATTATACGTTATTTTAAATAAAAACATGCTTGATTAATATTTGAGGTTATGTGTCAAACAGACAATTTCAATCGACACCTAGGCTATAAGTGAAACTACGTTAATGAGAAATTGCTTGCTTTGAAGTAATAAATACAGTGAATTGAAAAATTACACAGTATTTGCCTTCCCTAGCGTCAAAACAACCTTTTAATCGCTTTAGACACAGGTGAAAGTTTCATGACTCCAGACGACTTAGCTACGTGTTAGGTGCCTATCGGAAATTACTTAATAAAACTTACGGAAAAGTTTCTTAAGAGTTGGTAAAAGCGCCCTCAAAGTAACTTTACAGCAGGAACTACTTAACAAGTAGCGCAGCGTTTTGGAATTTACACTTTTTGTTAATGAAACTGAATCTTTCCAAATTGTTAGGTTTTTTATGGATGATAAATAAGCATTTAGTCCCAATCTCAACCGATGGTTAGCCCTACATTCAGTTACACTTTCAATTTTAATGTAAGAAGCAATTAAACAAGCGGGTCACATAAAAGTAAACGATGATAGTGCCAAGAGCAAGGTGCAAACAGGGTGTTATTCTCTCAAAAACAGCAGACGGTCAGAAGAACAAGCGCAAGGCAAAATCGCAGCGGCGAGTTTAAGTAGTCCCGTCAGAGCGAACAAAACACATTTTACAAAACACGTTCGATCCATCGGCAGAAACCATGCTGCTAAATTGAAAATGCACGCGCTAATATATGTTTGGTTCGCACTGACGGGACCACTTAAACTCGCCGCTGGGATTTCGCTCGTTCGTCCGACCGTCCATCATTGTTGAGAGAATCACTACCCAGATATACATCCTTATTAGAAATTATAGGAGCGTTACCGATTAGTGAATGGCTAGAATTCATGAAAAATACAGTGGAAATGTGGATGGTTTACACGTCCAGAAATCTAACTCATCATCATCAGCCCGTTGCAATCCACTGCTGGACATAAGCCTCTCCCAAGGAACGCCACTGAGCCCGGTCTAATGCTTTATGCATCCAGTAGCTGCCGGCCCTCTTACGCAAGTCATCCCGCCATCTGGCCAAATCTAACTGACAGAATTAAAAGTAATAGTAATTGATACTTATGACATCTTTACGTCGATGTCCTATGACAAAATGTCAATACAATCTGGCCCATACAAAGTATAAAAATAAATTACTCCTTATAAATTGCCGAAGTAAATCGTTCGCAAGCAAGTTAAATTTCTGTATTTTTCTGCCTATTACGCTTTTACAATGCTTCTTAGATTGGTTTGTAGCCACACAAAGAGCGAAAAGGAAAATTCGATATCGTCAAACCTTCGTAATTCCTTGTGGAACTATTTGTCGCCGGCGAAATAGGACATTTTCAGATTACAGCCAGTGCGGGCTTTGCGGAGAGATTTATTTTGTGGAAATTATTGGAGTTTAATCGAACGACCTATATTTGAAATATGCTGGCAATTAGAAATTAGAGATAAAAAAAACAAAAGTATTCCTGTGACTCGGATCCGTATAATATACTGCAATTCGAATGGTAAATAAACATTTATGAAAACATCTTAACCTAATTGTGCAAAATGTGGTTACAGGGGTGTTATTCTCTCAAAAACAACGGACGGACGGACGAACGAGCGAAATCGCAACGGCGAGTTTAGGTAGCCCCGTCAGAGCGGACAAAACACATTTTAGCGCGTGCATTTTCAATTAAGCAGCCTTATACGTTCGCTCCATTAGCAGAACGCGCTAAAATAAGTTTTGTTCGCACTGACGACGGGACTACTTAAACTCGCCGCTTGGACATTCACTCGTCCGTCCGTCCGACCGTCATTGTTGGGAGAATTATTACCAAGTTTTTAGAGTTGTTAGTAATTCTGTAGCTCTGCCTACCCCACTCTGGGAATGAAGGCGTGAGTTTATGTATGTATGTAATTTATATTTTTCTATATTTTTATAACCTACATAATCTACTTTTGATCCTACTGTAGTATACTACAAAACCACGTCAATCCGTTACTTACTCCATTAATTCTGACGTGAAATAAGAACAAAATAATAAATATCACGTCAATCTTACTTCTTACTTTCGTACTATTATTACAAATACGAAAGCTTGGATGTTTGTTACTCAATCACGCCAGAACGGTTAAACGGATCTAAATGAAATTTTGCACTGAGATAGACTATAGTATGAAATCCAAAAATTAGAGAGTCCCCGAGGGAACAGCAACAAACGGCTTCTGCGCGGAAACATAAATCACCTCAATTCAAAATCCAACGTCTGTCACTATAGTTCAGTTAGTTTTCGACTTTTAAAAATTTACAAAGTATTCACGTAATATTTCATGTCAACCTAAATCCACGGCAATAATATTGAAGCACGTCGACGCGGCAGTCAGTATATCAAAAACAAAAGCCTCTGCAAACATGCAAACCGCATGCAAAGCCCGTAATTGAATGCAGGTGCATGCCACCTAAGCCTTACAAAAAGCCAGCCTAATTCAGCGCGAACTAGAATTCGTTCGGGTCAGAGGTGAAAGAACTCTCGCGTGATCACCCTGCTGTATGGGGCAGACTGCAGCGCCTTTCATGTAAGAAACCGGGGTGAAATAACCATCTTTTGTTACTTTAAAGGGAAATTTATTTCATATTTATTACGTTTGTAGTTTTAGAGTTTTGAATTGACAAATTGCAAAAAATTGGATATATAGCGATTCTCTTCGTTTAGTTTTTAAACCAATCGCGTCACTGGTATGACGTGATACAAAAAGTCACGTGTTGTGCCAGTGACGCGATTGGCTTAAAAACTAAATGAATAGAAACGATAGTTAGCGTAATGCATCTTGTCTGGGCCCACAGGTAAAGTGTGACACTGTCTCCCGATATTTATTTTACTGTCATAAGTGGTCACTTTTTACCTGACTGTACGAAGGCAAAAGAAGCATTACCGTAAAACTACACAACTAATTAGTCCTGGCCTACAACAATGGTCCCATTTTACTTTTCATATTATTCTAAATATGACAGATTTAGCTATAGCGTTTAGAGCAGTAAATATTAGGCCAAACAGTACATATACCCAGCAATAATAGCAGTAAGGTACCATATTTGAGAATAATGTAATAAATAAGAAATATTGGACTATTGTTGCACGCTACGACTATAGTTGAGTAGTTTTACGGTGTGAGTTCAACAGTCCATTTGTATGTATATGTATATGTAAGTATGTATGTGACCAATTGGTGTTTCATTTTACCTTCTAAAGTAACGTACCAATTAATGGCGTGTCATATGATTCCTCAAGAATGTGAGAGTGTCGTCAAATATAAGGATGCGTCATACTAGTCGCTAGAGTTTTTGTACCTTATCACTTTAAAATTAGGTTTAAACTGCTTTAGAAATTTGCTTAATATATACGTATAAACTGACATTTGTAGGAGAATCTATACTAATATTATAAAGCTGAAGAGTTTGTTTGTTTGTTTGTTTGCTTGAACGCGCTAATCTCAGCAACTACTGGTCCGATTTGAAAAATTCAGTTAGTGCATGCAGTGTTAGATAGCTCATTTATTGAGGAAGGCTAAAAGGCGGATTTTGGTTAAATCTTAAGAAAAAAGAATTGAGAAACGGTCATCTACCTGAGAAGTTAGCTATTTACTTATCAAGACATACCAATAATCTCCTAAGCCCCACGAAATTTGTCAATGGGATATGAATCTATTACAAATGAAATAAAGTAAATTTTCCAATTTGATCAATTTGATCATAAGTCATAAAAACTTTACTTGTCACTAGATCGTTATTTTAAGGAGGATACGTTTTTAGTTAATGAATGAATTAAGTGTGCTCTGGAATAACAACAGTGCGCAGTAATCTTCGTACATCCAGTCACAGGCAGGCCTTTGTTAATTTATAGACATCGGATATCCGGAAGATAGTCACGTCTGGCCGCCAACGAATTTACCGTCCTCGAGGAATGCGTTTTTGAGATTTTCGTTTCTGGTTCTACAAAGTCAAAGCTTGATGACTTATGATATGACTTATGACTAGGGTGACAGCAACAATGATGGACTCTCTTAGCTGACAGGCACCAGTATTGGACACTTCACTCTTAATTCAAATTTTCATACGGCTCTAAATTGATTGTTGCAAAGCAAATGAATAACTCTTATCTCCTATGAAGTAAGATACAAGTGTCCTTCATTGGTCCTTGTCCAATACTGCTTCCGTCATCCCAGGTCACACGGTGCAAGTTGACATGAAAATAACTACAGTACAGTGATTATGTTTATGAATGTTGTAACCGCTTAATAGGAGTTACAGTTATTTGCAAATTGGCCAAAAGCTTGAATCTGGGTCACTAATGCTTTAAAAAATAATACTACTTGCCATACTACTAGCAAAGCTAACATAAGTTCCACGACTTGTTTGTCGTACTTTCCTATTTGTAATATTCGTAAGGACGTAAAAAACGGAATAAATTTATTATGAGAATCCTATTTAGCACCCTTTAGGTACGCAATCCTAAAAAGGATAATGATAACGTCGTACACTAAGAAGATAAACTGACTGCTGTCCAGTATTTAGACAGCCATTTCGCCGTATGATCTAGTCTTTAGGTTTCGCCTAGTCATGAATGATTTGGTAGCGCGTCGCTTTTACCTTTTAAGGTGTTAATGGTGGCTTAATTCTTCTTTTTACCTTTGGTAATACAATCAACAGTTTATTCTGACTTCACAACCCGACACAGTAATTTTAAACGGGATACAAGACTAAGTGAGCATGAATTCTTGTAAAGTTGGAAAGTTAAGGAATCTTTTATGAGTGACATGGTAATTAGAGTGCGACACGGGAGCTCAAAACCCTCGGAGAATAGACGAAATGTGCTTTAACCCCGTTTCCATTTTTATTTTTAGCATTTTATAGTGATAAAACTTTTATGCTTAATTACATCGCAGCATTGAAGAGGCATATGTTGAGCAGTGGCGAGTATATGCTAAAAAGAAACAGAAGAAGAAGATTAAGTCAAAGTGGTCTATTGGATATTATTTCATGGCATGTAGAAGGCATTCGAGCATACAGGCCACCTGATGGTATATGTAAGAGGGATCTGTGACCCATAGACTATCAAGACTACAATCGTAAGACCGCAAATGTGTTACCAACCATGAAGACTAAGATGGAATGCACCAATGCTAGTGTAATTTCACGGGTAGTTTTATCCCCACACTGGAAGACAACAATGCGAGAACAGCTGCTTCGCGGTACTTGGTGTTTCCATATTTTTGTGGATTTGTTCATTTCCTTTTACTTTTTAATTGACAACATTTCATTTTGGTGCCACCTGCAAATTACTATACGAATCGAAAGGGTTTTACCTCCTGAACACGGCAAAATATTTAATTAGATTTATTTTTCTTTATTTTCAAAATTACAAGTAAGTTAATGAAAATATCGAGTTTTACCAATACTATGCCTGACTAGATATAATACCATTGCCTTTTTCACGAGAAAAAAAGCTATCATACTTCAAATTTGACATTGACACTATTGACAGATGGATAGAGACTAAGGCGGACTTGCGCGGACCAGAGTTAGCCCTTAACCCAGAGTTAAGCGTCTACTTTTGTACGTGGTTTGCCGCCTAACCTCGGGTTAAGACGCTAACTCTGGTCCACGCAAGTGGGCGTTAGGGCCATTTGCACGCAGAATTTAACCCTGGGTTAAGGCACTAACTCGAGTTAGTAGACGTCAGATTCATACGATAACTGTCATTTTAACTCGAGTTAGGCCCACTTGCGTGGACTAGAGTTAGCGTCTTAACCCGAGGTTAGGCGGCAAACCACGTACAAAAGTAGACGCTTAACCCTGGGTTAAGGGCTAACCCTGGTCCGCGCAAGTCCGCGTTAGTGTCTTAACCCAGGGTTAAATTTTTCGTGCAAGTGGCCCTTTATCGGTTGACATGATACTTTTTTATATACAGATTGGACTAACGTAATATGTCCACTGTGTCGTAGAAATGAAGTTACGCCCTTTTAGAATAAGTACATCTTAATAAATTAATAATAAAATAATTATTCATTCTAGAGAAAATTTAAAACTATTAGTGTCTTTCTCCTTCCAAACAGTATCTATAAAACGAATAAAATTAAAGTCTTGAAAATATGAAATCTTGTCAATTATGTATCACTTCATCAAATTAGAAAAGCGGATCAAGCAAATAAAATACGTCCCGCATTCATCATGTCAAAGTCAAAGATAAACGAAACATATTTCTGCGTGTATTTCTTCCTCAGGCCTCATCATTTATTTACATAATTTCGGTATAGAAAAAGTCACACACCAAGTAGACGCGTGACCTTTGCCTTTCCTTTTATCATATTAATAATTCTATATGAAGCCATATTGCATTTATGTTGATGAAAGGTTAGGTTCCAACTTAGACCTATTTTAGATGGACTAGAGGAGTCCAGGATTAACCGATTTTATGACTACATCGTGTCCAGCTACTTTTCAAGTTGAGCCCAGTTTAGTAATGAGGTTATATCACCTTAAGTACCGACTTCACTAAACGACGTTAAATAGTCATTAATGTTAATCGATCTTCGTGTCCCTTGCACGGGCAACATTCTTTTTATCAACTTCTTTGCAGTCGAATTCATTAGTAACGTTACATCAGCCAGTTTCCTGGACAGTCGGCTGCAAGTGACAGCAAGAATTTGTCATTTGTCACAATTGTCACCAACATCTTCTTTTGTAACTTTAGTCTGTAACGTTGCTTGTATATACTTGACAATGGCAAAAGGACGTTATTATTTAGACGCCATTAAATAAATAATAATAATAACTTCAGTCTGCCACAGACCCAAAAAAACCCGTGAATAACTTTTCCAAATTGACTTTAGTGCTACAATGTGTACGAGTCTACCTTGATGCATATAATATCGCACCTTCGGTAGAACAAGCGCACAATGTACCTACTGTACAGTCACCGTCAAAAATAAGTGATGATTTCTGTACCTTGTCGCTTTTAATCGTTTGACAATTTCGTATGACATTTCAAACACAACTTTAAAGTGACAAGGTTCATAAATGATAACTTATTTATGCCGGTGACTGTACCATATGACAACTAGGGCAATTGTGCCTTTGTTCAACCGAAAGGTGCGTTATTCTCAGTTTTAATTGCTCAAGGTTTTTGAGGTACCTATATTTATTTCAAAACATCGCAGTTCAAAAGTTGTCCAATGGATTTTGATTACTTATTTTTAGGCTTCCGTACCCAAAGGATACCTATCAACATGCTTACGCTGTCCGTCCGTCCGCGTCGGACCTATTAATTTTGTACGTGGGGATCCTACCAGGTGATCTTGCTGGTCATCGCCCGTCCGTCTGTCCGTCCTAACTTTAAAGAGCTGTATCTTTTGAACCGTAATAGATATCAGATTGTTTTTTTTTAATATGCGTTATAACGGCGTATGTACATTTTTTTTAGGAATGTAAAATTAATCGTTTTTCTTCAACGTACTTTTATTTTCGTTGTATCGTTAAATATACATCCGTCTAGTAGTCTAATAAAAACTGCTCAGGTGTGATTTAGGCTAACGCTGATTTGAATCAAGTTCAACTCTGAATATTACTTACTGAGCCACGGTACGGAACCCTCGGTGTGCGAGTCCGGCTCGCACTTGGCCAGTTTTTTAAGTTGGTATCTAGTTCTGCCAAATAAAGCCTCGCCTCGGCCTCATTGTTTGTTTCTCTCTCATTGTTTCCATCCCTTGACACCTAACTACCAACTTAGGTCTTTCATATTAATCAAACGTATTTATCAACTCACAATTTAGTTCCCTAAGCCAAAACAGCGCATACGCCCCTACGTGCAAAGCAAATTCAAATGTCTGTAATAATATATAAAGGCGCATGTATATTGTGACTTTTCTGATAGACAAGGTCTTTATTTACAGGTGAAACTCCAAAAGAAAACTTTACCTACTAGTTCTGAGCAGCACGCAAGTTGCAAACTTATTCCGCCTTAATTAACCTGTTTCTGACGTATCCTTATAAGTTTCTAATAGTTTTGAAATCTTATACAACTGAAACTTTCTACGAGAATATTGTCAGTTATAAAGCAAACGCTTGTTGGGAATTGATTTGTTTGTGAAACTTTGAAGAGTTGTTTTTGATTAGTTTGAGACTTTTGAAACATACATTACATTTATGTATATTATAATGTACTAGGTATCAGCCTAATTGAACACTGACCCACGATAGAACGTTGTTATAGTAAACGTTAAGAGTCAACTCGCAAGAAGTGTCATACAAATTGTTTTATAATGTCAATGTGACACCGTTCTATGGCGGGTCAGGCAGGGTTGCACTTGGCTAATAGTACAATACAGGTGCTCTATTTGGGGCTAAACCGACCGGGCCAGGTACTATTGGTTAGTAGAACTTGTTCATAATATTCCTTATGGAACTATCAATCACTGAACTTGCATACTTTGTATATTCATTCAATACATTCATGACAGCTCTTATGAAACAATTTACTCATTTTTATCACAATAAACTCAGCAATCAAACATAAAATTCGTGTGTAAACCTTTCCAACGCCACAACGCAGTACCACCACCCACGTTTATCCAAGCCCTTCTGAATCTCATTCCCTCGACGTAAGGTTCACAGGAATTTGTAGATTACGTTGACTGTACAGGGTGGTTTTAATTTTGGAATCGTAATGATCTGGCCGATTTGCGCCGCCGAACAAATTATCTGTAATGGAATCTAGAGCCTCATTCACTCGACGTCGCGTCCTAAATTCAAAGTTGATTAAATAAGTGTAATCACTCTGAAATCCTCATCTCATACAACTTGATTGTTCAATTTTAAAGGGATTACTAAAGATTTTATGATGATTATGAACTTTCTTGACGTTGATCTCGTTAAGAAGAAGTTTCAAAACTTGCAAATCAAATGCTTTTCGAAGTTTCGTTGACACAAGTAGATATTTACCATCAGCCACATCTTATCTTATATACACAATGACCCCTTTAGAATCTTTGTCCAATTACCATATACCTATTGTAAAAGAAAGAGCAGAGCTATTGCAAAGTTGACCATACCTTTACATGCTTTTACTAAGTTGAATAGAGCCCTTGTTAGATGTGCCTTGCGATGTTTTTTCTTGATCGTAAGAACATCGGATAATATACTTAAGTGAGGAAAACTCATTGGTACATGGTGACTGCATTGGTTTGAACTCGGTACCACGATCACAAGTTGACTCCAAGGTACTAGGCCACTGACGCTCTCAATCGGTTTACCATTGAATTGCCGACAGACTTTTAATCGAAAATTATTTCAAAGACAACGTTTCAAGTATTTTCATTTCATCGACAAGTCATTGCGTCGAGGACTCAATACTAGGTAATTTGAAACGAGGTCTTTTAATTGGTAGTTTACTTATTTCAATAGATATCATGTCATGACTAATCATTTCGAGTTTTTTTTAATTGTTTTTTTTTTACTTGTAATAATATTTATTCCGCATAACATTATTTCAATTGGTAATATTTTGCTATCAAAACTAAACAGTAATGTGTCATGCTTTACTGTGAACAGTTCATTTTCTTGGGGGTTGCAGTTCTAACCTTACCTAACCCGCTTCTGTCAACAGTTCGATTTCTTGGAGGTCGCAGTTCTAACCTAACCTAACGCACTTCTGTCAACAGTTCGTTTTCTTGGAGGTCGCAGTTCTAACCTAACCTAACCCACTTCTGTCAACAGTTCGTTTTCTTGGTGGTCGCAGTTCTAACCTAACCTACTTTGAAAGCCTCGTACTTCTATTTCTTGATATAACTAGTTATGCAATAATATTATTAATTTAATATTATCAATCATTCTTAGTTTTATTATACATATTTGTTTGTCACACTACATAATTTGAAAAATGTATAAATGTGCAATAGGGCATTATAAAATTGTATTGAAGTAATACGTCGAAGAAATGAATTGCAATGTTTTGTAGTTGTACCAATTAAGATAATTTGAAACAAATCAGCGATTAAGTAGTATTCGTTGATTAGTATTTCCACGTAGTAAGATAAATTTAAATAAATAGTAGTTGAAATAAAATAACGCCAAACAATATTACTAGTACTAATGTTTCGATGAATCGTTGTCGATGAAATAATATTCGATGAAAAGGTTGTCGGCAAAACAAGGGTACACCCTCTCAATCAGTAACATAAAATACTTTCACGAGTACCACATATAATAATTGAGCTAAACATAGAACTTTGTAAAAATCTATCTTTTTTTTTTCTTCTATCTACAGTGTGTTACCGGCATGCAGGCTAAAACTGCCGATAATATGTTGCTTTAGCAATTGTTTGCAAGTATTATCAATTAAAAATAATTAAAATAACTTGACAATTAATTATCTTAGATACTGTCCAGTTTTAATGTACCTAGTGCATGACTGTGCTGCGTGTTCATCGTTATGAGTAGTATCGCTGTTGCTTGGTACAAGGCATGTCGTGGTACGGGGGCAGATCATAATAATCAAAGTATCCGTCGACTGTCATTTACACTTGTCAAATTTCTGTGCTTTACAATGCTGGCAATTTACATTTTGTTAGAAAGTTAACAAAGCCTGAAAAGTTGTTTATTAATTAAATTAATGTCATAGTTACGTTACAGATATACGTTATTTTAACCCACTTTAAAAAAAATCAGGGAGCTGGTAACACACTATATACAAATGTAAAACTGTTTCGTGACTGATTGACTGACTGACTGACTGTCAACGCGCAGCCTGAATCGCTGAGTGGAATTGAAATTTGGTGAATATTCCTTTGGTACTCTCGGGATTGCCCTAAGAAAGGATTTTTCGATAATCGAGTCCCAAAGGGAAAAAGGGGAGAGTTACGGGAAACTAATTTTACGCTTATATACGTAGTCACGGGCATCCTACTTATTGTATACAAATGTCCAATAAGTGAATTGGAAAAGTTTTATAGAATTGTGGTCTTGAAGGCATTACATACCAACATACTTAGATTGAATAGAGTAGTAAGTAAATGGAAGTTTTTAAGGTGTTTATACATTGAATAACGAGTAATATCTAGTTGTAGATACATTTCTTGAGGGTTCCGGTCTTTTAGCGTAGTTGTAATTTTATGTAAGGTTAAATCTTGTAAATAAAAAAATGTTCACCAACTGATAAAATAGGTTCAAAATGAAATTTCAATAAGTAGTATACACAACATTTATGTAAAAACACAAGTGGAGCGAAGAGGTTAAGCCATGAATGCGTAACAAATCGATAAGCAGAGTTACTTTCACATTTATAATATTAGTATGGATCGATCGTCTACTTCATGAATTTAATTTCCACTAATATTAGTGCGGGAGCTCGTAGCAAAGAATGTTACTTTATTTTTTTGTCTAGTAGCGGGAAAACCTGCCCTTTATGTCGAGGGCCGTAAGATCAAAAACACGAGAACACTTCAAAATAAGTCTTCACTTTGCGACCATTGTTAACGGATTTAAAAGGTTCTTGTATAATCACAACTCTTTAGACCGTCTTTCCTTAGAGCTCAAAGGAGCAATATTGTTAGTAAATACAATGAACAATATCTAGAAGTTTATTATATGCTACGTCAACGTATTATACAACTAAATTACCATCAGCTTCTGCGCCATTGCCTACCAGTTAATAACGTTTTCCAGAAATTCGGAATGACTTTCCACGTAATTAGAATTTGCCTTAGGTTTGGTATGTAAATTTAACTCAATTATTATTGTCAGGCTGTTCACGTTCCGACAATACGCTGTTACTTGTGAGAATTTCATAAGATTATTCCGCCCGAAGTATGAATACATTCCAAATTGAATCTTGGTACGAATGAAGAAAGTTTATGGTTGGGGTTAATTTAATTTGAAAAGGTTTGTTCTCATTTATATTAATTGTTTTTATTTCATATAATCAATCTGATTTGAATTTGATACCGAATAAAACCTTTTCGACATTATTTAAGCAGTATTTTAAATTATCGATTTCAACATCGCTGTTTTTCCTCAGAAGTATCAAGTCATAACCATTTTTTCATATTTACTTTGCTGCCAAAAAGGAAATTCAAGGCTAAGCTCCCGGCCTATAAATGTCATAAAAATAGCGAAATCAGCAAGTCATTATGACATTGTAGCCCTTTATATACATTGTATAGTAACGTCCCGCCCTGTAGGCTTATAATCCTGGGGTCCTGGTCAGAATTCTCCTGAAGTTCAAGTGAAAAAGGGTTTAATCTAGTATCCTCCGTTTACGTATATATACCCTTTTTAGTACGAGATGACTCTGGCTTCGCTCCGGGTTAAATAAAAAAAGACTGTATTGAGTATCGCAGTATATGGCACGAGTTATTGCGGGAGTCTTATGTGAGAAGAGGTCAAGTTAGGCTGGTATATTGTAGAACTCGTCGATAAAGTTGCCACCAGATGCATTGGAGAAAGCGGCTTCTATGTTATACTAATTATACTCGTATTACGTTACTTTAATAAAAATGCTGTAAGTAACTAGGATTCCAGTGCGTTGAGTTTATATTTACCTACCGCGCTGTTTAGAGCCCTATAGACTTAAGAATTTATTTAAGTTAAATATTTATAATAATAACTGTTGTATTGTAAGCTCACAGTCTAGAAAGTTTACAGTATAATCAAATTTGACTGTGAATAAATAGAAATATCTCAAATGTTGCTAAATTAAATTAGCTTTGCTTTGATCTGTAACTTGATCTGTATCAATGTCAATTAAACTCGGTGCATTAATTAATTTGTTACTATTGAATTATTTATCGGAGGTCTACTTGATTACTATCAACTTTAATTTAATTAAAGGATTATAGGTTTAAATTTTTTTAGTGACTTGGTTTAGTTTTAATTAAACCTATTTCATCTTTGTTCTCGATGAATGTACTTAATTTAGTCTTTAGTGTAGTAAATAAAAGGCACATTAAGAGTGTGGAAGTGTCTTCTCCCAAGTACCTTAAATCGATTTCCTGATGACTTATCATGCTCAATCGAAGGTCAAACTAGAGGCCAAGTCAAAATATATTGTTAAGCGACACATGTTAGGCAAGTACAATTTGTAAAAACATCCATCAATCATAATCATAACCATATATTGCATATTAACCTATGTATAATTGTAATAACAATAACAATAGATAATTATTAGTTAAGACTAATTAACACATAAAATCTTTAATATTTAAGATTTGTAGTTAGGTTTATAATAATGTAATGTAATCAAACGAAATAAAGTTTTTTTTTTTGTAAAAAATATTGTTTCCGTTAAGCTTGATGTTACTTAAATATGTTAAGTTTATTTTAACAATAATATGAAACTCAAACTTGTAATTAAAAACTAAACTGTGCGCCATTATTTTTTACTTGTTTCAAACCGTACAACTTATAAAATAGCAGCTGGATAAAACTAAAAAGAAAACTCGTCACAAAGTAATACAATAATAAAATTCAAAGAGCTTATTACAAAAGAACACCCTTTGGCATTGTAGCGAGTCGTGTTTCAACACTTTTATTACTTCGTTGCTTATGAAGTCGGGTATTGAAATTCCCACGCTCAACACTGAAAATAAGGGCTTTTTTATTTAGTTGCTTTCTTGGTCTGTTATTGAGTGCACTTTGTAGTAAATTTAGTTTTTATTTTTGTTTAAGAAGCAGGCGGATGAACAAGTGAACTTAGTCATGGTAAGCAATCGTACACTGTGAACACCCTATATAACAGAGTAATTACATATTCTGTAGCAACCTGTATGTAAACACTTTATTTTACTAAATAAAAACAGCAAAAAAATATTAAAATTACTTACAGTGTGTTAAGTATAAGGCTCAGAATAGAGAAGCATCAAAATGACTCCACGGACAAGAGCATAGCTCTTAAGTCCATGATGGCGCCAGCAAAAAAGTACAAAGGTGAATAAGGTGAAGGTGAAGTTTAAGTGACTCTAGTTAACCTTCAGGCGTACTGAAAAAATAATTGTAATATTGGAAGGGAGGATTAATTCGGGAAGAAGAGTGAAGGAAAAAAATGCAATTTTCAAACAACAGCTTCACGCTGACCTTCTTTGAGACTGCTACCCTCAGTCAATGCCAATATTTCTGTTTAAGGATGGCTTAAGACTGCACCGAACAAACGTCGAGCGTACAGTGGCGCCCTCATTACTATTATTGCGTTTTTAACTAACTAAAGAATTTCCTTGCAACCAGACGACACATTTATGTAGCGCAAGTAAAAACACAATTTATGGGATACGTAACAAACTTTTAAAACAATTACCCTTTGAGCAGTCAGCTTAACGGGAAAAGGTGGCCACTTTTTTCCGTTAAGTTGATAACTCGAAGGTGAAATTGTTATTAAACTATGTGATATACACTACAAGTTGTGTTTTCATTTGTTGTACAAAAACCTACCGACCATTTTCAAGAAAATACTTCAGTTTATTAGAAAACACATTAATAGTAATGAGGGCGCCACTGTACATCCGGCGTACGCTCGGCCCAGTCTAAATACGTTATTTTAAAAATTTAAAATAGGAACTAGTTGTCAAAAGTTTAATATCATAGTTAATATTTCGCCTTTGTTCATCCCTGCTGTATTTTATTATATTTTAAAATAGGTATTTCTTTTGCTTGTAGAACAAAGTATTTAAACACAATGCATACGTACAGTCAGCATCAAAAGAAGCTAAGCAGAATAACATGCTCAAAATGATCTAGACACGACGTATTCTCTTAACAATAGAGTCGAGTGTAGATCATTTTGACCTTTTCAGTTGCATAGTTAACTTCTGCTGCTGACTGTACAATAACAATATAATTGAGTACCTTAATTACCTTTGTGCGTGTCCTTAGTTAGTATCCAATCAGTGAGGCACGTCCCACCACCGGCGAGGAAGCGATTAACTATAGACTATTCTCTTGCACAAAAAAGGAACCAAAATATAGATCCCGTATCAGTATAAAAGATACAAATGGTTGCCGGGTAAGAATAGTGCCACTCCATGTCCTCCCGTGGATGTCGTAAGAGACGACTAAGGGAATAAAGGCTGTGTAGTACTGTTAGGCGATGGGCTTGCAACCTGTCACTAATACACTGGTAAAAATCTTAGCCTAATGGTGCAAAATGTGGTTGCAGAAATATTAACAAGTTTTTAGAGTTGTTAGTAATTCTGTAGCTCTGCCTACCCCACTCTGGGAATAAAGGCGTGAGCTTATGTATGTGTATGTATATTAATCGTTTCGAGGGCTCGGAAACCTGGTATTTTTTTTTTACCGGCTCATCAGAAACGCCGTACGTTTCAAAAAGAGCATTTTTATTTTTATTCCTATCGAACAGAATGTATTATTTCGGTTTTGATCAAATAGCAAATCAAAACTGTTCCAGCTCGAAATAACGGTTAATTTCACCCGCTAATTTAATTTTGTTCACACGGCCCGCTGCCGCCATCGTTATCTCATCTTTTCTACCCTATTAGCTAGCTCTTTACTTTACTTTCTCATCCTCTTATCTGATCGAATATTTTGACAGGAAAGTAGTCTTTATTCACCTTGGAACACGAGTGTTTTTTTTAGCTAGTATTGGATCAGATAAGTGTTTAAGTCAAGCTGGCCTTATGACTTTAAAAGCACATAGTCACCAAGCCATCCAACTGCTGGAAGAATCAAAAACCAAAAATATCAGGTTAAACCCAGCGATCATAACGCTCGCGAATCGATTTCGATCCGATCAAGCGTTTACGTAAAATCTGGTTAAGAACCATAATTAACCGGTATTTTTCGAACTGTTCCCAAGCTCCGCTTCTCGCTCACTCGGCGGTGGACAAAGTCCTGAAGCCGCAAATTGGAGAACCGCAATCATTGGAGGTCTGAGGTCTGAGGCTGGACGCTTGATCAGAACCTGAGATTCCACAGAGTAAAACCATGTTGGCTTTGACGTGTTTCCATAGTGAAAACGTTTTAATAGCTCTTATTTACTGAAGTATAAAATTATAAATACTATAACACTCTTCATGAAGTGTTTGTTTATACCGAAATGCCGAAAAATAACACACAAAAAAGTTTGTAATTGGCATATTCCATTCATTTCAGTCGGTAGTCAGGACACCGAAATTGATAAAACACAGGACTTACGAGGATACAGAATATTTTTTTGATTCAATTTACTTTTTTAGTAAAATATTCTACCAAAAAATCAACCTGTATCTTAACTTACATTTTAAAACTGGTAAAAAAACTCCGTGAATAAAAAATGCGCGTCTTGGAAAAATATTCACGTATTAAAATGCATAAGTCAAGTTCCCGTAACACAGATTTCCAACAAACTTAAGCCCAGTGGTGCAGTTAAAATCTAACAAGGTAAAAAGGGAATAAAAGTCACAGCACAAAGTAAAACAGCTCATCTTGCATATTCAGCGGGATATCCCACTCAACGTTTCTGCGAAGAGCTTTAAATTAAAATTTCAGGGTAAGCGAGCACAAACTGGATTATAATGTTGCAAAAATGATATACTAGCAGGCTCGGAGAACGGAGCGACGTGCATGCAGGATGGCCACGTCGAGTTAGAAATGGGATTAGGGTGGAGGCCTCTACTGACCTATATTTAATTTTAATTGACAGATTCTTAAAATATTGACTTCTGCGTCATGGGTATGTAAGAGACGTATACATGTTTTATTTGGGGTTTTACAAAACTTATTTTAAATCATTGAAATGCAAAATGCATAAAATGAGTGTCTTATAAGTCTTATAACGGTTTATTTTGTATTATGAAAAAGAGAGTTTAACACAGTGACAGGTGAAATGTCAAAATAGTGTTGAATGGCAACAAAAATCACAAAGGTAATGTTTAAGTAAATTCATATGACGTTACCAATTACTGAAAGGTCAAAGGTTAATATCGATACCGGTATTATTCAAATTTAAATATCTTCCTTAATTTGCAACATTCCCTTGATATTTTCATTGGTAATTTAGCTGTAACACACACATTATATTATAAACTCATTAAAGAATAAAAACTTTCAATAATGAGACACCAAAACTGGATACGTTTTCTCTGGATATTATTTTTGCATGAAAATAATATCGGCATGCGTCCCCTGTAAAAGTAGTGTATCAAGTACTTACTACTTAATATGGGGGAAAAAAATAGAGATGCTTACTGGACATCCTGTATTTAATGCGAATGTGTTATAATTCGTTGATTTATCACATAAATCAACAAAATTAGGTTACTAAAAGAAATCGTTAGAGACTTTTGCCACAGCCTAAGAAACAACTGCACGCTGCTGTTTAATAAATCGTAATAAATTTTACAGCATACTTTTCAAATAGTATTCAAAAAACTACCGCATCTGTTACTTGTTGAAATTATATCACTCCAAGTCAATTTGACATATTGCTGTCTGTGCTAGAATTTCAGCTTTGAATATTTATAACGCTAGCCGTTAGCAATCTTGTTTCTATTGCATTCCGTAAAAGCAGCCAGTTGTGCCTCAAACAGGAATGTATGAAAGAGTCCTAAAGATTCAGTGGATCCATTTTCGACAATATTTTTTTTATATTCTAAAGTATAACACAGCCTCATTTGAAATTCAGCGCGTTATTTGCGAGTTTAAGTTTCATGATTTATTGACAAGGCTTCTTTACAAAATGGAAGAATATACAGATGTAGTGCAAAATGATTTTCCTTCGGGAAAACTCGGATCTCAATCGGAATACGATGGCACCCGAACTGTCAATCAATGCTTGTATTAAATGAGTGACGTTTTCATGTCCATTAAAATGGAACTTTATTGTTTAGTGTCAAATGACAAAGTGACAAATGACAGCATTTGTCATTTGACACTAAACAATAAAGTTCCATTTTAATGGACATGAAAACGTCACTCATTTAATACAATCATTGATTGACAGTTCGGGTGCCATCGTATTCCGATTGAGATCCGAGTTTTCCCGAAGGAAAATCATTTTGCACTACATCTGTACGTACTTTGGTAAAATGTTTGACCGGGCTTGTCATTAATAGTGATGTAAAATGTAAAGGCATAGTTTTTAACTCTTGTAAAGGTTGCAAGAGGTCTTCTTATTTATAAGCTTAAATATCTATCTTACTTTACGTAGAATGTTATTTTGCATACCTTGTAACATTGTGTTTAAAAAAAAAACCACACACACACATTGTGTGTAATTGATGATAAGGTGGTCCGTATTTCTCGTACGGGCTATTTGCGGTTGCGGTTATTTGATGAAAAAACCGCAATATTGTGGAAAATAACATGAACTTTTTTTTCTATTGCAAGCAACGTAAATCCCCTCCTTCCCCGCTGCACTACTAAACCGCACTACTGACCAAAATTAGTATCATAAATAATTTCTAATTCAAATTTAACGGAGTCGACGGAGCTCTGCTCTCGCAGAGCTCCTATTTCTGGTTAGTTTGCCCTCCGGGCCTGCTGAAGAACTAACATAACCTAAACCTACCTCATATTTATGATACTAATTTTGGTCAGTAGTGCGGTTTAGTAGTGCAGTGGGGAAGGAGGGAAAAAACTTACAAACGAACGAACGAAGTAAAGAACAACAAACGAGCGGGAAACAAGAAAATGACAAAATATGTGTCTATGGTTTACTTTGTTTTTAAATTGACGGAATGGAAAAAAGAATTATTTACAATTCCAAAACATTTTAATTTGACCAATCAGAATACTTCACTAAATTAAATCCACCAATCACAATACACATCGACTGTCAAACGGAACGATAGGTTCTTTTAGGTACGTGTTTCTCTTTAACTAATTTAAATCTTTTAAAAAAACTTTGTAATTCGTATCAACCAATCAGAATACAGCTATTTTAAAATCGACCAATCAGATAACTGAAATCATTTCTCAAAACATTAGGTGTTTTATAGTCCCTATTTCACAATCGTTAAAATATGATTAACAGGCTACACTTAGTAATCTGTGGCGTATCGTTAGGGCGACTTTACGACACCGAGAGCGGTTATGGGGAATAGAGTTATAGACTTTTCTGAAGTCATATTATCTATGTTTTTTTTTTTTTTTTTTTTTTTGTGGCATAGAGTAGACAAACGAGCACACAGGCCACCTGATGGTAAGTGGAAACTGTGACCCATAGACATTCGCATTCACAAGAATGCAATGCAATCTTCAGACTGCAAATGCGTTGCCAACCCTGAGGACTAAGATGGAATGCCTCTATGCTAGTCATTTCACCGGCTGTCTTATCCCCAAACCGGAACACAACAATGCGAACACTGCTATTTGGCGGTAGGTTAATGGATAAGATTATGTTCTTATAATAGTGTTCGTGACTATGTAAAAGACTAATAAAAGTACAGGAGTAGAAAAAATATATTAGTGGTACTTACCCCAATGAATTTTTTTGCTCGGGTTAGGTATTTTAAATTTTTCAAAACAGGGTAGGTAACAATCTAATTATAAAAAAGATTTTTTCTACTCCTGTACTTTTATTAGTCTTTTACATAGTCACGAACACTATTATAAGAACATAGATAATATGACTTCGGAAAAGTCTATAACTCTATTCCCCATAACAGCTCTCGGTGTCGTAAAGTCGCCCTAACGATACGCCACAGATTACTAAGTGTAGCCTGTTAATCATATTTTAACGATTGTGAAATAGGGACTATAAAACACCTAATGTTTTGAGAAATGATTTCAGTTATCTGATTGGTCGATTTTAAAATAGCTGTATTCTGATTGGTTGATACGAATTACAAAGTTTTTTTAAAAGATTTAAATTAGTTAAAGAGAAACACGTACCTAAAAGAACCTATCGTTCCGTTTGACAGTCGATGTATATTGTGATTGGTGGATTTAATTTAGTGAAGTATTCTGATTGGTCAAATTAAAATGTTTTGGAATTGTAAATAATTCTTTTTTCCATTCCGTCAATTTAAAAACAAAGTAAACCATAGACACATATTTTGTCATTTTCTTGTTTCCCGCTCGTTTGTTGTTCTTTACTTCGTTCGTTCGTTTGTAAGTTTTTTCGCTTAATTTTGCATTTCATTTGAAACCTAGTCGTAGAAAAAGTATTGTATGCAACGGTGTATAACTAAGTCAAAAAACACTCGTGGCGCTTTCCTTTACGATGTTCGCCTTCGGCTCACATCGTAACTCACGCCACTCATATATTTTGACCTCTCTTATACAACTATTGCATAAACTACTATAAGAATATAATTTCAACAAAGTTTCTCAAAAATTATGTCATTAAAAAAAACACCATAAGGCATTTCAACAACACACGTCACAACAACAACAACTTAATTAAAGAAAATGAAAAAGTTCATTTATGCCCGGTTCCTATATTCAAGAAACGAATCGTTTTCCTTACGTCTCGTTAAAATTTGACATTTGCTACGTACAAAATGTGTCAAATTTTAACGAGACGTAAGGAAAACGATTGGACTTGACAGAAGCGCGTGAAGCTAACCCCATGTGCTTCTGTTTAGTCCATTGGAGAAAATTCTCTTTTACCGAACAATTGTCTTCGCGTGTGATATCCACGGACTTATTGCTCTAATAAGTCCATGGGAGTGTCTATAAATAACTTGACATTGGCGAAATACACCTTAATAGAGTGAAAGCCATTAATTAAAATTAGATTAGGAAAACGATTCGTTTCTTGAATACAGGAACCGGGCATTAGTTAAGTCTCTCGCTGGATCCTGAGGTTAGGATACTTTGTGTAATATATGCCACAGTTAAAATTAATCAAGGTTGTACAGAATTCTTAATCTTGATCTTAGAAATAAGGAATCAATGAGCACGACTTAACTCTACAATATAATAACAAATTGTGAGTGTTTACTGTGTGAGTGTGCCACTAAGCTAATTATGCAAGTATTATACTATAACGATAAAATCGTGTCTTTAATGCAAGATGGTATCGTTACATCATTGTATAACACGTTTTGTTTTTGTTATGATGCAAACAAAGCTAAAAAACTGTACAAGGAGTTTTGAATAAAATCCGTGAAACTACGTGCAAACACAAAGAATAATGTTAACTTTTTGTCATCTAAACAAACGAACGCAAAGACAAGCGTCAAAGAGACGGTGTACATTTGTACAATGTCACGAGGAAGTCGCAGCATCACAATCCCGCCTTAGGCAATTCCATTCAATGCCACAGAAGAAATGTATGACTTTAAAAACTCTAACCCATTTTCAGTATCTAGTTTAATCACGTGATATGTTTTTAGTCTGTGGCTGTTCCAATCTTAGAAGTGACGCAAGTTAAGACGTCATGCTGTTTTTCGAATTTAAAAGCTATTTAAAATTGTGTTGCCAGGTGGATTCAGGTTTTTTTCTGTGTTTCTACATAAAATATTGTATTGAAAAAAACATTGGAATAAAATTATTTAAAGCCAACAGCACGAACGTCGTACAAACATTGACAATACATGGACATGCTTTTTACATTTTTCAATATTCCATAAAGCAAATAGAGGAGTTGCGCTTCAGCTTTGTTTTTTTTGCCATCTTGCCACGGCAAACAAATCTGGATTGAATGCCGTGGAAGGGGGGGTAAAGATCGTCTCCTATGCTGATCCCCTACTTGTGGGGACTAGGTCAATTTTGTGTATTATTGTCCCGTTGTTTTTTTTTATCGCTACGGTCCCAGAGTTCTCCTACAGAAAATATGCCGCTAAATATCAGCCCAATGTAAACGCGACCTACAAAAAGTCCCTATCCCTGTTACCCTTGAGCCGTGGCCTAATTGCAAGAAAGGAACGAGACTAAAGAAACTTTGAATTCAAGAATAGAAGCCCTGAGGTGTTCGTGTTCATTGTCAAAAGTTTCAGGGGCAGCTCCATTATTCGCGAAGTGTTTTTGCACAGTAGCAACACTCTCTTGTTTCTTTGTCGGCTGGATTTTAAGCATAGATAACAAAGGGCACCACTGACGGGGGCAAAGGCGCTTAAATCATTTATTACTGCCCAATAGGAAGGTATTATTTTGTCGTTTTATTATAACCCCATCGTCAGTGAAACTGCAAAACCGTGTAAGAAACTTTTTAAATGAGGAGCAGAATGCATCTTTTTTCTAAGACGTTAAGGTTATTTTGCTCAATAATAAATTCGTTGGTTACGCGGTTTTGCAGTTTCATCGATGCCATACAGTTTCGCGATTACTGTGTATCCGTTCATCTGTCAGTCTGTCCGTCTGACCGCGATTTAACTCGGAGACTCTTGATACTACTTACAAAGCTGTAATTTGGCATAGTTATACATTTTAATTACACTGAAATAATTGTAAAGTAAGATGTTGAAAAATATTAATAATAATTGAAAAAAAGTATTGAACATGATGCCGTTTAAACTTACTTTAGTGCTAACATTACATTTTCTTAATACAGTGTAAAAGTAAGACAAAAGGTTATGAAAAGTTATTGAAACTTAGTCTTTGTCTGACTTACACGAGTAAATAAATCATCTATCAATTGAATGTCTATATGCCTCGCTTTTATTGCAAAACTAGAACCGATTCTTTCCAATCTGATCCGATTAAAAAACTTTTTACTACAAATTAGTTTTTAAAGTTTCTCAACTTTCTCGCATGCTTAAGTCGATTGAATTTTACAAATTCAGTTCTTTAGTTTCGTGTAAGGCTGATTGAAAGTAGGGTTTATGTCCTATAAATCCCGGATTGTATGTATGAGTGAGTTTGTATGTATGTGTAAGCAATATGTACAATCAAAAGCAGAAATAATTTATCTGTACAGCTATCGTCGTCAAATATAGATATATGTTTCACGAATGTTAATTTACGACCCATTTGAAAAAAATAGGCTTACCGCCTTATTTAAAAACGGGGAGTGCTTCGTCCTTATCTGTCATTGTGACATTTGAATTTGACCGATAAGCACAAAGTCTGCTTTAGCTACCCCACGGTTATTCCACGTTTATAAGTACGGCGGTTAAAGTCATCATATTATTAAATTATTTTAAATCATTAAAGACATTTTCACAAGTTTTTTTTCCTAAAACGGTTTTTTTTTAGGATTTAAAAAAACACCAATAGATCCTATAGGTTAGTTAAGGTGTGTTAAAAATAGTCCTCAAAAGATATACGGTTTCATAAAAAATGCTTATTCAACTTACGGAAACGAGTGTTCATAAAAAGTAATTAGAAAAGATAGGTAAGTCGGTAGGCGTTATTTGTTTTTAATACTTAAGTGGAAATTTACGAGTTTGTGCTAAAATCTAATGAAACATTCGCTGAGTAGTTTGCAACAGTCTAGTCAGACTATCCCAAATATAGTAAGTATGTTCAAACCACTAAAGTCACGTGTCGTGTGTAGAGACTTCCATTTGTGAGTTGTCCACGGCACAATGGTTTCAAACAAATGTACGGGCTGAACACAATTGAAATTATTTTTTTACCGAAAGTAACGCAGTTTGAATTTACACATATTTTTCGTATTGCCAGAAAAGCTCACAATATCAAAAGCGAAAGCCCACTGTGTAAGTTTTTGACAAATGACATCATTAAGGTGCAACTTAATCCAGACTTAGCTTGTACTTAATATTAAGCACAGCTGGGCCTTAGACAAGATGAATTGCATAACGTAAATGATTTTCGAAAACTGTAAATATGACATGTGTAGAATTAACATTAGCGCTCAGCGCCCAACACGGCCATCTGGCGACTTACGTCAAACCCCATTTCTGATAGCAATAACGATGGTAAATGCATTTTGTCCAGGCAGAAGTCACTTCTCATGCTGTAAAATGACCAGCCATATAGCTTGCTCTTTCTGTTTTGAGGGCGGGTAGAGGTTTTTTTTTTGCCTTAGGATCTGTTTATTCTTATTTGCCTGTATTATTTTTTTCAATTTATTTTTTGCATTCGAACTAACCTCTAGACTATAATGCCATAATGACTAACTATTAGCCACCCTTGCTTTGCTCGGCTGGCTAAAGAGCCCGTGCCATAATGGCCTATTTTTAGTCCCTTAGTACATTTTATACTTTTGATCAGCAAACGTTGAAGGTTTAGACATTTCAGCCAACTATTTTCGTAAAATATGGGCCAAGGTCTTTAAATACTCCTTGTGCGGCAATTTTCCCAAAATGGGTTTCAATTAAATGGCAATCGAAAGTTCTGAAGTGTTGATAATTTAATAAAACATCTTTGGTTTGATAATGACGTGGTCCTTAGCCCTTAATTTGGCAAAAATAAAAAAAGTCGGGAATTCAAACCCTTTTTCATTTGAAATCAGCAAAAAAATAAAATCCCAATCCAAACAAAAAAAGTGGTCACTATGGTATGTTCGCTGTGACGAACATTGCCAAATAAAGGGCTAAATATTCAACTTTCAATTTTGTTTGAATGTCATGAAATAAATGATAAGGATGATACTTAGGTACTTAAACATGATATAAGACCTAAAAAAAGTAAAAGAAATCATAACTTGTATCTATTCTAAATCTACTCAACATTATTTACGACAGTCGGAAAAGGCCCTCAACCAAAAACAAATGTGTACTTTTTCCGCTCCGAAAATTAATGACCCTCTGTGCGGTGTCTTAATTTTGGCTCGGATTGTGAGTGTGGCAAATTGCTGCCGGCATTGTGAGTGCTTTGTCTGGACTTGAACGAACATTGTATCTTTTACAACTTCGCACACAATGGTGCATTCTATTTAACTAAATGTGTTTTAACAGCGATGCACTTTGTATGAGGTGAGGTACTTGTGCTTGAAATCAAGATTAGATGCTCTTTGCGCGAATTATTTATTCATAATGCCTGCTTAGGCTGTATATATTTGACAAGACATTACAGCAAAAAAATTGAACTACTGACGTTAAAAACTAAACTTTGACAAAACGAATCTTTCAAAAGTTTACGGAAAGAACATTTCTAGTCACCTTAGGAACTTTTTAAAATATCGCGATTTGAAAGTAAGGACATAATATGTTATTTTTCTCGTAGGTAGTATCGTGTAGGGTTTTCTTAAGATGAATAAACAAAAGTTATAGTGAGGTATGTAGTCAAATGTAGAGTTCGGAAAATAAATTAATCTCAAAAGATATACTTTTTAAGTGACTTAACAAGTCCGTTCCGTGCACCCTTTATTTGTAGGCCATAGACAATTAACATAGATATTTTCCAATATCAATACAATTTTATAAATTACGAATTCGTTTCAAACATCGCTCCTCCAAAGGTGCAAAAGGCTCCCATGCAAAGCAATTTCAAAGCACATATCTACAACTCACTTGACCAAAAGTATCAGTTTACGATTTCCATCAGCCCTCTCACCGCCCTACATACATTCCCAATGTAGGGCAGGATATCCTGTGTCCAAACGGGAAATAGAATAAAAAATGACAGGGGCCATTTTTCACGGTCCGATTTCTTTCAAATAAATCGCCATTTCCAGCTTCGCTCTTGTTTAAGGGATTCCCTTTCAGGATCACTTGAGATAAATGTGTTTTTTTTTTCAATTTAGGTTTGGCCTTTGTTATATTCTGTATTGTTTTCTAAATTGAGACATTATTATATGAAATTAGGTAAAACTTTATTGCTTTTGTATGTTGATTGCATGTTATATCGTATTGATTACCCTACAATGCATACAGTGACAGATATGTCACAACCAGTTTAATCGTTAGTAGTTAAAAATAATGTAAAGGCAGCGACATCTTTTTTGTATAAAAGCAAACCTAGAGGGCACTATATAAGTGTAACACAGTAACAATCCACTAGATGGCATTGTACTTGAAATTACCAAGGGATTTATACAAATGTTGCTGTTCTCCGTGAACAATGGATTTATTTCATTTACATATTGCAATAAAAAAAAAATATATAATCAAAAATCGAAGAAAAAAATATTTTTATGTGTGAAAATCTTTGCGTAAGTATGCTGTAAATATTATATACTGTCAATGATAATCTATACGCCTATACACAGTTTTTTCCAAACGTTCCAGATCTGTCACACCATGCATCGACGGCGTGTCCAAATGTTCCATATATGTCACTGCATGCAGTAATTTTATGGATTTTTCATAGTACATGAAATATTTTACTGTCACATAATGTGAAAAATGTGAAAATACTAAGAGAAATTTGTTCATACAAATACAACAATTATTTCTAAAAGTTTAGAGTGTAATGAAGTATAAATTAAGAAATTGTTCCATAATAATACGATAATGTAACCCAAACCTTATATCATGGTGTGCCATAAAACGGTTTATTTACATATCATGCGAGAAATACTAATAAAAATGGTTTAAATAATGGAAACTAATACTATTTCTCTAAGTTAAGAGTCTACAGAAGTTTAAATTAAAAATCGAATTCATAATTAAATATCAGTGTAACCGACACCTAATTGCATGATGTACCACATATGGAACGGATTAAAAAAAGTTAATTTCTCCTGAAATATTACTTATATATTTTTTTCATTATTTTTTCTCTTAACTAAGCCCTAAATAAAACCACATATATTTTTTTCACACAAATAAAAAAACTCATGCATTGTAGGGTTAACATTGGCGCCTTTACTTTCAAGTAAATAACTTCACTTGACTCTAACTTAACTTCAAAGTAAAATAGCTTATCGTAACGTCGACAATACGATTTCAAAAGCAATATATTTTTACTGAGAAGAATTGAGCCGTAAAGCAAGCGGAGCTAACAAAATGGACACGAAATAAAATGGCAATTTAACAGTTTTAAATTTATATTTTACAAGTGTCTTGAAAACAGATAATAATCAAATGGACAAGTTTTCCAGGGTAGCATTCAAATAATAACCTTTAAAAAGCCGACATTTTTTTATATTATCGTCGTTACATGTTACAAGAGAAAGTGGAAGTGGGTATTATGCACTTTCTCTCACTAGTTTAAATAAAATATTATACCCTTTCCCATAATCAAGAAAAAACTAACGACACCCAACAGGGGCAGACTCGTGGTCACACCAGTTTGTCACCCCAGTGCTATTCGCTTTAGTCGGTTATTCGTCAGAAATAATTTTTATTCCGCAAAAGTAGGTAGGTTAGGTTCGTTAGGTATCTTAAGATGCCCGAAGGGCAAATCGCTCAGAAATAGGAGCCCTGCCTACTCCGTCGAAAGACACTGGGGTGACAAACTGGGGTGACCACGAGTCTGCACCCCATATTATGCTAAAATCCATCAAGCCGTGTATGCTGCAGGGTATGTCAAAGAAATAGACATACATACATACATACACTTGAAAAACATAATCCTTCTTCTTAATCAGTCGTGTAAAAACTGAACCTTTTTAAAAATCGGTCTGTTCTGTTCATCTACTAGTCTGTCCGATCGTAATTAAGGTAATGAATGAGGGTCTTTATTTTGTTTCTTGTCCTTTGACAGTAAGAGCTGTCATAACGTCAACAGTTTCATTCAAAGACTACTATTGTACACTGGATATAGACTGGCAACTCGGCGTTGTTTTCTGTCCGAGTAAAAAAAAAAAAAAGGTTGCTTGTTCTGCCATCTAGTTCATGTTCTTTAAACTAATTCTATGCGTATGTGTGTGTAAGCATGTGCTTATACATAACCACATACTTAAGCTATTCTCCACCCCTTTATTCATACAAAATCACAACAGGTACTTAAAGACCAATGATAGTTAAGACACTTGGCACATATTAACTATTATGGCTTTAAACACCGTTATTCATAATGTTGTATGAAAAAGGGGTTAAGTTTGATTTAGAGTAAGTACTGTAAAAAAGAACATATTAGGCGTGATGGCAATGTTTTACATTGAGAACTGATAAACTCGCAAAAACGACGGGCTTTTAATTAGTAAGTAGGGCTACGCCGCGCCGCCGCGCCTGATCAGTTCTTATTTGCATATAAATCAGTGAGAAGTCAATAATTTTAGCCGGAAAAAGTCCACTCAATACAGGATCCCTCAAGATCAATTTATTTTCCAAAAAATGTTTTTTATAACTAGTACTCTGTGAGGATCATATATTTAATGGGTCTTCCTAATACTGCGGCCAAATCAACTGGCATCTCTTTTTTAACATAAATAAAGAAAGATAACTAGTATTAACTAACTACATTTAACACGAATATTTTCAAATCTCACAGATGTGGCCGCAGTGTACCTGTCTATCTATTTTCAGAGCTCGAGGAATCCAACTAATTACATTGTCATGTAAACATATGAATATGTAAATAAATCATTTATTGCATTTAAGCTTATTATGTTTAGATACACTTGTTTAAAATTATGACGAGTTTTCTAAACAAATTAGCGTACCTAAATAAGATGATGACATTGTTGAACTTAATTTTTCAACTTTTTATTGCTTTCATAAGCTGTTATTCATAATATACAGGTGTTAGGTAACTTATAAGTTATAACTACTTATAAGGTATGAGATCTTTATAGGGCACAGCAACTTACAAACTAGTGAGGGGCTTTTAACTTTCCTATACACACAGGAACTTTACTATACACTTACCCTAGTACTTAATATCGATTGAAAACTGGAAATTATCATAAAACAAAGACGACCTATAGGAGCGACCTATGAATACCTACGTAAGACTTCGAAGTTCCGAAAATTGAGATTTTTAGACTGAGCCTTTTTAATTGAGCAGTTTTCACGATCTTGTGTACGTAAGAACTTGATTTTGCCATAAATTTAGTGTAGTTTTAATCAATTTTGACGTCATAATTGAGTATCAATTTGTATGCGGTGGGGTGTTTTCAACGCGTAGTAAGAATGTTGGACTTTACTTTTTTTTTCTGATTTCTGCAGTGGTCTGATTGCCGTTGGTCCCATGTGATGGAAAAAACGTCTAGCCTATTAGATGATAACTTTTACACCCCATCACTTGCTTATACTTGCTAAACAGAAGATGAAAAAGAAAACTGTGGTCATGACAAATTATCAGATTCTTTGAAATGAATATACCTACAGTTCAGGGAGACTATTTATGAATGTCACTTGTGATTTTGACACAAAATAATGTATTATGTGTTAGCGAAAATGCACATAAATCGAAGCGAAGCGAGGGCGGGTCGCTAGTACACCATAAATCCTGTTTTATGAAGATAAAAAAAAGGTAAAGGTTAAAAGCTCGCGTAAAGATGTTACATGGATAACGGAGGGATTGAGAAACGCCTTAAAAACTAAACGACGTCTAAGATATATATATATATATAACCAAAACAGAACACCTGTCAGTAGACTTAATTATATCGGGTATAGTAAAGTACTCATATTCATATTCAATTTATTGCAACTCAATGATCATTGTACTTGGAAATTGCATGTTGATAAAGTTCGTTCTAAGATTAATAGATTTAGATATGTGTTATTTATGGTGGTTATCAAGAATTACCTATAAAAATACTGCTTTAAAAAGCGTATCACGGTTTTGTGGCACGATATGGAACTGGGGAAACTCTGTACACATTATTCGCACTTTTGTGGCCTTTTGTACTAATGCATTAGAGCAATTACCAATATCGGTTTCCGAACATCTTGTAGGAGCTTTTTGTAGAATTAAGACTGCAGACGGTACACTCAACTCTAGTTTAGTGATATCAGTATAATTAACACTTTCATATTAAATATTTGCATGACTTATCTAAGTCTAGATGTATGGTTCTAATTTTTAGTGTTAAGATCATCATAATATGTAAGTATAGTAACTATGTCTAACGCAAATAAATAAATTTCATTTCACTTCATTTAACAGAAATAAATTGATTGGTTTTAATAGCCTCAAAGACAGTTCTTAGAAATAATGATTTAGATGATGATCAGCCAATTGTTCTTTGAGTCGGGTATTTCGCTTCATCTTCATCTTCAGAGAGGCGACAGTCACTGTTTTTCTTTTTTACATAATGGGATTTCAGCAGGTCTTCACTGCAGGTTATTATGACAATCTTTTGTTTTTTTTCTAGCTTAAGTATTATTTGGTTTCTATAATCTCACAGATAATACGAGACAGAATCTTTGTGCAGATAAGTAGGTGTTCTAGTTAAAACTGGGACATATTTCCTTGCTCTGGACACAAAACCGCCTCCAAGAATCTCTTGTAACCTAAAAATAATAAAAATGTATTATAATAAAGTACCTCGTCTCAGTTCCAAGGGGCGAAAATTACCTACATAGCAAAAATCAAACGTCTCCAACGGCAAAGATACTTTTCTTACCATTTTGTTACGTAAACCTTAACATGATGATAGGGGTGCTTCAACCAAGTCAGCCGTTGGGGTTAATTTTACAACTTTCGAACAAGAACTTAGTGGATTGTTTGCGTATCATACGCTTTGTTTACGTCATAGGTACATACATACATACACATACACACAGACATACATAGAGGTATCTTATTTGGCTCTAAGTATGTGGCTGTCCAAGAAAATCCAAAAGCTAAAGGACTTATGTCCCTAGAGGAAACATATACCTACCTAACTTTATGCCGCCTATATGTAACTTCCCTGCGCATGAGAAGTAAAATGTTTATTTTTGTTGCAACTACATTGAGTCGTCCGCCCCATGTTACATACGGCGACTGCAACGGTGTAAAGAATACGGCAGTCGACTGAATTCAGCGATCGACAGCTGCAACTGCCTAGCTACGTGATCGAAGTAGGCGGACAGACCTAAAGTAATGTAAAGACGACGTTCATTCGCCGCAGTAGTTTGAAACAACTTCGGCGACCGCATTACGGGAACGACTCAGTGTAATCAAATCACCGTTTAACTTTACCTGTGTTTTAAGCCATCGTGAAGCAAAATTTACGGCTCTTGCATTGAATACCCGCAGCCAATTGTGCAGCATCCACTACAACAACGCTCTCGTTCCGCACCATCATCGGTGCCGTCAAGACAAAATTATGCCATTGCGAGAGCTAAAATAAAAGTCAGTGTTTTTTAAATTGTTTTCGGCCGAATGTTATAAATCCGAAAATAAAAAAGGTTAAAGTTCAAGTCGTCAAAAACAACTAGGTGTCAAAAGTGGGATATTGATCATGTTACTTCTTCACCTCACCATCCGGAGTCAAATGGGAGGGAGTCGCGGGCAACAGCTGGTGCTACATTAAAACGCTTTAGCTTTGTAGTACTAATAGCTAGTACTTGTACTACTACTTATTCTGTGTCAATAGTCTCCTGAGTAAAACCGTCGACAGACGGACGACGGACAGACGGACATGGTGAAATAAAAAGGGTTGTTATTAAGTAGTATTAAAACAAAGTAAAAAAAACACAAAGCCGCCTTCAAAAAGCAATACATAACATCTTTTAAATGTTAGGTAATAGGTCAGTCCAACTGAAGTCTGCTTTTGGTTAAAAATATTGTAGGACGCCGACTTCAGTTGGACTGACCTATTAGCTACCATTTTAAAAGAAGTTATTTTTTGCTTTTTGTAGTCGGTGTTTTGTTTTTTAAACTATAATTTTATTTTATACTTTTAAGTCATCATAATTATGCTGTTATGTAGTCCCACTTCTCAATTAATAAGAAACTATAGAACATTTAAATCTCGCCGCAAGCAACGTCGCGGGAAAGTCAGAGTCATATATTTAAACCTAAGTATGCTTCATCATAGTCGCTCAACTATCTTAATCGAAATATTTTGTCAGCACGCTTGAAATATATACCGTTTAGGAGTTCCGGTGGCCATCTGTGGTCTTCATTATCAGTTCCACTTCACCAAATAGTGCTTTCCAAGAACAAATACACGAGTTACTATGAACAACACCAAAATCACTATAGGTGTGCCTATACATTTTGAAGAGTTCCGTTGATTCCTCATAGATTCCATCATCTTAATCTAAGATCTTAATTTTGATAAAAATGGGACCAAACAGAAAGCACTAGCTTTCAAATAAAAAAAGAATCATCAAAATCGGTTCACCCAGTCGAAAGTTCTGAGGTAACAAACATAAAAAAAGAAACACAGACGAATTTTGGGAACCTCCTTTTTTGAAGTCTTTTAAAAAGCAACAAGGTGTTGTTTGTTTGTATTTCACTTCAAATGCACTTACCTAAATATCTCAAGTCTTCGAAATAAATAATATAATATCACATATCATACATCACTTAAGAGCTTTCGTATAATAGCTTTCTAATGTTTGAAGCATTTTATTTTCGGTGACTCAAGTTTGTTCTATCTAAATAAATAATTACTAATGATAAGGTATACTTAATTTAGTACTAAATACTACACCTGTTTAAAACTTCAGCGCGATAGTTCGAGACATCGTCTCGGTTCCCGCTCTTGTACACTGGGGTTATAATTACTTGCTTTAATAACGCATCAGGGAAGACACCATGGCTAAAACACAAATTCACCAGTGAGTTATTATGGCGACCATAGTATAGGTAGTACCAGCAATTTTCAATAATTGAGTAGGGATATCATCCCAGCCAGGAGCACTTCCAGAGTTAAGGTTCATTAGGACTTGGAACACTTCGCCAGGGTTCGTCTCAAAGAGAACAAAGGAATTCGTACGTTTTAAGAAATGTTTTTAATATTATTAGTTTGCCAGCAACTCTATCTGCGTAGAACTCGTCTATCGCTTTTCTCTCGGGAACCATTATCAAGATAAAACTATATTTTATTTTAATCCTGGATAGTATATAATTGAGTGCCAAATTTCATCCAAATTCGCTCAGCCATTACGTGTCTGAAAGATAAACATCCTTCCATTTTTTTAGAGCTTGCATCCGAACTGCGGTATAAGTAAATGTCTATATACCTACCTATGGACGAAATTTCATCTTTGTAACTATCATAGGTTCAAACAGACAGACGGACATGGCGAAACTATAAGGGTTCCTAGTTTGACTTCAGGAGGGTTATTATGACATAGCTATGCCATTCTTTTTACGCTGAGAGAACAGGACGGAGCTATATAGTTTCTATAGCTCTGTCCTTTACGCTCCCCATAAAATGAACTGCAAAGCTATGTCATAATGACCCCCCAGATCCCTAAAGAGGTACCTACTTAAGTATCTGTTCAACAGTGAAAACAAACAGACAGCGACACGTCATGTTTATAATAACACACAAGACTTTGCGCGTTACTCTATCCACTCGGATAGAGTAAGTGAAACTTGTTTATCGCTTTTCCCTTGGAAATATCCTACGTCTTTTCAAAAACTTAAATATTTACTTAATGCTTACTTATAAGAAATTGAATCATATGCGCGAAAAGAAAATCTGCGAAGTGACGTGTCGGTGAAACAAGGAGACACCGTGAAATCAACTTGCAAGAACTTTGATTGTACTACGTACGAGTCTTTTGCTCCGTTAGTCCAAACATGGTTTTAAAAAGTAAAAATCGATTTCATATATTGTCGCGGCCGCTGCCATTGATAAATAATAACGTTTTTCACGACCAATTTCGCGGGCCTGCCCTGCCTGTGTGGTTATGTCATAATGTGACCGTTTAAGCACGGTCTGTGGGATCGCAGCTTAAGACGATAATTTCTGAGGATATCGCAGAAGTTAGAACACTCGTTTAAATCGGTATTCCCCCTGAAATTATTAAATATTTAATATTCTGTAATAAAATAAGGTATCTCAACTATGTTAAATCTTATTTAATTTAAATTGTATACGTCATTGTAGAACACGTGTATCGCTGTTCGCTATCGTCTATATCGCTAGAGGTGAAGCACGCAGTGCGAGTTAGAGCCCAATGGCAACGCTCTGTGGTTGCCCCAGCTAGGGGATTAGGAATTAAAGTAAGTCTCCTGTTTTCGAGACCAAACTATTGAGTTCCAATACGGTGGGTCTACGTTAAGAATAGCGGAGATTCTGTCGCCACCTTCCAACTCCATCATCAGATCACCTCTTAGCTACGATAATATTGCGTTCTCATAGAGTTTACATACCTATGTGGTCCAAATTTCAGCCCATTCCGTTAACGGGAAGTGGGTCAAATTTAATTTGCAAGATTTGACCCGTACATACCTACATACATTGCAAGTTAAATAAATGCTTGTAAAAATCGGAAATGAAAAGTAAATGGGTATTATTTTGTAGGGATTTTATCAGTTCAGTGAAGCCTGAAAGGCTGAGAGACAGACACATTTTCCAATTTAATCAATAGAACATATGGAATCTGTGCGTGACCCATTCATGTGAAATACCTTCTACGGTCCAATTATTGCAGCCAGGTACGAAGCACACCATAACACATCATGCAACGTGAAAAATTCTATGAAAAATTCGGAAATGAATTTCTCGCTGAAATTGAAACAAAAATTTGAACAATGTCAAAAAATGTCAAGACAGTTACTTATTGTGTTGCCATATTGATTCAATACAAATTGTCATAAATTATATATTTTTGCATTTTTATGAAGCATAATATATATTTCAAAATAACAAAAGTAAATAAATATCCTTTTTTGTATTAATGTTACATTTTTGTTTGGTTCCTAAAGTGCATTTTTTTTAATCCATCAGCAACACTGACATAAAAGCGATACGAAAAAAAACTCGTCATGTATCGAAGATGGCGCTCAATCATAAGGCGGTCGTTGAAGCGCTTACACCGTTGACCAAGAGTCTATTATTGTTTAATCCACGCGCCATATTAATTATGTCAGAGAAGAATGAAAAGCGAACCATATCAAATGTACTAAGTTGCCATAGCATGGTTTCATTACGATATCGAAGCAAGATTGACTAAACTAATGTGAAATAAAGGGCCTGAATTATTGTATTTACTAGTTCTGTGTTTATCAAGCTACCGACCGAATACAATGGGCCATCAATTAGTAAAACAAAGACTTACTTTTCAAAAGTTTTGTGAATAAATTACAATGTTCTTCCCAATTAACAAGGCTGGACGTTCGAAGCAAAGCCTCAGCAACAAAGGTTATTGTTCGTTAATTAACAAAAGGAAGTATTCCATATAACGGACAGACAAAAGGATTTATAGGGAGAAAACTGTCATTTTTTCCTAATTTTCCAACCTTCGTGAGTCACTCGTGTGCAAAGATAAAACAACAATAATTGAATAAGGCATATCGCATCTTTAGAATGATAGTGACCTAATTCAAAATTTCTTTCTTTCGACTTCGAGTCATAAATTTATTACTATAGAGACCTAACTCGAAATTCAAAATGTGTTAATTAGGTCACTATCATTCTAAAGATGTTTTGTATATTTTTTATGGTTCACCAGATTAGATATTAAATAACATCTAAGTATTCTTTCCACACAAACGCTCACAAAAATTGTAAATGACCACTAAACAAACAAAAAACAGTGGTCGAGTTGCGTAGCAGGCTAGCGACGGCGGAGCATGAGGTAGAAAACCTGCTCTCTGAAAACTTTACGCTAAAAAATAAGATTAAGATCTATGAGAACAAAGTGAATCACCTCAAATCTTTAAGCACACCACTCACGGGTAAACAATTGCGATCAAGGAAGAAAAAAAGTAGCCGGCGGAGTATGAGCAATCGTCCAAGTCTAAACCAAAGTTGTATAGAACTCGATTCCCGACAGCTCAATAATCAAGACTACACGCCTAACAGATCTCTCTTGATACATAACGGCCACATCCCTACGGTTTCACCAATAAACAAACCGACACACGCGAGTACGCCTACTCACCACAGGGCGAAACCGAAGAAATGTATATATATCTTTGGCGATGAACAGGTCAGAGGTTTGGCACCGCGTCTTATGAACTCCGTTAATGCCAGTGGCGTGGGTCACACTCAGACTGTGTCAGCTATGATCCAACCACATGCACCGAGCGCCCAGGTACTGAAGAGCCTGCACGACACATCCAACAAAATATCGGAGCATGACGACATCGTTTTATCTGTGCAAAGCAACGACAAGGACCCTTATGTGCTATTGGAAAGGCTA
Source organism: Acleris laterana (assembly GCA_963966035.1). Lineage (NCBI taxonomy): Eukaryota > Metazoa > Arthropoda > Insecta > Lepidoptera > Tortricidae > Acleris > Acleris laterana. The sequence goes on from OZ014455.1 coordinate 12,193,910, forward strand.
GGCAAGACCTTAGTTAAGTTTAAAGACAATAAGTTTTTGATATTGAACATATGTAATAATCAAAATATAGAAAATAATATCTTATATCGTGAATTAAAATATTTCCCTAGTAAATACCAACAATGTAAAATAATTAATGTGCATAAGAACCTAAGTAGAGGATTTAACCATGTGTCATTCCTGAACTGGATAATTTTTAAATTAAGGGAGGAATTGGATTTTTGTGAGGACAATAATTGTTGTAAAGTTAATTTGGCTCCGCCACGAATGTCAGTTGGCTCCGACACATTTTTTCGTCCCCAAAGCTCCAATAATCCCGCTTTCGACTAAAGACACGGATAATTTAACATCACGATACACAAATAGCTTGTCGATCTTACATCAAAACATAGCGGGACTCTACTCGAAACTTGACTTGCTGGACCAAGCTCTGAGGGAATTAAGTGATCGGGGAAAGGATTTCGATGTAATATGTCTTACCGAAACTTTTGTCAAAGAAGGTTCTCAACAAAATATTAAGCTCCATAATATGAAGCTTGCGGTGTCATACTGCCGAGATAAGTGCAGAGGTGGATCGTGTATTTTGTTAAAAAAAGATCTCGAAAGTAAGATGTTGCCCTATGTCTCAAAACTAGCGACTAAATTTTATTTCGAATGCTGTGGTATTGAGATAGTGGGTCTGGGACTGATCATTGTCAATATCTACAGAATACCACAACAGGATGAATTGCATGTAGGAATATTTCTTCACAAACTCGACATCCTATTGAATTACCTTACATCTAAATTTAAAAGGAAAAAAATTGTTATAACCGGAGATTGGAACATTAATACACTGAAACAATGCGTAGCTTCTAGATACCTTTTAGACATTTTAAAAAATTACAATTTAACAGCTCACATTAAAAAGCCAACTAGACTGGATTCCTGCATTGACCAAATAGCGAGCAACATAAAAATGGTAACTGTAGAGATTCTTTATCTTGGGCTTTCCGACCACGAAACCGCGCAATCCCTAACACTGCCAACCATCAACCGACATAGAGCCTACACTACTTGGTACGAATATAGGCGTGACTATAACCCGGACAACATCCGTAAGTTCTGTGAGTGCATGTCTTCACTTTCTTTTTCCGAAACCACCGATTCAACAGATGCGACAGGTGCATTTGATGTTTTTTACGACTTGGTATGTCTTTTTTACAATTTATGCTTCCCAACAATTAAAGTAAAAATTACTGATAGGACTAACAAATTAAGCTGGATGTCAAAGGGATTAAAAAAATCGTGTAGAAATAAGAGAATTCTTTACTTTAAGTTTAAACATGACAAAGCCAACATGCAAAATAATAAACTGACATACAAAAAGTATTCTAGATTATTAAAAAAATGTTTGTTAAATGCCCAAAGAATTAAAAACATCAAGTACTTAAATAACTGTCAAAATAAAGGGAAGGCAACTTGGGATTTAATTTCGTCGTCCGTATCTAATAAGTTGCATGCTAATGACATTAGCGTAATTAGATTAAATAATAAATTATATTCCAACCCCAATGACATTTGCAATATTTTTAATCAATATTTTATAGACTTGACTAACTCATCGAACTCATCATCGGGTAGTTGTTCAAATAATTCCCCTCTACCGGAATATAATTCTCACACAATGTTTCTAAGACCAGTCGACGCTAATGAGATACATAAAATAATTATGTCACTTAGAAACACTGAATCAAGTGGTTATGACAGCATTATCACTAGGATTTTGAAGATGTGTGCCTTACATGTATGCCATCCTATTGCACACATAATAAACCTGTCTTATACTGAGGGCTTCTTTCCGAAAAAATTGAAGTTGAGCATAGTAAGACCTTTATTTAAGAGCGGTGACAGACATGACCCAAGTAACTATAGGCCTATTACTCTGGTCCCGGTATTCTCAAAAGTACTAGAAAGAGCATTCTACATACGACTTGATAATTTTCTGACCAAATATGGAATACTTCGACCTGAACAGTATGGTTTTCGGAAAGGCAGATCAACAGCCCAGGCCTGTTTTGACCTGATCAAATATATCACGGAGTGTATTAACAACAACACTCGAGTTGCATCTGTCTTTCTCGATATGAGCAAAGCTTTCGATTTCGTCAACCACGGTAAACTCCTGCGTAAGCTTGAGCGTTATGGAGTAAGAGGCAAAGCTCTTGACTGGGTGGAGGACTACCTAAAGGACAGATTGCAATGCCTTGAAGTTAACAGAATTGCTTATTCAAACAATATCATTACCAAGAATGTATATAGGTCTGAATTTAAAACTAATAAAAGTGGAGTCCCACAAGGTAGCATTTTGGGCCCACTATTATTTCTCCTATACATTAATGATTTATCGAAGGCGACAACACAAAAAACAATAATGTACGCTGACGATACAACTCTTGTAGTAAAATGTAATAATAAATCAAATTTCGAACAGGATATAAATAATTCTTTGCACGATATAATCAATTGGATGTATAATAATGACCTACATATAAACATAATTAAAACTAAACTAATACAATTTTCAACATATATTGCAAAAAATATACCATTAAATATTAACCATAATAATAATGCAGTAGATGAAGTTGGGTCGTTCAATTTTCTCGGAATCACAGTAGACAAGCATCTAAACTGGCAGGAACACATTGAAAAAATCTGCAACAAACTAGGCCGTTTTGTATTTGCGCTCAAAAGGCTGAGAGACACTGTGTCGGTTGAAGCAGCAATAACCGCATATCATGGATACGTATCGTCAGTCCTTCGTTACGGGTTGATATTGTGGGGAAACGCAGTGGAAGTGGACAGAGTTTTTAAAATACAAAAAAAGTGTGTCAGAGTCATTAGTGGTTCGTGGTGGGACGAAAGTTGCGTACCCCTCTTCAGAAAACTTAAAATTCTCCCTTTGGCATGCCTATACTTAAGAGAAATATGTAGTTTTGTCAGATCACATCACTCGTACTTTAAGACACGAAGTGAAGTTCTTGAAAGGCGAACCAGGGTAAAAATAATGAACCTTTTATATCACCCTCGAAGTAACAAGACGATCTACAGAAATAATGTTTTTAATATGTGCATAGTTATTTATAATAATCTCCCAGAAAAACTTAAGCTGCTAGAGGGAAACTCCTTTAAACGCAGTCTAACAAACTGGCTTTTGGAGCGTTGTTTTTACAGCGTAAAGGCGTATCTCGAGCACCGGGAGTACTAAGATTAGTATATTTAGTTATATAATTGTGATATGCCTATTATGTTAACCTTTTAACCTTTTATTTTGTTTTCTATTGTTGAATTTGACATCTTATATTTGTTTTTTTTATTTTTATTTCTTTTTGTAATTATTCTTTTGACATTGTAATTGACCACTACATATATTTGCACGCTTGCATGCAAGCTTGATACATGAAACATAATGTACTGTAACATCCCTATACTGTGTCTATGCAAATAAATATTTTCTTTCTTCTTTTCTAAATGCATTGGTTCATTTTAAATTAAAATCTCGCATAGGTTAAAAAAATTCAGCAAAGGTCCACTTACATGTTTACTTGGGAGCAAAGAGATCGAGCCCCTGTCTATGGAAATTCAGTACTAAGTGGCTCGGTTTCTTTGCTCTCAAGTGTAGTTGTAATAATACGTCTATATAGACCGTTAGACATTATGTTTGAAATTTCATGATTTTATCGAATTTCACTTCATCGATTGTATCATTTCATCGAACGCTATTTCATAAACCATAATATTTGTGAAAATCATGATTACCGAAATAAAATAACTCAAGTGGCGAGAATTAAGAAGCGTGCTTTTCAATGAAATGAAATTTCTGCTTAATGATACATTTGTTGAGAATTGTAACGTTAAAATAATAGAAACCCAATTTCAATATTAGTTTTGTATGTACACAAGAACACCTTTACTTCAGTTTTTTATACCAAAGAAAATAATTCAATACTAAATGGTAAACTATTTTCAAACCATGTCGTATTACTTCACTTAAAAATTAATGGATCCCATTATATCACAGCACGCCTCGGCAGTAAATGTTTTATGAGATTGAATAAAGAGCTCTCGTGATATTAGATTTAGCTGTATTTTCTGGAAGTTTTACACGGAAATATTCAGAAAGGAGAAGTATTTAATTTCGTACGACGGTAGTTAAATAAGGAAAAAATTAAACGTTTTTTATACAGTAGAGAGCGATAGAGAAGAGTATATAAAGGAAAGAAAAACATTGATTCGTAACAGAAAACATAAGACAAAAAGATAAGATATAAGTGCATGTCACGCATAATGCAGGCATAGAAGCCAGAGCTAGTGTTCAAATGGGATCGCCGAGTGAAGCCAGGGAAGGTGACATTGAGGTCAAAATACAATAAGAGATTCGTAATATGACCAGTGATAAGACAACGTATTGTGGTTATAAATACCTACTTATAATTAAACTTATAGGGCCAATACTTATTATTTTTTACTTTTTATCAGAGGTTTATTTTTACAGACTGTTTTGAGTCGGGGGTTTTTACATTTATTTTTTTATTTCACTCTTTTTAAACTTTTACAAATTAACAATACCACACACACACTATAGCTAGCTACGTCTCTTTAAAGACATGCATAATAGGGTGTTAATAACTAATAAATAAAAATAAAAAGAGGGGTGTCAAAATTTCGTAACGTGTGTCTCTGTGTCTATGTATCTGAGTGTGTGTTAGTGGCATCGTAGCTCCCAAACGGATGAACGGATTTGGGCGGACAATTTATTTAAATAAAGCTACATTGATCGGGATGGATCTTAGCAAGATTTCATAAGAAATGGTTGGACCATTTAAGAGATATCAGAGGGGTTATTATGAAGTAGCTATGCAGTTCATTTTACGTTGAGCATAAAGGACAGAGCTATAGCAGTTATATAGCTCTGTCCTTTTCTCTCAGCGTAAACAGAACTGCATTGCTATGTCATAATAACCCCCCAGGTCTGAATGTAACAGTAGGTGTCGCCGTTAAATCGGGGGCTTTTAACCCCCTAAAAGCTCAATGTATAACGGCTGACGACCTGCCTGCAAACCTAGAAAACCTGCTTTCAAATAAAAACTCATTCAAATCGGTTCATTCGTTTAAGAGCTACGGTGCCACACAGACACACACACACACACTTATACCTCAAACATATAACACCCCTCTTTTTGCGTCGGGGGTTAAAAAGAAATACGACTAAGTATCCCATCATCATTATCATCTTGCCTTATGCCAATCATTTGTGTTCGGTGCAGCCATGGTGCCTGCTGCAGCATGTTTTTTCTTCAAAAAAATCCCTATCTACCGTTATCTCAGTATTCACTCCCTTTGTTTTCATATCGGTCTTCACACATGCCATCCATCTCTTCTTAAGGGTCTCCCCAGACCTATCGACGCGGAATCGGCTTGAGCCGGCAAGAATAAGTTTTATATCCACGCAATAAGATCGAAAACGACGTCGTTCCGTTCGCAACGCCGAGCCGTGCCGAGCCGAGCCGAGCGATACCATTTTCACTCTTACTGCACGGACATAATTTTTTTTCTTACCGGCTCAAGCCGATTCCGCGTCGATAGGTCTGGGGAGACCCTAAGTCTTTCTCTACCACTATAGCCCTCCATATTCATATTTAAAACTCTTCACGTCACACGACGGAGTGTCCCATAAACCTAGTGATAAGATCTGGTAGTAATATATCGTACATTATGTCGGCTGCGTAAAACGAAATGACAGATGGCGTATGATAGAAAGACAGAGACAGTCAGCTATGATGTAGGAACGAATATGAAAGAGAGGTACTTTTTTTTTTAATGTCTTTTGAGCTCCAAACGATAATGGAAGTAGGTAGTTTGTATTTTTCGTTCTTTAAATTAGGTACTAGAAAAACCCAGAGCTTTATCATGTTTAACTCAATCGTTAACTAGACCCCATCCGGCTCGTTGTTGTAGGCACATATTCGATCGTCGTGTTTTTTGAATTTATGACCATTTTTATCTTTTTTTTTAAAAGCCGCAAGTTTTTTAAATAAGGGGATAATAATCTATTTTTAACACCAATTTTATTTTAGGTGACACTTCTTTTCTGCCCTTCGCTTTATAAATAATTTCCTGATGATTATTTATTACCTAATTTGAAACACTAAATATTACAACTAACTCCAAATATTAGCCGTATAGCTCCACCATTTCAGAGATAAGGGGTTTTGACAGAGAAACGGACAGACGGACAACGAAAGTTGTCTAATAAGAACCCTTAAAAGCGTTATAACAAGATGGATAAGGTGATTTCATTCTCTTGTTCGTCTGTTTTTCCATTTTTCATACGGAACCCTCAATAAACGGAACAATAATAGGTAATCACTCCAAATGCTGAAACAACTTTAAATATCTCTTTTATGCAACAATAACGTTGTTTCCTTCAAAAACGACATCGTAAAAGGCTTCTAAACTTGTAATGAGTTCGGAGACGTAAAAGGTCCAGCTTAATACGAGGGTGCATTGAAAAGTTCTGAGCCTAAGGTTGTATATAATAAAAAAAAAACAAATAAATACTGGCAGGTAAAAGTGCCATATTTAGTCGCCATTATGCACTATCTTTTGTTTTTTTCTTGTCACAATTTTGCATTTTATGCTGGAACTGCTACATAAGGTCACTGATTTTTCAAGTAATGGATAAAATTGAGCACCGTTCTGTCATAAAATATTTGCAAAAGAAGGGGTTAACACCAAAACAAATATTTGAAGATATGAACAAAACATTAGGGCAATCTGCTCCATCGTATGATACCATAAAAAGATGGGTAGCTGATTTCAAACGTGGCCGGGAGACTGTTCAAGACGAGCCTAGGAGTGGGCGGCCGTTGACGGCTACTACGGATGAAAATGACAATAAAACATTAGATGCGATAATGAAGGATAGGCGATTGAAGATTGTGGAGATAGCGGAAGCAATGGGTATTTCTTATGAGCGGGCACAGAACATCATCACCGATGTTCTTGGATTTTCTAAGGTGTCAGCCAGGTGGGTGCCTAGACTGCTTTCAGTCGAGAACAAACGAGTACGTGTTACAATTTCCCAAGATTGTTTGGACATGTTTCAACGTGACCCCGAAGATTTTCTCAATCGTTTTATAACTATGGACGAGACATGGGTCCACCACAGTACACCAGAATCGAAAGAACAATCCAGGCAATGGAAAAGACCAGGTTCACCACCACCCAAAAAAGCCAAGGTCATTTTGTCAGCTAATAAGGTAATGGCCTCGGTTTTCTGGGATTGCAGGGGGGTTATCATGATAGACTATCTCGAAAAGGGCAAAACAATAAATTCAGAGTACTATTGTGCTCTTTTACGTCGTCTGCGAGAGGAAATTAAAATAAAGAGACCTGGAATGCTGTCGAAAAAAGTATTGTTTCACCAAGACAACGCTCGCGTTCACACTTCGGCGAAATCAATGGCACAAATACATGATTGTGGATTTGAAGTGCTGCCGCATCCCCCTTACTCGCCGGATATAGCTCCTTCCGATTATTATCTCTTCCCAAACCTCAAAAAACACTTGGGAGGACAAAGTTTTTTGACTAATATGGAGGTACAAGAAGCAGTAGACTCATATTTTAACGACTTCAGAGATTCTTTTTTTTTTGATGGGATAATGAAGTTGGAGGCGAGGTGGACTAAGTGCATTGACCTTCATGGAGACTTATGTCGAAAAATAAAATTGTTATAAAAAGTGAGCCAGTTAGTTTTTTTTACCAGGCTCAGAACTTTTCAATCCACCCTCGTACATTCACAGCTTGTGACGCTTATAGGCGTCAACAAGGTGTACAAATGACGACAGTGGGCACCGAACGAATAAAAATGGCCTGGAACAAATGTCCCAGACCTTTTTAAGAGAAATTGGGCTTTCGTTGTAACCGTTTTATTTGTAACGCTGCCCTAATGGATTCGGGTTAGGAAATTGCTATCGTTTTGTCGAATATTCAAAGTTTCGCGTTTTTGTTGCAAGTCTTAGTTCATTGTGATTACAACCTTTGTAAAAAAAAATATAAGTCCAAATTATGAGCTCATGAAAATAAAGGTAGTAGGTACTCTTGTCTTTACGGAACATTTTTTTCTACAAAAGTTAAAACTGATTGGTAGGCTGCTATACAATTTCAAGTAACGTGACAGAAAATAAAAAATTGTGTAGGTACTTACAGGGTACCTGCAGGTAAAATTATAATGTTTTTTTCCCTGAACATTCAAATTTCTAGATTTTTTTGAGTGGGTTAGTATCTTCCAGTAGATATTGTAAAAATCTTATTATGGACTGAAACTCAGTTTTTGTTTATCAGCTGACCATTAAGTATCCACCTGGAGATAATATTGACTTTACATGGAGCAAATAAGAAATCACCTTAATAAATTAGGTAGAATTTAGAATAGAATTAAAAAAAATCCATCGACAAAAGCGAACGCCTGTCAAATTTGAATGATTAGAACACAAACAAGACTACAACTACACCATCTATAATGTTTCACGTGAACTAAAGCATCTACCCACGCTACGCCAGCGCTGTGTAATACATGTAAATTCGGAATAAACTTAATAGATGGCGGCTAATTTACTACGTTCATCCTCGAGGCTAGTACCTAATATTGATAATACCGTGTAATAGATGGCTCTGAATTCAAGTTATAGGAGCCCTACAAAACAAACTATCATTCGCTTTTTGAAAGGGTTCTTTACACAACAGTGTACCCTATGCTATGAGGATTCATAGAAAATGGGGTGCAGACTCGTGGTCACCCCAGTTTGTCACCCCAGTGCCTTTCGACGGAGCCCTGCCTATGGCAGGGCTCCTATTTCTGAGCGATTTGCCCTTCGGGCATCTTAAGATACCTAACGAACCTAACCTACCTACTTTTGCGGAATAAAAATTATTTCTGACGAATAACCGACTAAAGCGAATAGCACTGGGGTGACAAACTGGTGTGACCACGAGTCATCCCCTAGAAAAGGGGTAAGTATGTAATTTGCTAATGCCAATAATTATTATGTCAACGAAACCAACAAAACGGTCTATTTATACGTAATTATACTGCATAGACATCTGTAAATCACAAAAATCAATTAAATAAAAGCATTTTATCAGTTGGATAATTTTATTTTTGATTTGGCTATCATCAAAGTTGCTGATTCAGCTTACATGGAAACAACTAAATAATATGTGACCGAGTAGAACTAGAAGTTAATCATAAGACACAATCAACTTTACCCTTACCGTGAGTTACAATTTACGTACTCACTAGCGAGTCGAATGGTCTGTCACGCAGTATTCGCAACCTCGCAGTATTCTTAAAGAGTGCGAAGGACAGAGCATTCGACTCACTAACGAGTACGGTAATTGTATCTGTAAGAGCACTGTTCACGGCAATACGTGATTGGCAACTACTGCTGTCTAACTTTTATTTCTTATTTTAGAGCAAGGCCCTCTTAGTTGCCGGCTACACATTATTGCAGTGAAAATTAAAAGTTTTAATCCTCTAAGGATCAGGTATTGCGTAAGCGAGACCCAAGTTCCTAAGCTCGCAGTCCTCTTCGATAAAATCCTTCATCAAGAGCTTACACAGCGCCGTCCGACGTATCTATTGAAGGAAATAAAGTTGTTAAGACAGCACCGAGCAAACATCGAGCGTACAGTGGCGCCCTCATTACTATTATTGTGTTATTTAATTAACTAAAGAATTTCCTTGCAATCAGACGATATCGTACCTTGATAATCAAACCGTCACTAAACAAAATATTATAAGAGTTCGAATAATGACAATATTGCCATCAAAATGAAGTTGGATTTCAAATAAAGCATTTTTTTTGTTTAATGACGGTATGATTATCAAGGTGCGATATGTTTTTGTAGCGGAAGTAAAAACACAATTTATGGGATACGTAACAAACTTTAATAACAATTAGGTACCCTTTGAGTAGTCAGCTTAACGGGAAAAGGTGGCCAGTTTTTTCCGTTAAGTTGATAAGATAACTCGAGCCACCCCTCTATAGTATAGACCCCTGTATAGACTCTACACTAAGTGTCTATGAATAAAGTAGGTACTTTAGTCATTATATACTCAAAGACATACAATGTCCCTATAATTTATGTTCAAAGATGACTACGACAACGACTCAGTGATTTTTGCATCCTGCTATTTTTCGTCACGCCATTTTATCGTAGGTGCGAAAACCTTGCACGGCTTGCGCTGGAGGGCCGTGGCATCCCGCACGCGCTAGCCGTGAAATTAAATCCATGGCCGAAATGGTCACCGCAAAAACAGCCGCGGTCTGACGTCGGGAGCGAGCAAAAGTTTTGGCTACCTTCCATTTGGTACACGTTTGCCATAAAATAAACTGACCGTTAGTAAATGTGTACCTAGCTTAATAACCTAGGGTTAAGAATCTGGTGGCTTATCGTGTTTCTAGAAGAAATGGAGTCGCTATGTCCTAATTATTATAATATAATAATTAGTATATTATACTAGGTGACACTTAAGACGTAATACAAAATGTAATTTTCCGAATCTACTCATGATTACAATCAACTATTAATATGGGACCAACTTCGAAAACGTAAACACAAAATCGACGTCTCCATACAAATTGTGAAACCAACTGATTGCTTTTAGTATGGGAGATTAATTTTTTTTCTACCGATTTCGATATTAGTCCCATAGTAAAAGTTGATCGTACTGATGAGTAGATCTAGAAAATAAAATGTTGTATTACGTCTTAGGTGTCACCCTGTACTTACATACCACCTTGAAAATTGATCTTCAGTAATTAACGTATTTGGATAAATAGTTACGCCTTTACAGCGGATATATTCATACTAGTTAACCCTAGCAGAGTACTTACAGCGAGTGTTTGCCATTTGGCTTGCCGTAGCTCGTCCCGGATGAACATCATCTCTGGACGTAGTTCCTGGTGAGCCAGGGGGTCCATCGTCCACTTGAGTCGCGGATCGATGTTGGAAAGCTGCTGATCACTGTAAGTAATAAATAAATGCCTTAGTACAAGTCATTATAAATTTGAAAGCGAGTTTGTCTGTTCCCAAGTAGGACTTATTAATATTAGTGTTGTCATATTAATGTTTACTTGTCCTTAACGGGAATCAAACCCAGAAAATAGGAGCTTTCTGGAATCTAGATGGTAGCCGTGATTCTAGGCTGATCCACATATTATAAGGGGAGGCATGGCTAGCCAATAAATATCTATCGTCAAAGCGTTGTTAATCAATCGCTCTCCAGCCGCTGAGTATTTAAAGCTCCAAAGTGCTTGCTGCGCTCCACAGTAAAGCTTGGCACGAAAGTAAATGGGGCAGAAGGACTCATTGAGGTTTACTAACAATCGAGCCCCGACATCAGCTTCAAGGGCTCCTGCCTCCTCCAGCGCATCAGGGATAACATCCTTTTCATGATCATAGTCATCGTCATCTTCCATCGCTAGCGATTTAAAAATTAAATTAATACGAGCTAAAGTTATTTCAATTTATTTACGCTACAAAACGTATGTCATAAAATTGTAAAATATACTCTCATTTGTTTTTGTCCCAAAATGTTAGCAACTAGTTTTTATTGAACAGCGCCATCTATCAAGTTATAGGCACACGTTCTGAATTTTATTAGTGACGTTCTGATTGCTTTGCGTTGGGACTAAAATGAAATGAAAAATGAAAAATAATTTATATACCACTATATAAAACATCCATGAATATAAAATGGTAACCTTCAAGATAAATAAAAGTTATCATAAGTAATAAAGTTTTATCGTTATTGAGCATATCAAAAAACACATTAACAAATTAACTGTTAGGTACGTAATTTACTTTCTGAACGTTCGGCGAAACTTAAAGGCGTTTTTCAGTTATCTGGTAAAAACAACCACGACCTTGTACCAAATCCTTGTCCAATCTCAGGAGCGAACGCCTGAAAGAACGCTGGGATTGGTCGATATTGGGGTCAACATAATTTTGTTTGAGAGACGGAAAAGTTCCCAGGGGTGAGTGAACCGCCTCATTGTCTTGTCATTTTATTGCATTCAACTCTAATAATAATACATTAATTAGTCGTCTTCGCGCTACTGGGACAGGGCGTGCATTAAGTGATCATAGGTCGCGCAGCCATGCCGATGTGAGTAATACCAGAGGTGTGGCAGCTGACCGACCACTGGCGTCGTATTCTCGTGCAAGTGACAGTAGTGAAAAAGTGAAAAATATTCTGCCTATCTCGTCGCAAGATGACCGAGTACAAATTAGTGGTGGTCGGCGCTGGCGGCGTCGGCAAATCCGCATTGACTATACAACTAATACAGAATCATTTCGTGGACGAGTACGATCCAACGATAGAGGATTCGTATAGAAAACAAGTGGTTATTGATGGTGAAACGTGTTTATTGGATATCCTCGACACTGCGGGACAGGAGGAGTACTCAGCAATGCGGGATCAGTATATGCGTACAGGGGAGGGGTTCTTGCTGGTGTTCGCGGTGAACAGTGCGAAGAGTTTCGAAGATATCGGGTCTTACAGAGAGCAGATAAAACGTGTGAAGGACGCAGAGGAAGTTCCGATGGTGTTGGTGGGCAACAAGTGTGACTTGCAAGCCTGGGCCGTGGACATGACGCAGGCCAGAGAGGTATGTTATTATAAATTTATCTGTATCATTGTGCACTGATTGTTAGTTGACATACCTTATTTGACTTAGCTTGTAGTGAAAACAATCATATACAAAGTATTTCCCTTTTGCACTTGAATTTCGGAAGACTTCTGGCCAATGTTCTCCTAAAAATGAATTTTGTATGTGGATAATTCAATTCTTAGGCATCCCAATCATTAGGGCGGTGCAGCACAACTTTTTCTTCCAAACGTCCTATCCGTCATCTCAGTATTCACTCCCTCCTTTGTTTTTCATATTGCTTTTTACACATTAAATCGCATGTGTTCTTTTCAAACAACATTTGGTAGGATGAGGCTACAGTAAAAGAGAAAATGATTTTTTTTTGACGTTGGAAATTCATTTCCTTATTAATGATCTGTTAGTTATTATTGCTATCTTATACTGATTAATTCTGTTCTTTGTCTTGTTATAGTGTTGTATACTTCTATTCTGTTTAAACTAGGATGATGCCTGTCACAGTCATATTTCATAATTTCAATCACTATATTTATGGGTATGTGAGGTATATAGAATAGGAAATTAATTATTAAAATTCCTCAACAGCATCGCTAGGTTTTAACAATTTTGTATTTTTGTAAAGTTAAAAGAACAAGTGTAAACTTGTTTATATGAGCTGTCATTGAAATTATCCTAGATTGATCATAACAATGACACAGCCAGGATTTAACCCTGATAATCCTTCTCTAAACGTAATCTCCCTTTTCATTTAAAACCACAAAAATTATTACAAAAAGTAATAATACCTATTATTACTTTTTGTCACACTTGATTGATTTGATATGTACAAAAAACATACAAAAACCTATCTAAATTAAATTTGAGTGCAAATGGGATAGGGTCATGTGTTATATGGTGGTACAGGCAGGAACAGTGGCACAGAAGCAAATTGCGAGCAAAGGATAGCTATATTTTATCAGTTTCGTCATATTACGCAAGCCCTCGGTGAGCGGGCACGAACGAACTAGTCGGGTGGCGTCTGCGCCGCAAGGTTGTTGCTTGAGGAGGAGTTTTTAATTTTAGTGGTGCAAATTAGTACTTTAAGGTGAGTTTTATATGTGTTCCAGTTACTACAGTGTTCACCAATAATGCTCAGTGTATTTTTTTTCGCAATATATGCTTAGCTGAGGAGGTAGAAGCGTGAAATCTAATGGACAATAGGCATTACATTTCTCGAAGCATTTAAATGTATTCAAAATGGCGGTGTTCATTTACAGTGGAACAACTCGCAAAGGTACACAGTGGAATATGAATCGACAAAGAAGAAGCTCATTTATTACATCGGTAAGATCCTGGAAAGAAGAAACAAAAACTTACAATATTACATCAGTTTCCTGAGGAAGAAAAGTGGTAATAAATATCATATGCCTGCCGTCCCAGATCTCTCAAATGTAAATGAGGATGATATTAAATTGATTTTGCCTAAGCCAGAAGTTGGTGGCAGTACAACACGGCAGCAATCATATTATTGCTTTCCTATCGACCTATCTCAGTTGAACATGTGCTGAACCATCTTGATCTCTTTATTAATGATAATACTCGTAGTAGGTAGATATTTGTTTTTACAAAGTAGATTTTTTTTGTTGTGAATGTGACTATATCGACCTATTTTAGTTGAACATGGTGCTGAACCATTTTGATCTCTTAATTAATAATAATTAATGGTGCTGAACCATTTGATCTCTTAATATATAATAATGAATGGTGCTGAACCATTTTGATCTCTTAATTAATAATAAATATTATTTTGTTTTCACAAGATATGTGATATTTTTATTTCTAAAACCAAAAAGGAATGGTTTACCTATTTACGTTGAGTTTTTGTTATAAGTTACTGGCTAAAATAATTGGTTAAGTTTTTAACTAATGAGAAATATAATTATAATGATAAATAAAAACTGATTTACGAATTAATAGGTTTCATTTCTGTTAATTATCGCGAAATTATCCAGTGTGTACCACCCCATACCACTGTGTAAATGAGGCCGGGCCACTGTTTCGACCCCATCGTACACAGTGGCACATTTCTAACGTTTTAAAAAATCACTTTTATCTTCTTACCTATTGCTTACTTCAAAAAACTAATGACACATATGTGAAAAAGATTAAATTTACTATAACGGTTCTTAATACCATCATCCTATGATTATTTATTTCGGAGCTGTGGTCCTTGGAAAAAAAGTGTGCCACCGTATACCACATGACCCTACATATATTAAAAAATTTAAGACTAGGAATGTAATTTTGGAGAAAAATACTTGATTTGACTTTTTTTTTTTTTCAAGTTGATATGTTGACTTAGAGGTAAACGTTTTCTCAGTGTAAGTTTGATTGACCTTTTCCAGCGAAAATTTCGTGCTTGATATGAAGAACTTCTTGGAGGCTTATATTGTATAGGCAGAATATTCCGTTTATACTTAACAGACATTCTGTTATATGTGTTCTTTGATAGATTTGTTTTAGCCCCCGCGATAACGACATAATTATAATCATAAGATTGCTACCACCAGCTTATCCTTTAACATATTGGCAGCCTTGTTCACGGCACAGCAGCAGTGTTCTGGTGAGGGGATAAGATAACCGGTGAAATAACTGCAGAGGCATTCCATCTTAGTCCTCAAGATTGGCAATGCATTAGCCGTCTTAGGATTGTAGTCTGGAGTCTCAATTGTCCTATCCATGTCATGAAAAATAGCATTACCCCGCCCTGGACACATGGGAATTATCTTGCCAATCTACTTGTCAACCTACAGTAACTACAAAAAAAGACAGTATTTAGACTGCATGGAATGGTGTTTAGGCTGATGTAATAAATACCTTAATACTTTTTCTTTTTAAGTATGGAAAAAACAATTATACTACCATACACAATACACATGCTATTTTGTAATTGGTGTCTTTATACATGCACCTTTATTATTTTGGTTGCCACTAAAAGCACAATTTGATTTGGTGTATTAAGTGCAACACCGCAGAGTGTTTTACTGCACTGCTTTTGTGTTACTTTACTATAAATTAAATTGTGTTCACTTAATTTTCATAAGGATTTGTGTTCACACTCTAACGTGACACCACATGTTTTTTTTAAATTATTATGAAAGATCCAAATCTTAAACAATGTATTGCATTGTCTAATAAAGGCTACGCTTGTTCTGTAGAGCGCACCCAGGATTCTTTAGCCAACGTCATGAAGTCTTTAGTAGAAACCCTAGGAATCAATACAAGCATCTGCTACATAAACCCTTATGTCGCACAGATATGTACAAAAGGAATGCATTTAATATGTGCATTAGGGTATACAACGCCCTTCCTAGAGAAATAATAATGCTTCAGGGCAAAAAATTCAAAATTGAGTTACTGAGATGGCTCCTTGGCAATTGTTTCTACAAAGTGAATGAGTATATTAATCGTAATTAACTATCTTATAACCTCCAATGTGTATTTCATTACGTGTTATATTTTGATATTAAATTAATAATTGTAGCCTGATATTGTAATTTGTAAATTGTTATGTGGACATCAATAATTGGATAGATTTTAAGTTGACTTTAAGTACCTAACCTAAATTTGCATGTCATTTTATCGACTGAAAGCCTGTTCTAACTAATTATCTGAGACCTATGTATCGCATTCTAGCAAATAAACATTCATTTCATTTAATTTCATTTCACGAAAGCCTGTTGAGTAACCAGTGACTTCAGTTTTTAACTACGTACGTACGTATTATAACACATTACATGTAATATTTCATGAAAAAATTTTTGGTTACACCAAAAACATTCAGCAGCCGATCCTATTAATTTGGAAGTTAATTTTAAAAGTTTAAAGCCAATTTAAACCCTTGTCAGGAGACATTTAATGATAGAAATTAGTGTCAGCATTCATTTGCTGACTTTAGCGCGTGCCTGCAGTGACTCAGCAATTCAATTACATAAATGATATTATATGAATGATATAGTTGAAATAGAAAGTACTCTGTAACATGTTTTTAAAACGCTTATATAAACTTCACTTGTGTTTAAATATCATTGTAAACAAATCTAGTAGGTAAGTTGAGTTTATATAATCCTTTGATCGATTTGAAATTGTTCTTACTTATGCAATTATAGGGACTACAAAAAGTACTAAGTGTGCAAAATGCAGTTACAGAACTATCAACAAGCTTTTAGAGTGGTTGGAAATTCTGTAGCCCTGCCTACCCCACTCTGGGAATAAAGGCGTAAGTTTATGTATGTACAGTCGAAGTCATAAATATGTTTACACTTTAGTACCTTGTCACTTTAATCAGTGTGACAATTTCATATGACAGTTTAAACATGACGTTAAATAGACAAGGTACTAAAGTGTAAACATATTTATGTCTTCGACTGTACGTATTTATGTGACCACAGTAAATAGTAAATAAATATCAGGAGACATGCCACTTGTACTATGGGTACTAGACAACAATAAATATACTTAAGTACAGTCCATGAGTCACTAGTCTAATATTTTAAAAAGTAATAACTAATAACCAAGTTTTTGAATTATTAAAAAACGTACTTGATAAATTAATAAGTACACTTTTTTTTCTCTATTTACTGAGAAAATAAATATAATCAAAATGACGTCATTCCCACCACTAGTCCAAAGGCGTAGCAAAAACAATATTTTTACCTAAGTTAATAAAAAAATAGTATGCTTTTGAGGGATAGGTACCTCTATAAGCATGGTTTTTATCACCTTTTCAAAAAAATCAGGTTGTAATATTTTTTTTTACTTTATGCTTTAAATTGTTCATCACTGCTGTAAACTAGCTAGGAACATTAGTAATACATTGTAAATAAACGTGCCGTAAAAACTCAACTAATTTGTGTATTGCGTGGGAGAAACAAGGATATTATTCCTTGGTACAAATCCATGAATACATAGATACAAATTTGCGTCATTCCATATATCCATATAGGTTTATAAGTACGGTCACGAGCGTTAATTTGGGACCCATTTCAAGAAATATACGCTTGAAGTCGTCAATGTCATTAGAGATGTCAAGTCATTTGTAATTTTTAGGAAACTCAACCTTATCGTTGTAGAATGTCAGATTGACTTTGGACCTAAGATGGGTACCAAATTAAATCTCGTGACTGTACCTAGTTTTCATTTAGGCTCGCCACGATGTATACAGGGTGTCCCAAAACTCAACGATAATCCGCCAAGGGCTGATAGAGCAGCTAAAAAGCTATCGATTTAACACCTATGTATGTTCAGCGATTTTCGCTAGTTTCGGAGATATTGATCATTTTAATCTGAAATTTTGTAATTTTCCCTTATGCCCATGTCACGAAAAATCATTAATTTCGTTATGTATTTCATAAGTTTTTCAGTGGTATCTTACATAATTATAATCATTACGAATTGGCGAAGTTTTTAAACCTATTTGCCCGTTTATTTTATCAGTATTTTTTTAAGTAATCACCTAAAGTTGTTTTTTTCATACAAAGTGAAAAGCAACCACTGGGACACCTAGTATGGAGAAACAAACTTTATGATTACTTAAAAAAAATACTGATAAAATAAACGGGCAAATAGGTTTAAAAACTTCGCCAATTCGTAATGATTATAATTATGTAAGATACCACTGAAAAACTTATGAAATACATAACGAAATTAATGATTTTTCGTGACATGGGCATAAGGGAAAATTACAAAATTTCAGATTAAAATAATCAATATCTCCGAAACTAGCGAAAATCGCTGAACATACATAGGTGTTAAATCGATAGCTTTTTAGCTGCTCTATCAGCCCTTGGCGGATTATCGTTGAGTTTTGGGACACCCTGTATATCTGTGTGTATGTCCCAAACGGATGGACTGATTAGAACGCGGTTACTTTAAAAAGAAAACTGACCTACGATTCATGAAACTCGAAGAGGCCGTTTAAGAATTATACCGCAAGTAGGGATCGCCCTTTGCTGGTTAAAGCGCAATTTTGGTCATAGCGATGAAAATTGGGAAGGAAATAAACGTTCTTTTTCATTTGTCGGTACCCCACATGCTTTTTGTGATACATTGCATAGCTGCAATAGCTCCTGACTCAATAATGCCACAGAATAAGTAATAGTACATACACCTCAATGGATAGCTACAAACATCGACCAATGAAACAGCCTTAAGGCCTCCGACCTTATTGAATCGTAGACCGCGTACCTACCTACACAGAAAAAAAAGATATCTTATTTTGAGACGCCAAACTATCTTAAACACTGTTTTTTAGAGAAAAACTTATATGGCTTCAGCGAATAAATATGTCTTTCCTCAAAAGGGTCATAATTTTTGATAAGAGAATCAAAATTAATTAGTTTAATTTTCATATGTTCTTGTGACAATTAAGACAGATTTAAGTCAATTAACAAAGGATTTATACCAAAATTCTATAAAGTTTTAGTATTAATGATAGAGTTCTTGTAATATTGTACTTGGTCCAAGAATTCTTCTTTAAAACAAACATGTTCACAAATTTCAAATAAAACACACCTCATTTTTCATTTAAGAACGATACATATCGAACGAAAACAACGAATTTTTGTTTTAATGTTCTAAAGCTGCAGCGAAAATCTAAAAAATTCAGTTTGAAATAGAACACCACTTTCAAGCAAGATTTAGTTCAATCTTGCTTTAATGTAGTATTTGTAAAGAAAATCTTATATGAAAATGGTTTTTCTCAAGTGAAGATCTACTTAAGAAGATTAATTTGAAATAGGCCACAGTTTTAAACCAAGATTATTTAAATCCTTGACTTTATTACCTTTTTTGACTATATTTATTTATTTAAGACAACGGTTCTTGAACTGAAATTGTAGACGTTATGTATTTCTGGTCTATATCGCGGTGTTGCCATTGTAGAAAAGAATTCCCAAAAATGGGTCATTCATTAATCAAATTAGAAATATAAATTTAAAAAAATACTGTATTCATGAATTAAAGTTACTGTATTAATTCATGATTAAGGTTATTAAATAGATTTTTTAAACTGATTTATGTAAAATGGAGTAGGTTATCTGCTTGTACCTCATACTAAGTAACATGGATATTATTATTTAAAATAAAACTAGTAAGCTGGATTCACGTAGGGCATTGCGCGCGATAATGTAGTTACTACAATTCGCGCCCATGATCGTCTCGACCAATTAGAAGCAGCGGTGAGATGTGCCTCACTGCCTCACGATTCGTAGTAACTAACTAGTTAAAGCGCGCAATACCTATTATGAATCCAGCTTAACCAGTAAGTAGACCAGGTAATGAGAGTTTTCGACACCTATAATAATCATTTACTTAGGTACAGTCACGAGATTTAATTTGGTACCCACCTTAGGTCCAAAGTCAATCTGACATTCTACAACAATAAGGTTGAGTTTCCTAAAAGTTACAAATGAATTGACATCTCTAATGACGTAATGACATTGACGACTTCAAGCATATTTTTCTTGAAATGGGTCTTATATAACGCTCGTGACCGTACGTACTTCTTTGACACATTAAGCTGGATTCAGACTGAACTGGGTGTAATATCTGAATTAGATGCGAAATACGTGTCATCATAAACACATCTATTTCAGGCAGATTATCCGATTGTGTTTTGACAAAACCGCTTTTAGTCATTATAGTAAGTCTTTCTTCACAAGGAGTCAACACTGTAAACTAATAAGTCACAGAAAACACTAATAATTTTACAAAAACATCGCGTAACAATGCATGTAACCACCTAGCACAAGTGATCCGCCACTTGTCTGTCGCTCGGATCTCCCTTTATAACTAAGTAGTGTATAACAATAAAGACACACTGAGTGTCAGGCAGAAAATACAAGATGTCCTAACCGCAGCAGCCATACAAACGACTTTTTGACAATAGGCGAAGACTGAACGGTGATTTCACGTTTTGCTACTTCAATAACATTGAGTTAGGAAATTTGCGAGGGAATTTGTTTATTTTTAATTAAATTTTAGAAATCGCCTTTTATTCATGTCCATACTGCAAAGTACGAAGCAAAAAGGACACCTTAGTCCATCTACAGTATATCAGTATCAATGGAGAAAAAATTATATTTAATTTCCATCAAGCCGTTTACATTACAGAGCGTGCCAACGAAAAATAAATATAAGTAGTCTGGCCTAAAAGTTATGAAATGAAAATGATTTTTGTAATTGATCCTAAGAGTTAAATTACGATATAAAATAGCATAATAAAAAGTTCAGTAAACACACTAGGTATTATAGTACTATATTGATGTTTTATATTTATATGCTATTTTATATTTTCATCTAGCTCTTTGGATAATATAAAATCATTTTTATGTCATGACTTTCTGGCAGAGTCGGTTAAGGCTCGTTTACAAAAGATTTATCGGGTAAATCAAACAAGAAATACTGGCAACATTAACCGGCTCCTTAGCCCGTTCCCGTCTAAGAATTCCTTTCCCAACTCTCTTTTCCGTCCCGGCTTCCGACTGCCTCTGCCGCAGGTATGGTGTATGGTAAAGATATACCCTATAATCCGTGATGGTAAATGGTTATACTTATAAAATAATGTGAAGTTGGTTTGTTAGTGGAATAAAAGTGAACTTTCTTTGTCAAATATGGACGAAACTAAGCCTATTGCGGTCGTGGTGTACCTACAACAGAAGAGGTAGTGAAAAACTTCATTGGTAAGTTACATTTCTCAGTGTTTTACTTCATTTTTAAGGGGCCTCCGTTACAACGCACGGGTGCACGCTTGGCGTGTTTGTATTGTAAAATTGTACGAGCAGCGCAAACGCCGCGCACGTGTAACTAGCTTTTGAATGTAAACGAACGTCCAGAGGGGATTCCCACTCCATGGTGCACGTGTTTTAGCGGAGGCCCTTGGTCGTATCCCTGCACAGGTCCCTGCCTGTTTCGCAAACGATATTAGTCTCATAAATCTCAATCTTAATGATTCTCATTAAAGCACTAGTACCTAATATTAGATTGATATCGTTTGAGATATGGGGCCCTTGACCTTGGGCCGCGACGCCACGTGTCTCGCACTCTTGAAAACCATGTAGGTCTTAAACGCGTTCTTTGTATTATAGATGATGATAGTGTTTTTTTTAAATATCCTTTTCTATAATTTCACAGACACCTTATACTTATCTAAAAGTGGCAGTAATAGTCAGCAAAAAAACATCAATATTATTTTTAGATGCCACTATTGCTTACACTGAGTTGACGACAATGTTCTTTGGCTGCAAAATAATGATGCACCATGGGAGGAAGTTATAGAAAAATGGAAACTTACCCTCCCTTTCAGAAGGCAGGACGACGTAGCCACGGTGCATGGATTTTTAAACAAATGGCCGATTTTAAAAGTTCCTGAAGGACATGTGCTGGTAGGTAATATAATTTACTACCTATAAATATCCTAATATCTCCTGTCAAATATTTGTGTAGCCAATTGATGAGGTAACATTAACTTTTTTGTTGCAGATTTATTTGGATTTTGAGCAGAAGTTTCCAGGAAAATCATTAAATTTTATAAAAAATTGGAAGTTTCTATGAAAAACTTTTGCAGTTCAAACAAAAGGAGATCAAAAACAAAACTGGACAGCTTTTACTAGAAAACCTAAATGGCATAACAAATGACGGTAAGTTTTCCCTAAAAAATATGTATATTTTGTAATGTATGTCTAAAGTAGGCAAACAAACTAGCGCTTCACCTGATGGAAAGTGAACACCACCAATTACGAGAAATGCTGTGATGTGGCCAGCCTTGTCCTCTCCCTGGACTTCCAGATCTCGTCACTCGCCATGCGAAACGCAGTAATAAGCTTCTGTTTCACACTGGTATGCTGAGAGTGCGATACTACACCAGTTGAGCCCACCATTTGTTTCTGCAATCAGCTGCTGGCTACAGTTTGGGACTACCAGTGTTAAGCTTATTTTTGTTGGTTGTAGCTGAGAATAGTGGTTTTTGGTTGATTAGTTTGTGTCTTTCCCCTTCACCGGACAACCGGGTCCTGGTCCTTTGGGAGGCGTGGACGGAGCCGAAGCCAAAACGTAGAGGTCCTTTAGACAGTTTAATGAAGTGTTAAACACACACACACACACACACACACACACACACACACACACACACACACACACACACACACACACACACACACACACACACACACACACACACACACACACACACACACACACACACACACACACACACACACACACATATACACATATACACAGACACAGTAGAGATTGTGAATTGATGAATTGACCTAGTCCCAAATTAAGCTCTAGGCTTATATTATGGGTACATAATGATATGCATTATATAATATTTTTGTTTTTAGATAAAAAGATATCTGTACAGACAGATAACTATGCTGGGTTATCTGGTTCCACCCAAAGGGAGACTAAACAGAAAGATAAAATACTCCTCTGTTGAAGCCATAGAAGGGCTGATCGTACAGATAAATGTAAGTGACCTATATTTAACTGTATCTTAAATATATTCAAGAATGACCAGAGATTTTAAAACCGTTTTTGGAACCCATTTACAGTAACTGGCATAGTACCATACAGGGTATCATAAACTCTGGTGGGCTTAAAAAATGTAACTAGGTATTTAAAAACTTTACCTTTATAATCTATATATTACACATAAATATTATAGTTGTCCAGCGTAGTTTTAACTAAATACACTTACTTACTAATTTAGAGACACGCTGGTGCTCGCGCTGTACGAATAGGCCAGTTTGCTCTACCGGAATAGCACATCAAAATAACCCCTTTTTGAGTCTCATTGAATCTGTGACAGTCCCCTAATTATATTGATAATAAACCTACAACTCGGAATATAAATGTTTCTTAACATTAGTCTGTGATTATCTATATGGTAGGATATTCATTATAATTTTGTTCATGTGATTAATCAGTTTTTGTTTTCAGAACCCCGGTGACATCGACAGTACAATACAGAAACAAATAGAGAAGTGTACAACACGTAAACAGTCTGTGCAGCCGTACATCCTGCTTCTTGGTAGCTTGCAAAACTTCTCGGCTATACATATACTTAGTCATCGATGACGTGAAGTATATTTTCCAGACTGTGTCCAAGGCCTTTGATATAATATTTAATTACAAACGTATCTACTTATGTACATTTATAAAAACTAACACAGTTGAGTTAAATTAAAGAGTGCGAACAACTGGGTATATAAAATTCCAGTTGTCCGCAGTGCGTGCCTCAAAATTAACGACTGAGAAAAATATAGGTGGACCACTTTTTTGTATTACGAATGGGTGAAATAATTCCAAATACATTTCATGGTGTTCTTTTATAAGTTATTTTAAAATTTGTGTATGTAATGACATGACCTGATTTCTAGGGTGCTGGCAACTGGGAATAGCCGATTAAAGCGATGCAATATTGTAGCCAAGAGAAATCTGTCAATTTGATTGGCGGAGGCTGACGCGAAGGTCCAGTAATCAAGATGACAGGTTCCTGTTGCATACACAAATTGTTCTTCTTGCGTCGCTGTGTTCTGTTATTCTTGCGTCGCTACCGTGTCCAACTACTCTACTACTCTTATGAACCAAGGATATAATTGTATTGAATAAATGTATATTTTTTAAAATAATATATTACTTTCTCAGTATTTTCATTTCATTTTATTTTATACTGTTTGTGTATACGTCTGGATTTCTTGAAAAAACACCTAGTATTTTTTTTAATAATAAGTTTATAAGGGCAACTGTTCATGATCACCAGATGTCACCGACTGCTATTGAGTTTATGCTGTTATTCCTTAGGTTATATTGTTGGTAGTAGTAGTATCGTTCGTATATGTTTTGATACTAACTATCTATCACAATTTTATCTTAATATTATTTCCGTCACTAGCAAAAACATTACGTAAAATATTAGCAGTTGTCGACATCTAGTGATCCTGAAAACAATTGTTTTTATAAACATTTCCAGAATTACAGGAAACAATTTAACGTTTCACATCAAGTAACTATTGACTCAATACAAGGAATTTTAACCTTTCACATCAAGTAACTATTGACTCGATACAAGGAATTTTAACCTTTCACATTAAGTACCTAAGTTGACTCTATACAAGGATTAAGTACATCTTATTTGAAGATACAAAAAGTTTGATTGAATCTTTAAGCAATAAATTTTCAATATCTAACCAAGAGGCTTATTTTTCGCATTAAAATAGTTCAAAAATTCAATTGGAAAGTGTTGTCTCATTTTAAGACGTTACTCTAACTCACACCAAGAAATATATTTTTTAATGCAATCAGGTGGATCTGATATCAAGAAATAAACCAACTTGGTGGAAGTTCCAGTATAGTTAAGATTGAGAGTTATTGTTTCACGCCAAGAAAGTTAACAATTTACTTTAAGCATCTATAAGTTTTCTTTTACAACAGCAGGTACTCTTATTCTAAGAGTTTTTATCAATTGCAATTAAGAGACAATCTTTCTCATCCCAAGATCTTGTTTATTTGTTTCTGAAAAACGATTTTCATGAAACAAAACGATCACGCTCTTGGAATAAATCTTAAGCTTTTAAAAAAAGAATCTTTTATTATTTGCACAAAGATAATGATTAGTTATAGGAAGTAATAAACTTCGAAATATTTTGAATCTTATTTCAAGCAATTACGATCTTCCTTATATAGGAAACAGGATATATCTTGAACGAAATAAGTTTCTTTGGTACAAGAAATATTTTCTTTCTGTGTACTACGTGTTATTTAGACACGCACACGCTGTTCTATTCTGACATTTAACCTTCTCGGGGTGTATAGAGGGTGGGTGTTAAATTCCGGTAATAATACTTGAGTTTCTAAAAATCCCGTCCAAAAGAGAATTACGTGTTTGAGGCAACGCGTGCATTAGCAAGTCTTTCCCTACCCCCATTCAGATCTTCTGGGAGGATTTGTATGGCTATTGCGTTTCATTGGGTTGGGTAGAGTCGGCATTTGCCATGGGCGCATCCGTAAAATTATTCGTCTCTTAACGTAAGGTGTCCCTCCCTAGTCCCTTTTACAAAATATCCCATCCACAAAATGTCTGCAAAATTTATTGAATTGATAATTTTTCAAACTCCAGATATCTCAAACTTTTAGATAAATTTTAACTGTCCGTTTTATTTCATATGCTAAAGAAAAAGAAAGCGATAACTTGAACTATCAAATATATTTATCTGGGAATTGGAAAAATCGGCCATTAGTCTTTTGAATGCTATCAACAGATATTTGTAATTGAGGTTTAACGCTAGACAGGTCAAATCACAGGATAGAACATTTTGCGAACAGAATCACATGCGCCTCAACCCCTTTGCCCGGTTCATTTAGACATTCAGAATCCAATAGTCAATATTATGTTTCTGTTCAATAAACATAAACCTCTACCCGTGTCCCCCGGACACCCTAATTACGTTTGTCCTAACGCATCGTTTGTCCGAATTAACGAATGTCCTAAACTGGTTTTT
This sequence comes from Acleris laterana, assembly GCA_963966035.1. Lineage (NCBI taxonomy): Eukaryota > Metazoa > Arthropoda > Insecta > Lepidoptera > Tortricidae > Acleris > Acleris laterana. The sequence goes on from OZ014455.1 coordinate 12,220,173, forward strand.
AGCTGAGGCAGACAACTTTTTAATTTTTCCAAAATACTTCAGTAACTTTAAACATTATGAGTTTGGGTCAAATCCGGTAGTTCTGATTTTTTGCAGACTTGTTTATGATGTTATCTAAGAAGGCACTATCAAAAACAATATGAATAAGGTCCGAATTGGTCGCGGTTTTTTTTATTTTTGACAAAGTGGCGTTCGGCTCTCGAGGTCACAAACTTAGTTTATTCACGGAACCAACGTCATAAACAAGGCTACACAAAATCAAAACTACCGGATTTGACGCAAACTACCCCGTACTTTCAACCGATAAGGTTACTGGATTAAAAGTACCCGTGATTAGGTTAGTTTAGGGTTGTATTATAACAACAAAAAAATGTTTAATAATTCAGGCGGAAATGGCTTTAAGATGAACGAAAATTCGGACAAACTATGCATTGGGAGTTGGGACAAATGACGATTAGGGATTCCAATATGAACCTAATGAATCTTCAATTACCTTATCGTTGAAAATTTCAGGTGGCGCGGAGTTATGGAGTTCCCTTCGTTGAGACTTCAGCCAAGACCCGTATGGGGGTCGACGACGCCTTCTATACCCTGGTGAGAGAAATTCGCAAAGACAAGGAGTCCCGTGGCAAGAAATACAGGAATCGGCACAAGATCGGCGGCCGGCGCCCCATCAAATGCGCGCTGCTGTAATGCGGTAATAGACAGCTAATATTCGTGGATGCTGAAGGATTTTTGTTTCTGGAACTTTCGGTTGCTTAGAAGCAGTTTGCCCTTACTAAACTGTGATTCTTGTGCAGTAAATAATCATAAAATAATGAAGTTAGGTCTTAATTCCAACTTCATTGCAATGATTTCAAATTGAATTTGGGAAATATTACTTCTATAAAGTTTTTCTATGTGTAACATAGACACTATTTATAGCGCCTATGTTACACATAAAAAAGGAAGTCTCCTCAAGGAAGGAAAATGATTTAATTATAGAACAGTATTCTTCCTCGATTTGTAAAATCTGCGTCAATGGTAGCTATACTTTTACCGTTCCTTGTATAAACAAATCATACAATTTTGATAACTTACATTTTAACGTACAGCAGTAATGTTTTACCATTTCCGAATCAAATATCCTTCAGAGATAATCCTTAAATATTAGTAGTATTTCATTGCAGTCTGTATGAGGAGGGTCGCTGAAACTGCCCATGTTACCTATGAAAAGGGCTTAGACCTAGTTGTATTATGTTAACGTATCCACGAACGTCGAAAGATAGACTACTTTTTTATGTTTGACCTGATTTCGACATTTGTTGTAAGAGAGTGTTAACTGATGCGACCAACTTTCAGCAACTTTCCTCATTGGCAGAGTACGTTCAGTACATTGATAGTGAAAAGTCCCATTTGATAAAAGCTAGGAGCTTGTTCGTGGGACAATCGACTTCGGCAAGCAAGGCGTGTTAAGTTATTCTAGTCCTTTTAACATTATAAGAAAGACCAGTTTGTAACATGTATTATACACTTCCAAGTTATAAATGGGGTGTTCTATATATTGTATCGAGAAAATTGATATATCCAACCATTGCCATTCATTACTTACTTTAAAAAAATGCGAACATTTAATCAACCAAAAGAGGAACCCCCTTTATTTCTGTCTCGCTACTCTATTATTATTAGATATTTATTACCAAATAAGCGTAAATGTACAGAAAAAAGGTGCGTACCCAAAAAAAATGGTTTACTGCCTCCCAAATCTTGTCTGTGTCTTAGTACTGCTACTGTCTTAAAAGGACTTACAACTGACACCTGGTTATTCTTAACATACTTGCAAGCCTTGCAGCACCGAAGTCATTTGCCATAACTCTTAATCCTTGTATCGTCAGTCCTATCTGAAGGATACGGACGGTATTATTGGGTCACTCAACGTTGACAGATTTATTTTGACATGACGCCTTTACCTAAATTGGTTCCTCTAATGACTTGGAATTTTATCGGGCCTTGGTCATTAATTTATCTACTAAATTGTGGTTTTTTATTAAGGTCTTGCCTTGTTAGTCCATAGTTCCGTTTGACTGAATTATTATATGTGTAAATTTGTGTATGTTCTATAAATTTTATTTCTTGTTGTTTTAACAGGAAGTAGGTATGTTATTTACTTCACTGGTCATCACCTGGTATTATGGTCGTGTTGATTAATGTGGTTCAGCGTGGATAAATAAACTGTCACTTTCTGACCAGTATGTTTGTGCGAGAATGACGAATGCTTTATCCAACGCGCTAAAAACGACCATAATACGGGTGCTGCGTTTACTTCTATTATACACCCTATTAGTTATTCAACATTCAATGTTTTTATAAAATCTTGTTGGATAAACCAGGTGGTATATTTTATTCTTCATAAAGGCGTCATATTAGATACTTCTAACGATCGCTGAGTTTCCTAATAGTTCAATTTAGTGTTAAGCTTGCAAAACCGACAACACATTTTTAAACTATAAATTATATTATAAGTAGATAGTGGCTATATATCAAATATGCTAATGAAATTTTTGATCACGTTATGTATGACACTGGCAAAATAAATGACCATTGAGATTGTAGCCCCAGACACGAAGAAAAATATGTAAGCGGATAAAGTTCTTAAAATACGTACACATGTTCTTAATCATCTCTTGCTGACATATTTTCGAAATTTTGGCTGCTACCCTATTTTTTTACTGTAAAACATATACACACCCATAGTTGTCGTGTAAATGTTTCTTGTTAAGAAGATCCCTTATAGGGTATCATTACCAATCACTCATAAACATCAAACGATTTCAAATCTGCTTCTTTTGTTTGTTTACGAATGAGTAAATTTTAATGTTGTTCCACTCCTATTGTCATTTATTTTGTCAGTTGTATAAGAATATGTTAATGCTTCTAAGGATTTTGCTTACCCATACAGTGTGTGGTCAGTGTTACGTCATTTTAACGAATTTTATACTACGAGTTTTCTATCTGTACAGTTTTAACAGAAAGTATTTTTTTCACGACGTTTTAAGAATTTGATTCTACTGGATTTCAAAAGATTTCTGAAGTTTAAAATATTTCTAAAGTTTATGTTTGGAGATTTTGTGACAAACCTATTTAATTTTCGCTAAAGATCAATAATAATGTAAATATGCTAAATAGATTGAACAAGAATTCAGATGAGATAAACTCACCAATTATAGTTCACAAATACCACCTGTCTGTGTTAATTGAAGTTGCCAAATATGTTAACAAATTAGTACTGTTTGAAACATAACCTCGAATATTCATCAAGGGTGTTTTTATTTAAAATACCGTATAATTGATAATTATTTAATCTTGAACTTGATATGAAAATAAAGATCAAGTGTATAAATCATTGCTGCGACCTCACTTGATCTTGAAAAGCACGTGACTATCGAGTATTGAGCACATGATCATCGAGGTTGTGTTTACATATTTGCCAATTTCGATTGGCACAGACTATACGCGCATAACTTTCGAAAGACTGCACCAGATTGAATAATTCTTTATTTGTTGTGTGCGTTATTGTCAAGGCAATGTTTGTATAACAGATATTGAAGTATCCACTTGGGAAAGTAGGATTTGTGCAGTGGGGGCATAACCGCTAGCGGGCAGCTAGTAAAGAATAAAAAAACTATTTTAGATCATCTTGTGCAGATGCTAGTGGTCCTTCCGTATGGCCATAATTATTAGCCAAAATTACGTTGAAAAAATCTAGAACTAAATATAAATTTATTCTTTAGTTAGTTGATAGTTTCAATCGAAATAAATATAAAAGTTGAGTAAACATCGGTTGTGCACAAATATATCGTAGTACAATTATTGGTTGTAACTTCCCTATTGAATTAGTGCACAATTTGTAAAAGGAAATCTTATACATGTTAACGTTGTCGTAGGTAATACGGAATAAACATTATACAGCATTGATTTTATACGTTGTAAGGACACAGGAAAACGAGGTTAACGCAGCGAACGTGATTTTGGATTTTACAATATTTGAGAACAATATTTAAGACCCATTCTCCAAATGAAAATAATACTTAATAATATATACTTATGTGATTTGTCGTACCTTTTCCATTTCACTATTAAGAACCTTCACCGGAAAAGGGTCACTAGTAAAAATAAGAAAAAAACCGCGAAAGATAGGTTTACAACATACGCACGTTAAATCCAACTATACACGATGTGAAAAAGAACTCGTACAAAAGTTAATTATTTTTAATCGCAATAATGTCACTATTCAAATAGGTTTTTTTCGTAAATTAATGTCACTGTTGGATTAAACGTGCATAAGTACATTATGTTAAAAAGGGTCACAAGTAGTCACTTGAGTACCTACATAAATTATTGACTTCGCTACAATGTTTTCAATGATTAAGGTTTCTCGATGACGTAGTGATAGTGCCATCTGTAGGATCTCAGTCAGTCGACCTACCCACATATTTACTGTCTCCTGAATATAAATGATTCTGTTAAATCGTTATACTGTGAAGAAGAAACTAACAAACATTCATTCTTTCTTTAGTAAGGAATTAATATCTTTGAGAAGTCTAGTTTTACCTGGTTAGTTGTCATTATAATACCGGTAGATAAGTAATGCTTGTAGCATTAAGCACGCCTTTTGTACACTATGTTAATTTTATGCAATAAAGTATTGAAATAAATAAGTATGGTCACGAGCGTTAAGACTGCGCCGTGCGTACGCCGGATGTACAGTGGCGCCCTCGTTACTATTATTGTGTTTTCTAATTAACTAAAGAATTTCCTTGGAATCAAACGAAATGTTTTTGTAGTGCAAGTAAAACCACAGAATAAGTAATAGTACAAGTACAGAAGCGACTCTCTGTGACAGCAAACATGCGAATTTAAACCTATTCAGAACGCGGGAACGATAATAATACAAGTGCACGAATAGAAGTGACCTTGGTTACATTTTTGCGATCGATAGTGGGGGCGCCCCTAACGAGGCAAAATGCACCTTAAATCTGCGCAGCGAGAGTCTGTATTATTTCGCCCGTCATGAGCTTTACTGACTCCGCCCACCTCCCAGGGCTGGCGCTTACTTGTACTATTTCTATCCGTCGCTGTTGTAAGAAAACAAATTGAATTTATGATAATTTGTAGTTTTTTTATGTAGTTCTTACTTAAATGACGAGAAAAAATAGTTCATGCCTGGAGGGCTGGCATTTACCTAAGTTGTCCGCGACTTGTTTGTTGTTTGCTCCGATCTCCCTTTCCATCTAAGTAATAAGACGTAGTTTACTAGTATTAACCTTCAAAATATATGTTAAATTAAATTATTTATTTTTTGGCATTTTGCTGTAATGTGATAAATGCCAAATTTTTAGTTTTATTGAATCCCGACTGCTAATACTGTTGCACACCTGTAATTGGTACTAACTATTTAACTATTTTCTCATACCTTTTGTATTTGTTTGTACAACTATTGGTGTGTCTAATTGAATAAATAAATAAAATAAACAAATCAATATAGACCTTAAAACTTTTTGTTTGTTAAGTATAAACTCAAGTACTATCGTTACCTACTCCGTTACTTAGAAAAGCTGCCATTTGTTTGTGTGTTGTGTTTACCTAATATCCAGCACATGCTGACCTTGCTTTAGCAGGCAGTTAATAGTACTGGGAGGTCTACTTACTTACACTGAACCCTGTTTAAGGCAAGTAGATAACTTGTTTTTGGTCCGAATAAGTTGAAAACTGCGAAACTGCGGACGGGTCGTTAGTAAAATAAATAATATTATACTTACCGCTCTTTTTGCCTCGAGGATTCAAAACTGTAGGTACTGATTGTGTCAGTAATTAAGTCCAGCTACTCGTAACTACCTATCTAGATCGAAGTTATTAATAATATTATATTAATAATAATCTTACATTTCGTCATCCTGAGGCAGGTTAAAAAAAGATAATTCGACATTGGAGTTATTATTTAAGCACCCGTATGCGATGCAGTACTTTTTGCCTTTTCGATTAGTCATATTCGTATAAGTGCGTATTCAAACAAAAACTTTGGCAGCGCACGGCGGCGCGCGTCGAGACGAGCGCTCGCGTGACACTCAACTGATTCGCCCCTTGCAAGGGGCAGCACATTTTGAAGGCGATAGCGCGGAGTGTCACCGGCCTGGTAAAACACAATTTATGGGATACATAACAAACTTTAATAACAATTACCCTTTGAGTAGTCACTTTAACAGGAAATGGTGGCCACTTTTTTCCGTTAATAACTCGAAGGTGAATTGTTATTAAACTATTCGTCCATATAAAACATTTCGTCCAATTTTAAGAAAATACTTCAGTTTATTAGAAAGCACAATAAAAGTAATGAGAGCGCCACTGTACATCCGGCGTATGCTCGGCGCAGTCTTAATTTGGGACCCATTTCAAGAAAAATATGCCTGAAGCCGTCAATGTCATTAGAGATGTCAAATCATTTGTAGCTTATAGGATACGCAACCTTGTAGAATGTCAGATTGACTTTGGACCTAAGGTGGGTACCAAATTTAATCTCGTGACTGTACCGAATCATAAACATTACAGAAACATTTCCTTGGAAATATCTATTTATGTGGCATTAGTGTCTCTAAAAATTCTCGTTAACTGTACTGAATTACTGTAACCAAGTTAAAGATAATAACTTTGCAATTTTATTACTGATGGGTTTTCTTCCTAATACAGACGTGAGCTCTTCAACTTGTTTATATTAAATACTTCCACGTGATTCTTAAAAACCTATTAGTCCTTACTAAAATTAATGTAAAATCATAGGAAAACTATGGTGTTATACATTTGTATGTAGTTTCATTGTTGAATTTAATGTTTCACAATAGTTTCTAGCTTCTGATGCAGCAACCACGCTTAATGTGTCGTTTGGCACTAAAGTTAATCTATGACCTTATTTTAAAGTATTAAGACATTTTATTTAATGGTATGAGTAAGAATAACGTTTGATTGTAATATACTCGGAGTTACATTCGACGCTTCATGATGGTACTTTACTTGTTATTTCTCTTATGTAAGTACTTTTATTAAGTGTATCAATAAGTTCCCCACTTAATTATCTGGCATATACTGCCAAGTGAACTGGGGTTCTACCTTGAAATCCGTAATTCGCACTTCATCTATTGCTATCCGACGTTCGAATTACGGATTTCAAAGTAGAGCCCCTGCTGCCATGTCACCTAATCTATAGGCAAACTCTTCATCCTCAATGAGAATACGACTTCGTTTTAATGTGTTCAATTGCGTGCACTCTGGAAATCTCAGAAATGTTCTAATCGTGTTATTTTGTGAGTTAACTGACGACATTATTGTCCCTTTACTATCCCTACCTCGTATCTGATCGAATAGTTAGATAGGGAAATCACTCATGTGACCAAAATAATAAAGACTACTTTCCTATCCAACTATTCCATCAAATACGAAGATGAGAAAAGGGACGATATTCTGTGAATTGTGATAGCAAACCTCGTGCTCACTTCACAGAGTGTATCACTAATTATTTTGACCAATAGCGCCTTCACTATCCGGTATGGCTTCGCGATGCAATCACCCTTTGTAGCCGCGGTTTGTGCTCCCTTCGGTATGGGATATTTCTCTCATCATATAAAGTAATTCGGGTCTTAGCGGTCCAAGTGTTCCTTATCTGTAATTGTAACATTTGCATCTGACAGAAAGTGACAAAGCATGGCATAAAATATTCCAAGCTTATTCCACATTAATAAGCAAGGGGGTAAAAGTATAATTTAATGGATTATCACAGTCTATTACAATCCATTAATGGACCTGAGTAAAATAAGTGTTTAGACTAGAATCTATTGACGGATCAGCGTAAACATGGTACTTAGTACTATCTCAAAGTCTACTGACAAATCCAAATGTACAAAAAATCCAATTCAATCCACTATGGATTCTGGTATAGGTACCTACATAAAGTCAGCTTGACTTCATTGATGAATTCTGCTAATTGATTCAAGTATCCCTAACATTTAATGGGTGTCTGATCGCGAGGGCATGCGGATAGTACGCATGCGCTTAATAAGTTATAGGTACAATGAATTATATTGGACGAAATCCTCTTTTTTCATACAAAAAAGTGGTTAGCTTTAAGAAAAAATGGCGGTGTCACAAGAAACTGGTATTCTTTTATATAATTCCGGCTAGAAATAAGATAAACTTTTATGATACTTTTATTCGCGAATACGGACCCTATCGCACAACATTTTACAAGTGTACAAGTTGACAACTTATTCTACGGTTAAAACATCGATAAATTTTACACTCGTAAAGTTTTGTTTGATGGAACCCTGGGCCCTATCCCACATAAGTTTACAAGTATGTATGAGGTAAAAAAATATCTTATGGGGCCTCGGGTTGTTTGTAGCTATGTGTGTTTGTACATGTTCCTTTTGTATTTCTTCTGTTTATAGGTATACTCTACGAACCTAATTTTGCTGTGTGAACCGAGATGTCTCTTTCGCACTAATTGTATTAGACAATGATGGGTAAGGGCAAGCTATAACAATTGAAAAGAAATAGAGTGGTAACACTCAATTGATTAAAATATCAGTGTCTTGTAAAAGAAGGCTAATATATGAAATGTGCCTCTTTTACTCAACTCAACTATAAGTTCTCTTTGTTTCTAGTCGGTTCAATTGTAATTAGTTTTAGCATTAAATATTAATTCGGTTACGAATATTATTATGCTGCCATGCTGCCATCGATATTTTTCCAACTTAGCCACTCTGTGCTTTATGAACCTATTTTATAAACATATTGACTGGCTTCTAAGCTTATTTGTACAAAATACTTGTAGGTAATAATATCAGGTCATTATATTAATTGAAATTCGATGCTAGTGCACAATTATGTTGGGAATAGTATTTATAATTAAACTCTGTAACAATATAGCACAACACTGTGTGCTAATTTGAAATAAATAAAATCAACAACTTGATGTATTTTTATTTCACATCCTGTGAACCATGTAGGGACACACATGCATGGGTCATGTGTCATGATTGCAGCGATAATTAAAACAACGTTAACGCCAGCCCTGAGTCACAAGATATTTAATAACAGATTAATTTTAATTGACGAACTGTAGTCTAGTGATTATTCGGCATTTTAATCGCCGTCATTATTGTCTTCACATATTATTCGAGATAAAATTAATAAGTTTCTTCTTTTAATTGGAAGGAATACTACCACCCGGTCTGCTATTTTTGACATCAAATGTTACTAGTAGTTATCATTATTTCCGTTAATATATTGAAGACAACAACGACACGGTGGTTAAAACGCCTGAATATTCACCCTCATAGACAAGATTTATTCTGTGAAAGTTGGCTACTACCTATAAAATATATACCTATTTTTAAATTGTGTCAACGAACGGAAAAATATTGTTTAATTAATGCATTAAACAAAGTACCTATTTGCTTCAATATAAATGGAAGTTATTTTTTTATGTATTGATTCTTTAGAAGCATTTTACTAGCTTCTGCTCGTGACTCCGTCCGCGTGGAACTCGTTTATATCGTAGCTCCGCACAAATTTTCATCCTCTATTTCACTTCCTTAGGGTATGATTTTCGGGATAAAAACTATTTTCCGGCTAAAACTATCTCGATACCAAATTTCATCTAAATGGGTTCAGCGGTTTAAGCGTAAAGAGGTAACAGACAGACACACTTTTGCATTTATAATATTAGTATGGATAAGTATGGATTATTAGTTTGAATGTATGTATCCTCATGTCTAACGTATGATATGACAATGTACGTACGAGCGATATTCAATATCACGTATTCATGTCGCACCAGAAACGCAAAAAAGCTTAGTAAAATAGCTTCAGTGTGAACGCTTAACTTGTATAGTTTGGCAAAAAGTCTTGAAATTAAAAAGTAGCATCACTGTTTTGTCATCCCTTTCAAATCAATCCAAGAAAAAAGGGACGACACTACAGTGTTGCCACTTTTTAATTTCAACACTTTTTTGCCAGACTATATATTCTATTTTTAAACATCGCTTAACCTGCGCGCTTATAAAACGTCCGTGCGTACATGGACTAATTGACAACATGAGCAAGGTTTCGGACCGTTCTATCCGTTTCTCAAAACATCCTTTCCCAAAACCGCCGTTCCAAAATAACAGTTTCCTAAATCCACCATAAGCCAAAAGATCCGTTTCTCATAGCATCAGTATGTCAAAACACCCGGTTGTCATAACATCCGTATGCCAAAAAATCCGACTCTCATGATACCCGTCCCGTATGCCCAAAAGACCCGTTTCTCATGGCATCAGTGTGTCAAAACACCCGGTTGTCATAACATCAAGTCTATTTTAATAATATAGTTGGCATCAGCATATTAATTCAAACGTACCATTTGGGTAGAATACTTATCGGGAAACAGATTATTTAGGAAAAGGTAGTGATGGGAACGGATGTTTTGGGAACGGGTGTTTTGGGAAACGGATAGAACGGTCCGAAACCATGAGCAAAATGTTATATTAGAATCAATGGTTTTTGTATAGTATTCAGTGAGTTGCTTTGTATCGTGGTAGCCACTTGGAAATTGGTCCACATTCTATCATGTATTTTTTTTATTAGTACTCTACATTTCGCTTCAAGTTATTATAGTACCTAGCTTTTATAACTGGTTTTCAGAAAAAGTAATAAAACGTGTTGTCTTTGGTTCACTTATAATCTGTGCTGCTGTCAGTTAACTGACAAATAGTGTCAAACTTGTCAAAACAAATTATCGCTAGCAAATATTCCACGAAATGTACACGTACTGAATCGTGTTTTAAATTGAATATCACTAACCATGGATGCGAAAGATGTATGCGTTGAAATAGAAAACGATGAGTTCTACAGCAAATTCCTCGTGGACTCAGTAAAACCGCTGATAGGCGAAAACATATCCGTATCCGACCAAGTTAGTAGGCTCACAGTGGGCATTGAAAAACTGAGCAAAAGCTTGGAAAAGCAAGTTCTAGCTAAACATAATGACCTTCTAACGCAGGCGAGTCATATATGCGATTTAGAGACAATGTTAGAGTCTGTGCAAACGCAAGTTCAAGGGTTGCTTCGCGGTGCAGAGAAACTGAAAGATAGAGTTCATACCCCTCACTGCGCTTTAGAAGAGCAGACCACAATGCTCGAGAGAGTCCAAGAAACATGCAACCTGCTCCGACACGCAGCAAAAATGCTAGCTTTATGGAACAAACTGGTTGGCATTAAAGATAACCCCCCAAAAGAAGCGATTATCCTGTTTGAGTTGAATGAATTGATTGGTGATTATGATTTCGGAGGCATAGTTTTACTTGAAGAAGTCCTAAAGGAAGTGGAACATCGGAAAAAGGAATTATTAGAGAACTCAACAGTTCTACTACAGTCCAGTTTGTTAAACGGGGAAAAGGGAAAATTACTACAATGCTTTAAAGTGTTCCACAACCTGCAGTGCACCAATGATCAGATCAGGAACACAGTGGATAGCATTTTGAATAACTTAAAGAAAGAAATTAACCATGCACTTAATGTGCAAATGGTGTCTATTGAAGTGAAGAAATCCAGCTCAGGCCGCATGGCTCCAGGGAAAGCTAATATCATGAATGCTCAGGACTTCAAAAACAAACTTTGGGAAAATATTGAAAAGTTGTTCAGAGAGGACATGTACAATAGTTGTACCAAAGTAATTATGCTGCAAAATGTTGTTAATGAACTGCATGCTATTGGTAACTTCCGAAACATAGCAAAGACATTTTGGTCCGACTTATGCACAGTGTTCAGCAGTGAACTCGAAAAAAGCCCTCTCAATGTAAATCAGTCAATAGAAATTGACTTCCCAAGACTCTTAAAATGCTTCAATGATTTGCTTTCTAAACTAAAATGCAAAGATTTAGAAATTAACCGTTCATCACTAACTAAATGGGAAAACTCTTTCCTTTCAAAGTCTCTTGGAAAATTACTAGAACCAGTAAGAAGCATGTGGCACCTGAGCCAAGTTCCCGACATGGACCAAATAGACAATGCAATCAGAATCATAGCTGAAGCGTTAAGCGTCTCTCTTGGGGATAAAATATTGAGCATGAGTTTGGCCAACAGTGTAGCAAAGTGCATCAAACAGATGAATATGGAGGCTGAACAGCGCCTGTCACTCGACAGCGATGTGGCACAAATAATTGAACCACCGACCAGTACACAGCAGAAAAATGCTGATCTCTGCAATGTCTTGTACTATTTCTCTTCACAAATTAAACGGGTACTTGTTAACATGAACTCAATGCTGCCACAGGAGAGCATACAGATTGTCCAAAATAGCCTTAAGGATATCACAAGCCTACCAGTGCTGCAATTATTTGCAGAATCAATCAAAAACTCTATGTACATAATTTTGATGACAATGCATGATGAGCCCGACTTGACACGGTCTGATGATCCGATGGGCAAGTCTCTGTCATGCTCCCCTTACATGAAGGAACTGCAGCAGTTTGTATCAAGATGCAAAGATATTTACTTATCTATGTTTAGTGAGAAAGCAGCCCTGAACGAGTGCTGCACAGGCATTGCTAAAGACACGGTAAGAAGGTTCATTCAGCATGTCTGCAATGTACATCCTTTAAGCAAGTTTGGGCGTGTAAAGCTGCAAATAGATTGCAAGCATGTGGAGGTAGCCTTGTCGCCATTAGTAAGTGATATGTCAGAACTAGGTGATGAGAGCAGGCAATTAAAGGCATTGAGCTTGCTACTTGAGAAATCTCCACAGGATATAGCTAAAAGCCAGTCTGAAGGAGCATCTTTGCCCTATTCATTGGTTATGATGTTCCTGTTCTCATTTGCGGGACCACAACTGATAGCTCCTCACACCTGTGCCGGATGGAATGTACAGAAGCTTATGAGTTGGTTGGACACTCATAAGAAAGAGACAGAAAGACTTGACTTTGTTGCAGGAGCTTTGCAGAGATACCAGAACCATGTCCGACAGAATCAGATTGAGACGTATGATGAGGTTTATCCTATTTTGTTACAGCTGCTTGAGGATGGAAAGGAGGCTTTGAAGCAGGAGAAATAAGTTTTAAGTTAAACTAGCATATAAATTATGACATTTATAATATCTTTTAAAAGTTGAAATGATATCTATTTTATTTATTATAAAGGAGCTATTATTAAGGGGCTGAAGATAATAATATTATCATGTTGATTATTTTATTACACAAATATGTCATTCCATGCTTGGAAGTTATTTGCAACAGTTAGGTATTTGTTTATTTTAACAAGGCAATTTATTTTTTTCTGTAGCAAAACTCAGTTTTCCTAGATTTATGAAACTTACGTCTGCAGTATCTGAACTTTGTTCAGTGTATTAAATAAATTTTGTATTTTAAACTTGACTTTTTCTATCACTTTAATAAACCTTCTGGTTCAGTAACCAACCCGAAGATAGTGGTTACTAGTTATATTATTAATTCGACCAATTGTTAGTTTCTATTATTATATTCTAATGTTTAATTAAAACCTTTAAAATACAGTTAATAATTCTTAAAATTTCTTATACTAACCATTCAAAACGGTATCTTTTTAATGACAGAATACCCTTTAAAAAGGTCAATATCTTGAGGGAATCTTTATGTAAATGTTTGATAAAATTACAAAAAAATTACATCTGTTCAGCAGGTTTTATTAAACATCAATTACAATTTCCTTCTGAGCTTTAGTAGAAGGTGTAAGTATATCGTTTGAATCTACAGGTCCGCTCACTGAGCCAGCCTGTGCTCCTGCCAATAACAAGTTGATAGCACCCTCAAGCTCACTTATTCTTTTACACACTTCTATCTCTTCCTTTAGTCTCTTAGATATATTCTCATACAACACTTGGTTATCTTTAGACAGAATATGCAGCTGACTGCCAAATACATCGACAATTACATTTAAGACATCAATAATTGTCCTGTTAAACTTTGCATCACCTATATGTCTCCGCGAAAATTTCAGTAACTTTCCAATATAGTCATCAGTGAGACCAGCCATCGCAGGATGCAGCACATTCCTCTTTAACAGCTCTTGAAGCAAAGCAGCAGTCCGAATTGGATATTTGTTAGAATTTTTCAGAGCATTTGTAAGTGCTCTTGTGTATTCCATTTTTCTTATGTATGTATCCATTTTAGGTTCCTTTGCTATTTCAGATTTCGTCATGGTAATGTCAATGTTAGCTTTTGGAACGAAATCAGAAGCAAATTTATATATTGTCTTTCTTTCATCTTTCTTCTTGTTCTTATTAGCCTTGGAATGTTCTCTTTTACTGATAGAGATTACTCCGTCTACCATGCCAACTGCTAATACATCATCATTTTCTGATATCGCCATACTAAGTATGGCATTAGGGAAGTCTATATTGTGAACAACTTTGAATGTTGAAATGTCATATATTTTTAGATGTCTATCTAAAGATGCAGACATTAGTCTACTGTTATTACTAGACATCCGCAACGATGTAACTGTTTTGTGGTGTTGAGAGATACAGGATAGAAGCTTTCCACCATTGAAAATATCCCAAACTTTGATTTCTGTACCTCCTGCACTGACAAATATACCTCCTGAAGGTAAGAAAAGTGTGGATTCAACAGGTTCACCATGGTTGACGGTAAGGACTGTTTCATTCGACCTGCAGTCATACAACTTGACAGTATTGTCATATCCACCAGACAAAATGATTTCTGGAGAGATAGGACTCGTTGCACCGGCTCGGATATAGTCAGTATGCTCTGCAAATGTAGCAATTCTAGATTCCGTTGCAATATCCCATACACCTACTGTTCTGTCATCTGAACAACTCAAGACCTTTACTTGGTCTTTGGTGAAGAATGTTCTGTGCACCTGAAACATGAAAATCAATTGGTATATATTATATACTTCATACTGATTTAACCTCTCTAATGTAATAAATAAGTACCTACCTAAGGTACTTATTACATTAAAGACGTGAGTTGCTTTAATGGAGAAATAGAACAAAAAGGCTGAATCTATATAGAGGTAAAGAAAGTAGTTGTTGAGAATTCACCTATAGTCACACTGCTCTAAAAGGCCTAATTTGACAACTGTCAACTCAGTACAAAATATGTCATTGTGTTTGAGGCATGATGAAAATTATATTTTGTACAACATTGAATCGGGCTTCTAAGAACAGGATAATGCGAAACAAAGATTGAAAACCTAAATAAACCCAGATGTTATTCTAAATTAGAAATGAAACTTACTGCACCCGTATGGCCCGTGAAGACTCTTAGTACATTTTTTGATTGAACATCAAACAGTTTCACCACTGCTTCTTCACTGCCAGCTACAATCAAGCGACCATCTCCTCTGAATGTGGCACCATACGCTCCGTCCACAAATTGAGAAAGATTTTTGGCAACTACTTTTGTTATTGGATCATACACCTGTAATAAATTAAAACATGTGATGAGCACCCCATCATATATGGACTCCTGGCATTGTCAATGCCTGGTACACAAATAAAAAAACATTACGATCATGAATATGTAACATTAATCATAATTCATAATCAACGATGCAACTAGTTCCGAGTGATGGGTAATATTTAGGACTAGATAGTTTTCTAGGGTTCCTATGTATTGCCTCGGCAATGACAAGCTTTGCTGTGATCATGATAATTACAACAAGTTTCTAAGTTGCTAAACATTTTTACTGGACAACTGAGTTTGATTTGTTAACCCTGAAAGTTAACCCTGTTTATCTGTTGTATTTGCTACATGTTTATTCTTAATATTTGCCTGAAGTATCAACTCGTGGATATCCTTGAGAAAGGCCTACGTCTTTCGGCTGAATGATGATAATGTACAATTTTTATTAATAATTACCTGAACTCTGACAGAGCATGTCGCAGCGAAGTAGTAAGGCTCCAGTGGACAGAAGTCCACGTAGTCAATAGCTCCGTACTCTTTTACCAGCACCGGTAACTAAAACACACGATTTATAAGTTATTTACATTTCAAATGGTGGCTGCAAAGTTATGTAGGAATTAGCTACTTAACTACTTACTCCAAGTTTTTTCCAATAAAGGGCATCCTCTGTTACAGCTGAAGTAGATGACAAAAACAGAGATTTATTTGTTTTCTTAAAGGGATAGGAAACTTTCGCCATAATGATACAATTTCATAACAATAATATGTGCAGAAGACAAGACAACCATGCAGTTATAACCTCAAATCTACAACAATAATAATAAAGTCGAATGAACTGTCAAAGTCACATCCTCAGATGGTGCGCTGCGTCCAAATGGTGTATCTAGGTTCAATAACGTGTATGGTTGACAACTAACTTTAGTGGATGATTTTATTAAATTTATTTTTCCATGATATCATTAAGCAAAGACTTTAGAAACTAAATTGTTTTTGTGTAGTTGTTTGAAATCTGTTAAAACCAAAAAAGGCTTATCATATTACCTTCTATTGCAGTTTGGACGTTTGGCCCTATTCCTACACACTAATTGAGCGTCTATTTTACACGCGTGTTATAATAACTGACTTTATTTTTTTCATGTATTATTTATTATTTATTAGTTCTTTTGGTTAAAACCTTAGAGTATTTAGAACTGGAGCACGCATTGATACAATTTCCTAAGCACAAAAGTCTGTCACTTTCTACATACACAATACTCAACACAAATGCAAAATTCGCTTTCATTGCTACACACCTACACCACTAAAAAACAAAAATACAAGTTAAAAATTACGCACACATGCACATTTTTTACTACCAACATGTCTTTACACAATTTTAAAATAAAGTAGTGTGCATTATCTTACCGAATATCAAACGATTATTAGAGATGAGATGCATATCTACTTTGTCGATATCGTTTTTTTTTTTTGGGACAATTCTCTGTTACCGACTTTACTTTCTTTACAGTCATCTGCTTTCGAAATCCAACCAGCGAGTCTAAACTTGGTAGGTCTACGTTAAGTTTAGCGGATATCCTATTGCCACCTTCTGTCTCGACCATGTTATTGTATTTTCGTCGAAATAACTTATGTAATTTCGACGATGCAAAATTCGACAATCAGAAGAAGGTCAGTTAAAATCGACTTCCAAGTTTTTATTACATTGTTTTGTTAGGTAGTTGCAAGAGAAGCTATTTTTTTTTAAATATAACCATCTCCAAAAACCTACTTAACAGCGTTAAATAATGACCGGTCACCTTAGAATTGCCTTTTCGGTGCCTAATGACATGAAATTTATCCAAGCTGGTGTCAAATGCACAATAGCAGGTTCGTAACTTTTTAACTCTATTTCGATACTATTAAGGTCCAAAAGCGACGAACTTTTTCTTACCTCAACTGTACCTAATCTGATTCTTGTCACCGAATTCGATATTTTTTGTCATTAGGCACTAAGTAAAGAGGCAATTCTAAGGTGACCGGTCATTATTTAACGCTGTTAAGTGTTGTTGTGGTGGTTTTATTTATTGTTCAAACATTTATTTCGCTTTTTTGTGATTTAATTTTCTGTTGCAATTGTTAATTTTATTTATTTAAATACTTTATTTGCACAAAAAAGTGTACAAAAGGCGGACTTAATGCTACAAGTATTCATAACCTTTTTTAAAGGAGTATTTTATCGATATAAACTAGTTTTAAATGTATCGCGACTCTATAGTTCCGAGTCTCGTGAGGAGTACGCATTATTTCAAGACAACGGGGCATCGCTGTAAATTTGCTCACCCGATCGAGTTATAGGAAAATACCACCTTCTACAAAAAGAACCAGCGGACCATATATCGTTTCACTGCGAATTACCCCCCCCCCCCCCCCAGCTGTGCCCCGGCATATCAATTTTTTACCTAAAATTTGTAGGTGTTCTTTTCTTGGAAGGCGCTTTTTCCAATAACTCGATGGGCTAAGTTAATTTGCAGCGTTCGCCCGGACTATTCGACGTGGTCAACAAACACAGACACAAGACTGTACGCAAACAGACATATTTAAATCAAGCGAATGATTATTGATTTTACGGTCACTTTTTTAAGGTTCAATATAGCATGAAGTTGTTTCGAGTCTCGTGGGGAGTACGCATTAACTATAAAACGAATATTGCGCTGAAAATTTTAAAATCGATTAGAGAATCGATGTTTGCTTCGTGCGATGTAAATATACATAAAATGCTTAATTATAATCTAAATTAACAGTGAAAAGTACTTACATGTGAAATGTAATTCCATCTTTCTGCAAACTTGAAGTATTTGATCGGTTTTTGCAATAAAACACGGCACAACAAGGCATTTTCCCCGGAGGTCTTGACTCATCGAAAACGACTTTGGTTATGTGAGTATCGAATAAAAAAAAACGGCTGTTTATATAAACGCACAAGATCATTTGATCTTATACCTCGGCAGAGGGGAAAGTCTGCGTAAGGCGCCTCCTGTTCTAAATACTCTAAAGTTAAAACAAAATATTAAGAAACGTCTTTGTAAAATTACGAATCACAGCTTTTAAACCAGTTGACGTACTATGCTCAGTTTTCGCTTCGCTTTACCTTACCTGTCGCCATCTGTCACTGTCACAAAATGTCATGCATTGTACATCTGTGATAGGGATCGGGTTATAATTTTATTTTAGAAACGTTTTCTCAGTAACTAATTCATAGTGAATTTACTATTGTGTAATAGAGAACATGTTTAATAATATTACATTTTAAGTAACCCATTCCTTTATAAGATATATCGTGGCATTTCGTTAAAATGTTCAAATTGTTGAGCCGCCACGGGCGACGCAGTTCTTCTCTCAATTTGTTTTGCGACAAGTTTGAGGTTAGGAAGGCAAAGGTTTATTATGTATACGCATCAGCTGGAACTGTGCGGTTTTCTTCGTCCGGCGTTAGCGAAACAGGCAAGACGAATGCTTTAGTGGACGTTATACCGGAACCGCCTCCCGTACCGCAACTCCCTGATGGGATAGCCGAAGCTGTGCAGTCTTTGGCTGCTAATGGAGAACCTACTTTTGCCAGTTTAGGACTCGGTGGTTGGAGCCCAGTTGGTATGGTTCAACAGTGCTTAGAATATTTACATGTCTCCCTTGACGTCCCTTGGTGGGGTGCTATTTTAATAGGCACTATCGTCGTCCGAGTTACCATGTTTCCACTGGTCATCATGGCACAACGGAACACTGCACTGATGAATAACAATTTACCAGAAATACAACTGCTGCAGATGAAAATGACAGAGGCACGTCAGACTGGCAATCAGTTAGAGGCAGCACGGTACGCTCAAGAAATGATGCAATTTATGAAAGATAATGGATTAAATCCTTTGAAAAATATGTTGGTCCCACTGGCTCAGGCACCGTTTTTCATTTCCTTCTTTATGGGGCTAAGAGGAATGGCTAATTGCCCAGTAGAAAGTATGACATATGGAGGCATGGGGTGGTTCATGGATTTGACAGTACCTGATCAGTACTTCTTGCTTCCTATCATAACTAGCGCCACACTGTGGGCTACTATTGAACTGGGTGTTGATGGTGGTCGTTTAGAAGCATCAAACATGGTAATGATGCGGTATTTCCTAAGAGCGATCCCGCTTATCATGATACCGTTCACAGTCAACTTCCCAGGCGCTATTCTTTGTTACTGGTGCTCCAGTAATTTCATCTCACTGATCCAGGTGGGAGTACTTAAAATACCTGCTGTCCGGGATTATTTGAAGATTCCTAAACTAGTGAAACACAATGCTGAAAATCTACCCATGAAAAAGAAAGGATTTGTGGAAGGAGCAAAGGATTCCTGGACAAATATGAAGATCTCCAAAGAGCTGGCAGAGAGACAACGGATTGATGAGCTAATCTTTACGAGGGCAGGGAAGGGACCCTTGCAGAAAACATACAAATTTGATCCCACAAAGTTGGCAAGTGTGCAAGCGAAACCAAAATGATTTTTGTCATTAATCTGTAGATTATCATAGTAATAAAATGTTGACTTATACCTATACATAAAAGTTTGATTGTTTCACTATCCTATTTTTTTCTTATCTGGTGGTTGGTAGGGTAGTTTGAAACCGCTCATTCCCCAAATACCAGAATTTAAAAATATCAGATTCTCAATATAATCAATATAATGGAATCGTGTAATCTTTTCGAATCTGGCGTTTTGATTAAAAAGAGTATGATAGGTATTTTGAATTTCTGATGTTTTTGGAATAAGCAGTTGTCTGTTAGTGTAAAAACGAAGTATTGTTTTTGCAAAAAAAAACAAAGTGTAGTGAAGTTGCATTAGGTACTATCAGCCCAATGGAACCCTGACCCACCATAGAACGGTGTCACAGTGACATTATAAAACAATTTGTTTGACACTTCTTATGACTTGAATCATAACGTCTCTGTGACACAGTTCTATGGTGGGTCAAGGTTCCAATGGTTTGATAGTACCTTCTTTCGTTTATTAAAACTAAAATCAAAATAAAGTATGAGTGAAAAACTTAAGTAAAGGTCCTCTTGCATGTAGTTGTGTTCATAACTAATATGGAATTTAAATTTCAAATATAGAATATTAATCTGTCTATACAGATGTGTTACAAGTTACAACTACATGCAAGGCGACCTTTATTTAAGTTTTTTACCTATACCTACATTTTCTAAAATCAAAATATCCACTCCCACCCACAGGATACTACATTTTAGCATATATTGAGATAACTCTTAATAATATTATTTTGAAACATAAATATCTAGTAACTATTTGCATCATTAATTGTAAACACCATGTCGTGCAGTAGGCAGCACCACCTATTATTCCGATACCTCAAATCAAACTTGAAGATATTTCACGACTAGCTCGGTAGATGGCACTAGTTGTACAAAATGGTGGTATGGTCCAGAAACAAACTAACGTTACCACACATTCAGCACTAGTATATGGTGGGTTCGTGAACGACTATAGAACCCTGTCGCAATGACATACCTCACAACTATCTTCGTCCGGGGTCTAACGTTACGACATTTTTTTATAGCATGCAGATGGTGATGAGCGCACAGGCCACCTGATGATAAGATGGGATCTGTGATACAAAGACATTTGCATTTCCAAGACTGCTATCTTCAAGACTGCAACCCCAAGATCCCAAATGTGCTGCCAACCTAACTAGGATGGAATGCCTCTATGCTATTAATTGAATTGGTTTTGTTATCGCTACACCGGAATACAACAATACAAACACTGCTGCTTGCCTGTCCCACACTTTTGCTGGCTTATTACAGATAAATGAGTGAGTGTGATGATGAAACAGCGGATCCTGCACAAGCTACCACCACTAAAGACACGACGGGGTTCTTGTAATAATAATAATAACACAAAAAGTAAATTATAGTACTTTACGTAACACCTGGCCATAATGTGAGTTTTATCGCACGCTGCGCGCACGGTAAAACTCGCATTGTGGCCAGGTGAAGACGTAAAATTGTGTACTTATCACGGGCAGTAAAAAAGAAAGCCCTCTATCGCATATTTACAACCCTCGCCTACGGCTCGGGTCTCAAATACCTGCGATTTCGGGCTTTCTTTCTTTTACAGCCCTTGTTAAGTAATGTACTATTGTGTATTAAGGGTGGTAAAGAAATAATTACAAACGAGAGTCTGTTCTGCCCTCCTTACGCAAAGTGCAATAACTCGTGTTTTGGGTCAAATTGAGTTATATACATATTCGTAATCAGCAAAACGAGTTCTATATTTTCTTCTTAGACAGTTTTCACGTATCGACAGCGTAAACGGCTTTTTCGTTAAGCATAACTGCAATAACTAAGAGAGCGACTTATGGTTTACCTACTAATTAAAAACGCCATAACTCTAGGTATGAATAGTTTACTTATGCTATTAAGTAAAATTACTAACAATGACAGTAATAAGCATAGATATTGCGGTTCTAATAAGTACGGTTAATTTTTAGTTCATCTTAATTTACATCTAATAACTGTAATAGGTATAGTTATTGCATTTTTACTTAGTATATACATCATAATTGGTATTCTAATTTACTTGTCATACTTAACTGCAATAAATATTGTTATTGCCTTAATGTTTAGAACTCTTGCTATTCAAAATTGAAAGATTACAAAATTAAAAAGAAATAAGTAAACATATTACATTTATTTCTAGGAACATCAGGTAAATCAATATACCTAATTTCAAATAAATTCCCATATGTTTCCGAGTTATTGCACTTATGAGTAGTAAAGGGCCTACCTGCGGGGGGTCGCGAGGTGGGCGCGGTGTGTACGGAGTGAAGTTGGCTCTCAAGGAACATTTAGTCGCGCGCGGCGTTACCATCGAGCATTTACATTCTACAATACCACAATTGAATTTCCATTTTCAGAACTTGTTTTATGCTTTTAAGAATATTATTATACGAATTAGTTATACCAATAAACTGGATTTCACGTTGGGTAGTAAGGAAGTTTCTCCAATCTAACCTCTGACAGGGGTTTTTCTATGGGAGACAAATTTCCGTAAAAATGGCAAATACACAATTTTTGAAAATCCATGTAACTACCTCAAACTAAAGTCAAATCAAAAATATTAAATAATGATCAAAAGGCAATTCAATAAGGTAATAACTAGGCCATCAAACTTAAAAAAAAACTATGTTTATGTTTATGTCTATGTTGGTTTAAACATCTTAGCCTAAGTGTGCAAAATGTGGTTATAGAATTATCAACAAATTTTTAGAGTTTTTGGTAATTCTGTGGCTCTGCCTACCCCACTCTGGGAATGGGGGCGTGAGTTTATGTATGTATGTATGTATGTTTATGACAAACACCTCATAAATTCTCTCAAAAGACACTGTTCAAAAAGTTTTAGGTGAGATTTAATGTAAAAGGCGAAAACTTGAAATCCCTCTTTAATTTTTATCATTCTTATTGTTTATTTTATTTAATAGTATCTACAAATTACTGTTAAAAATGCACTGCTTAGAAATTTGCACAAAATAAAAATAAATTCCACATTATGAGCTGCTACTTTTTTTCCGGACCACTCCTTAAGACTACGCCGAGCGTACGCCGGATGTACAGTGGCGCCCTCATTACTTTTATTGTGTTTTCTAATTAACTAAATAATTTCCTTGGAATCAAATAAAATGTGTTTGTAGCGCAAGTATAAACACAACTTATAGGTTATATCATATAGTTAACAATTCACCTTCGAGTTATTAACTTGACGAAAAAAAGTGGCCACCTTTTCCCGTTAGGCTGACTACTCAAAGGGTAATTGTTATTAAAGTTTGTTACGTATCCCATAAATTGTGTTTATACTTGCGCTACAAACACATTTTGTTTGGTTCCAAGGAAATTCTTTAGTTAATTAGAAAACCCAATAATAGTAATGAGGGCGCCACTGGACGCTCGGCGTTTGCTCGGCGCAGTCTTAAGATATTGATCTTTAGAAAATAATTTTGTTTTATGGCTGTGCCTCAAATAAGTAGATAAAACTGATCTCATCGTGTGCCTAACTAGCTATAAGAATAGTAGATTTGCTCCTAAGATCTTTAGAAGATATTTTTGTTTAATGGCTGTGCCTCAAGTTAGTAGGTAAACAATATTTAGATAAACTTTATTCGTCAAAGAATAGGTACCTTATGTGATTTAGAAGAAAATCTAATAGGTAAAATACTTAAGTATTTTTTCGTCAGACTGATAATAATTGTGATTTTGAAGATACTTTTGCTATAAGTTTTCAAGACTTATAATTTAGTTTGTTAAGATTTATAGGAATTTTTAAATTAAGACTTGTGACGCGATATTAAGATGTAAGAAAGAAAGAAATATGTTTCTTTCACCAGTTTGTTTTTAATTGCATAATATTTTCTACATGTACTTCGCAAACAATAACAACTTTACTTATTAAAACTGCAATAAGTAAGGTAGTTATTGCACTTATGGTTCAAACATGCGGTTCAGCTTACATACTATACTTGCTACACATAATTGCAATAACTTGTTTTACTTACGATAAATGCAATAAGTAGACTACTTATTGCATTTATGGTTAGAACATGCGGTTCAGTTTACATACTATACTTGCTACACATAATTGCAATAACTTGATTTACTTACGATAAATGCAATAAGTAGACTACTTATTGCATTTATGGTTAGAACATGCGGTTCAGTTTACATACTATACTTGCTACACATAATTGCAATAACTTGTTTTACTTACGATAAATGCAATAAGTAGACTACTTATTGCGGTTATGTCTAGTAAATATCTCATTTAGTATTAAATAATCCTAAGCATAAGTAGATTAGCTTGTTTTTTATAGCATTAATAAATAAATAAACTAAAATTAGGTACGTTGTAATAAACTACACAAGGTTACCTACCTATATCATAGTAAAAGTTTCAAGTCGATAGCATGCGTAATAACGGAGATACAACCAAAACAAATTTAAAATCTTTTACCACGTTTTTCTCGAAAGTAGCTGGAACCTAGTTATTGCACTTTGCATAAGGAGGGCAGTGTTAGAAGCCCGAAGCCGAAGGCTGAGGGCTTTAATGACTCGAGCTTTGTATTTCCTTTACCACCCGTGTAACATAGATACAATGTTTTTCATCACAATTGCGAGGAAATGAAATAAAATCAGACAAAAGATCATATTTTTAACTTATTAGCGGCAGACTACATCATTGTCTGTGACTTACCACAGATAATGTCAAACGTGTTCGGAGTCCGATTCTAGTGACATATGAGATCAATAGTTTATTATGCGAGATTTTTAGGAAATAGTATTCAACTGACATTTCATCTCGAATGAAACTTCATATCGAATGGCACAAGAATTGGGGTCCTGACGTATTGTGATAGTTTGAGTCCACGTATAATATTTAAAAAAAAAGCTATTACGCACTTAAGTAACGTAATGGTAAAAAAAAGGCCCGCGGGTATTATTTTGGATTTACGGTCGATTTTTCTAGCATGTTAGGACACTATTTACGAGCAAGTGTGATGAAAAACATCTTAAGTGTTGTTTGCATATTATAGGTATAACCACGCGCAGACTAAGATGAAAAACCGGATTTCCCCTTTGCTTTGTAAAAGATGAAGAAGATATTTCTTTTTCTGAGCTTTTTCCACCTCAAGGTTAGGTAATCTTATCCGGAAAATTCCAGGCTAGCTTAGCAAAGAAAATGGTAAGTGAAATATGACATTATGAAGAAACTTTTCTAATACAAAATTCTTTCGCGACAGTCTGGGTGACATGACGAAAACCTACTAAGTAATGGTATGTGAATGTTGACGTCTGGAGTTTGCTAAGTAAAGATGAAAAAAGTTCAAAAAATATTGACGTGGGACCTATAAAAATGACATTGAGGAAGCAGGCAAAATTTCAAAGCATGTGACACACCCTGTGGTCCTAAACAAAATACAAGACAAAAAACTTAATTGTACCTACACCAAACAAAAACAATACAGATTGTCAGTTTTCGAAAATCGTTTACAACGGAACTATCGCCTAACTTTGACATGTTAAGTATATGGTTTTATTGAAGTCCCAGGGTCTCTATTCAAGGCGCTACAAACCATATCGTTTTTGACCTGTTATCTTATTGTGCAACGTGATTTAAAAGCCGCTTCCCAGTCCTATTGAAAGATACATGATCTGAAGAATTAAACGAAATAAGAAATAACACTTTGTCGTATTTATATTGCTTTCTCCGATAAAATACTTTGTGGTTTGATTATTCACTGCATCTGTGTCTCTGTCTGCTGCAGACAGAGCAATCTATAACTTGGGCTATAAAGTCTACAATGGTATACCCGTTTCCAAAAATACTATTGCAAACAAGACTGGTTTCGTTACCAATTTAAAAAAGGTTTTGACGTACCAGGCATGAAAAAATAGTATTAATACCAGGGCACATTAATTTACCTAGTCCCAAACTAAGCTCTAGTTTTGTACTATGGGTACCTATGTACCAGACCAAAAAACATATTTAAATAGAAATACATGCTTAAATACATACAACTAACTACTTAAAAAGTCGAATAATCTAGTGCTCTTGATACGAGTATAAGTAGTACAATTAAATTATCATATAGAGTATATCCAACGTCCATCATAGGTTTAACTGTCGTTAATTAAATAACTTAGATAACTCCAACAGAAAGATAATTCGGTCAGTTAGTTTAATAAAATTCATAACGAGACTAAACGGTACAGGTCTTATCAATTTTTTGCGCGGCACAGTTGCATTCTCGAATAATCTATTACTTCCGAGTGTCGCAAATATCGGCATCCATAATAGTCACTAGGCGGCTACTGGATGACAAACACGTGTGTAGCAGTGGATTATTGTCAAGTGTGCTTAAATAATTGTGATTTGAAGTATTGTGTTACAGAATAATAATTGAAACAGAATTACGAGTAAGTATTGTTCATTATTATAATATGAATATTAATGTTTTACACCGAGAAAAAGTCACAAGCTTAATAATAGTTAAAAGTTATCATATAGAGTCCTTTAGCGTGCCATGTGCTACTCGGCATTTTAACATAATCAAATGACGTAAGACAACCACAGTTTGATTATAATATTAAATTTGTTTGAGATTGAATTACATTTGCTAGTGCAATTGAGAAGATTAAACAATGAGTCATCGAAAGAATATGTGCGCCTAGTGATTTTGCCCCAATAAGTAAAATGTAACCATTGAATAATTGAAAGTTTACCATTAATAATGTATCGTCCAAGGACCATTTGCAGTATAGAAATTGAAATTAAATTGATGTTACTTCATTAATTTTATGTTATATCAATTTCAGGATCATGAGTAGGTTGAGAGAAATCCCCGGTTACAACAGAACTAACCGACAGAATATGAATGTAATACATCTCCCGGAAACTTTTCCACCATTGGCGGAGGTGGATGAGGTAAATTGTTTATGTTAACTTATCTAATAAAATTTCGATAATTCCATGTTTTGGTTTAATATAAAAAAAATCTAAAGAAAAAACAAAAAAATGTCTAAATTAAATTGTATATATTTCTAACATATTGTGTACATAATATTTGCAGATAACTCTGGTGGATCACAATGGCAGAGCATATGCAATCAGGATATTGACAAATAGGAATGAGCCTGCAGCAGGTATAAAATTATATTACAAATTATTTATTGTATAAAACATATTAAGAAGTGTAGAGCTTTTTTTTTGGCAAAATATAAGTAAGCACAGTGTCCTTGTCATAGCCAAGCGCATAGTGCGCTGGGTTCGAATCCCGGGTTTGCCCAATTTTAACTACGACGAGCGGGAATTTATTAGATAGTATATAATATGTAGAGTAGCCCAGGGCGCCTTTTTGATTATTTTACTATGGGTTTTAGGGACTGTCCTGTCCCAGGGCTGCCTTAGTGACATGCTCACCATTGCATTGTTAATTAAACTACGGGCAGGCCTTCAAGCCCACACTTCTATTCGCTAGTGTTTGGTCCGAAATGAGGTCGGACTTGTGGTGGCGGCTCGGTTAGGGTCTGTACATGGACAACTTGTCACGTGCGGATGCGCCGAGGGCTAGGTTTATCTGTGTATGTCAGTTAGCCTGATTTTGGGTGAGGCTAGAAGTTGTTCTTTCTCATTCGAGGGTGGGCCCATATTGAAGTTAGTATACCGGGTGTCCCGCGGCTATGCCACATGAAGGGAAAGTACCTTAAATATGGCGCGTAGGGGACTTTGCTATTTAGAAACTTTATTTTATTTTTAAAAGTAAATAATATTGCTTTCAAAGATTTAAAAAAAAAACTTCAGTTTTTGCAAATATTTTACATACTAAGTAATAAATTTTCTAGTAGGTACCTAACTTAAATGTAAAATTTCACAGTGTTCCTTTATTTTTAGATACAATGTTACTTGGAGGGTTTTTTTTCTTATCAGTTACCCTTTTCTCTATCATAAAAATACAGAATGCTTTTTTTCATATTTGGTCTGTTCGATTCCCAGGCTCAGCAAGCTGCTTTTCAAAAATCTTTGAATGCAGTCTTACTTACTTTTTAAAATAAAGCAAAATCCTCTATCTACAATATTTAAGGTACTTCCCTTCATGTTGCATAGTCGTGGGACGCCCTGTAGAGTGATAACGATTTTTTTTCAGATACATTGGACGATGGGATTGCATGTGAAAGCTTATCAATCGACTTGAAGGATCTTAAGGATATTTTCATGATATTGACCGATGATCAACGTAACATCATCATGCACATATACTATATGTATGAGAATAACATAAAAATGATCGATATAGATGATTCTGGTGAAGTATGTGAAGAAAATCCAAAGATTATACTGCAGGGACCAGCGGGTTCTGGAAAGAGTACTATTATTAATTTCATTGAGAAATTAATAACGTGGGAGGAAAATAAATCATCTGAGGCTCCGGAAAAAATGAAAGTTATAAAATGCGCATTTACCGGGAAAGCTGCATCAAACATTGATGGTTTAACATTGCATTACATGCTTTCGATCTCTATTTACAGAACAAGAAGTCTAGCTAAAAAACGCCTTAATGAAAAAAAAGAAATGTTAGACAATTCTGTATTTTTTATTTGTGATGAAATATCCATGGTTGGTGAAAAATTAATGAAGTCAGTGAACATGCGGTTACAGCAAATATTTGAAAATGATAAATTATATGGGGATAGGTTTGTTTTGTTAGTCGGCGATTTATATCAAATTGATCCGATACAACAAAAAACTATATATCCAAATTCACCATTATGGACGTGCTGTAAGTTTTATGAATTAACTAAGATAATACGACAACAAGATGAACAATTTATCAATGCTTTAAACAATTTTCGAGATTCTAAATTGACGCAAGAAGATATTGATTTATTGAGATCACGAGAAATACAAGATGTTAATCAAGTTCCAGATTCCGTTATTCATTTGTATAACCTAAACGATCCTGTTGATGAGTTTAATATTTCAAAAATAGACAAATCGAATGAATATGAAGAAATCGTCAATGCCATTGACGATAGTGAAAAATGGGTGCCGGCTAATCTACGAGTGAAGATTGGTATTCGATACATGATTACAAAAAATATTGATGTAGGTGATGGTTTGGCAAATGGTACAACCGGAATCGTAAAAGGATTTGATTATGATAAAAATGATCGTGTATTTGTGATTTGGATGGATTTTAATTCCAACGTAACAGGTAAAAAAACCCGATTAGATTACTTTAAAAAACATGCTAAGCCTGGTTTTGAAAATTGGGTTCCCATTCACCGATCAAGTGTTTTAGTTAAATTGAAAATTGATCCAAAAGTTACGCGAACATTCGGTAATATGTTTCCACTGAAAGCAGCAGAAGCAATAACAGTACACAAGAGCCAAGGTCAAACGTATCCCGAAGGCGTGTGTGTACATATCACCAACCATCCAAGAGACCAATTACGCTATAATAAGAGTTTGCAGTATGTTGCATTAACTCGTGTTAAACGGCTTGAAGATTTATACATTATTGGAAATTTAAATTTTGCCGTCAAACAGAGCGAGAATTTTATCAAGAAAAGAAATGAATTAGACCGACTGCGAACTGAAAGAAAATTAAAATTGGCGTATGAGACATTTGAAGATAACGAAGATGACGTCATTATATTTTTGAATACCGGGTTAACTTTTAATGAGCATTATCAATTTATTACTACTGACAAGTGGTACGGTAATGGATCGCTATTGATTTTTACTGAATCAAATACTACTGGATTGGATGAAATTGAGATACCGAATTTTGAGATTGTGTATCGGTCTGACCAAGAGACTGTGTTAAGATCAGGTGGAGGAATACTTTGCTATAAAGAAGCAAGTAAATCTGTGGAAGTTATCAGCTCTATGAAAGATGACGACAATAAAACTCATCTGACCTTGTTATTGTATGAAAATTATTTGTATATTGTAACTGGTGTTAAAGGACTCTTGAATGATGATGATTTTACTCGGGCAATTGTTGAGTTTATTGTTCAGTATGTACGTGAAGAAAAGTGTATTTTTTTCATTGGAAATTTTAATCCAAACACAGCACCGTTGGCTGAGATTCTCAACGATATGAATATTAGGAAACATTTATCATGCAACATATCTGATACAAATGAAGATAGTCAATGTGACATGGTATTCACACGAAATTATAACATTGGGCCGGACCACGTTGGATCTTACGTATACATTCCATCATCTCATAAACCCATTTATGTTAAGTTACCCCCAAAGTCTGAATTGGTGAAAAAACAGGGTGAGAATTACTCTCTGGATGACGAGAAACCTGGTACATCAAATCAACATGGCGCACAGGAATCAATGGAAGTAGAATAAATCTGAATTACTCATAAATATTATCTCGTTACATTGAAATGTCATTAAATTTAATTGAAACAAAAAACAAAAACATTTACTTTATTTATCAATATTTCTAAACTAATGTAAGACCACTAGTTTGTAATGTGTCCTAGTAAATACTATATTATTTCATTGTATCCGCAAATTTAAAATAAAGTCAAATTTATTAACAAAGACTTTTATTTATAATTCACAGTTTTAGATTTATTTCTGCTCACAATCAACATACAGAAAAAAATCTAGATTTTTTATACATGCATAAATAAACTTAACACTATAAGCACATCACGATAATATAGGACAAGCAAATGTCTTCAATTGGTCACAATTTATTGAACTTCCGGCAATCTGTACTATACGGTTTTAAACTTGACTTGAGGTCAATTTCCGATTTCACGAGATACAATGGAAGCAAGTGATAACCAGATACCGACATACCATGAGTCATGACTCATGAGTTATCTGAATGAGTCAGCTGACCTTTCTAGACCTCTTCCTGTAATTATCTACTTTTGTTATCTTAATGTGAACACATTAGCAAAAAAAAGTATACGATAATAAGATCCCAGCATTGAATTACAATTTTTGGTATGCATTTGTGTAAAACTCACGGTATAATCATGGTATAAAGTAAGTAGATTAATAGTTCTAAACTACACCGTATTTATTTGGTATAATTTTAGTTGAATCTGTTAGCTCGTCAATAAATACTACATACATACATACATTAAATCACACCTGTTTCCCAGAGGAGTAGGCAGAGAACACTTCTTTCCACTTGCTACGATCTTGACAGATTTCTTTCGCTTCTTCCACATTCATACATCGAGTCATACACGCACTTCGGTTTCGGGTACTTAAGACTCGGCCCTTTTCCAGTTTTCTCCGATTTTACTCAAAAAAGCACGTCTAGGGCGGCGCCTTCCGACCCGTCCACTCACTTTCGATCTGTATATCTCTTTCGTCAATCTTCTTTTATCCATCCTTTCCAAATGACCGAACCATCGAAGCATGCCCTTTTCAATTTTAGTCCCTGTTCTTTAATTCCACATTTATCTCTGACTTTTTCATTTCTTACTATATCAATCAGTTTCACACCACACATACTACGCAAAGAGCGCATTTCAACTGCATTTACACGACTTTTATGCTTGTCCTGCCACACCCAACATTCACTACCATACATCAGGGTAGGGGCCAGCACTCCATTGTGAACAGCCAGTAAATAAATAGTAATATAATGAAACGATTGTAATTGCCAGTCTCAATGTAACAGGAGTGATTACGTATATTAAAGCACTGATATAATGATGAGCTCAATATCCATACTAGTAATATTTTAATTATTGTGCAACTAGCTTTCGCCTGCTGCTCCGTACACGTAGAAGTCGTCGGTGACGTGTGTGACAAGCACACTTTAACTTTTCAAACGACTTCAAAAAAAGCGGTTTTAACCGGTTTGTCCGCGTAGATTTCGTTTACCTTGATTCCCTTGGAAATTTTCAAATTTCCGTGTTGATAAGTAATCCATAGCTATCTTTACACCAAATTTCATCCAAATCCGTGCAGCCGTTGCAGCAAACGAACACAAAAAAATGCATGTAGGATATAGTAGGATAAGGAAAGTAAGGATAGGGATAGTAAGGATTATTGGACTGTAAAATAACATTTACCTGTACGTACACAAAACCATGAAGTTTCTAAATAGTCATAATGTTGACAGCAGTGACGCTATGCTGTTATTACTATTCTTGCACACGCAACAAAAAAAAAATTGTTTTACTGTTTATCAGGATTGACTTCTTCTGCCTAGTACTATAGTTCAACTCAACTATATTAAACATCTAAAAACTCTACGTATTTCTATCTAAACAGTACCTATATTGAAACAAATAAAGCTGAAAAAATCTCAGATTGCGTAACAAACGTCGGATTGTTGTCGATGAAAATAATAATAAAGAGCGAACCATCGCCATTCGCACAAAACGAGCTCAAAGGCTGAATGCTTAGGGCGCAATTACAGATACAGGGCTGTGTGAGGGGTCTTTATTAACCTAACGACTGTAATATGAAAGATAGCGAGAACTTCAGTACCCTTACCATGAGTTACAAATACCGGTTAACTGGGGTTATTTTGATTTACGGGGTAACATTGCTCACCCTTAAAACGATAACAATTTTAGTGGTAATCTTCTTAAATTATTTAAATAATGGTATAACTGTATAAGTAGCTTGCTCCTGATGAAACATTTAATAGAATAATTGAATATTAAAACTAGTTTTTGGGGTGGGCAATGTTACCCCGTAAATCAAAGTAACCCCAGTTGACGGTACTGTAATCGCTAGCGAGTCGAATGCTCTGTCCCTCAGTGTTTTCTTATAGAGGGACAAAGCATTCGACTCGCTAGCGGGTAGAATGCTCTGTCCCTCAGTGTTTTCTTATAGAGGGACAAAGCATTCGACTCGCTAGCGGGTACGGTAATTGTAACTCATGGTAAGGGTGTATGCGAAACGAAATATTCGAAACTTAGTTGTTTCATTCTTTATCGTTCTCTATAGTCACCAGCATTTTATTGCATGAAGGAAAATGAGCACACGAGTCACCTGCGCTTCTATTCTAGGCGGGGAAACTCAAATCATATTTGAGTATGGTATTGTTTTTAACACGCCATTACTGTCAAGTAGGTACGTAAGAGTTATCAAAAACAGGTCAAAAATGATATGGTTTTTACAGTGTTGAACACAGGCCCTGATGGTTTGTGTGATCTTAGACCCATAGACAAAATTGTATTCGCAATACTGCCATAGCTATATGTAAAGTATGTACCTAATAGAGAGGTGTCCGATATTTTGTATTTAAATCAAATGCTGGATAATATATTTTTTGCTAGCGAAGTACCCGAAACCGACGTGCTTGTAACTATGAATGTGAAGCGAAATAAATTTGTCAAGATCGTAGCAAATGAAAAGACGTGGTCTCTGCCTACCCCTCTGGGAAACAGGCGTGATTTAATGTATGTATGTATGCTAGCGATAGTACTAACGATCATTTTCCTTTTGATAGCCCTCGCTCTTTTCAATGGAGTAGTCGTTCAATGCTTTCTTCCATTTATTTAACCCCCGACGTGAAAAGCGGAGTGTTATAGGTTTAACGTGTGTATCAAAGCGTGTGTGTGTCTGTTGGTATGTCCCAAACAGACCGATACGGACGATTCTCTAATGTAACTCAGCACCAAACTACTTTTAATATACTCGTACAATTCGTTTATGATCGTTCTTTTTTGAGACAGTTTATTTGTATTTGTAATAACCTACTTTGAGCATGGTCTGATATGCTCTTTGCCCGGTTTTTTAAAGTTGCATTAGTTTTTATTAGTGCGATTATTCAAACCTTTTACATAATCCTTAGGTTCAATTCAATATTTCATCCATCAGAACTGATAATAAGGTAACCAATATTAACAGTTATAACACAGGTTATAAGTTAAATAACAGTTATAAGTAAGTATGAGTTTTGAAAAAAATTTAACACACTCAAGTTTTTTCTCTAACAAATATAACCCGCAAATCAGCTTAAAGAACAAAGGACTTCACGTATTATTCATAATTCTGGAAAATGGAACGTTCAATCTAAAGTATTCATGTGTGGTTACATAAATATAATGAAGGGCCCGCGTCTAAGCTAGTTCGTGTTGATTTATTTGCCAAATCTAAAAGAATATAACGTTTTCGAGGTGATATTTATGTTTCACCTGCCGAGGGCTGCGTGACGGGTGCTCTCAGATGTGAGTAATTTGCTGTACTGCTCACGTGTACAACTCATTTTGTTTTTGAATTATGAGTAGATTGTCTTTTGTTTGAATATTTATTGCTAACGCGTGATCAACCTAACAAACAGCGCTAACACGTAACTGCCATGTATTTTAATATTTACGACAAGAGGCCCATATCTAGTCTCGATGCTGAATTCTAGACAGTGAACGGGGCGGAGATATAATTTGCTATAGCGCTGTCCTTTTCACTGCTTGGCACTTGACAGGTTTTGACGCTTTGTTACGCGGTCTAAGTAAAAAAGGTTAAAGATAAAATACATTTATTAAGTAAGTAGGCCGTACTGGCACTTTTACACGTCAAGAATCTACCAGCGATTCCAGTTCCGACTCCGACTAACCAAATTTTTAAACTCCGATTACAGCTTTGGTTCCGATAAAACCACCCCCGTAACATCCCCATTGTTACCGCATTAGTCTTCTAATAAAAACTCTGAACCATTCCAGACTTAATAATGGTAAGTACCCATAATGGGCTGAATTGTATGATTATTTAAAATGATTTTAACTTTAATGTGAAGTACAATAAAGGCCAAATTCCAACCACGACATAAAGTGCCAAATAATTAACTTTTTATGAAATATGGGGAAAATATTGGATATACAATAATACTGCTGTTTTAGATAAAACCTTTTCATGTGAGACAGTCTTTTAACCCCTGGTGTCCCAAGCCACGCGCGCTCAAATACCACTGTTTCCCACGGCTTTTTAAGATACCGACCGCGCTGAGGACTTGATTTGCTTTATACGCTCTATACACTTCCTCGTACACTTTTTATACATAGAGTTGTATATTTTTGGAAAGACGGAAATGTAATCTACATTATTATTTCAAAAGTTTAGCGGTATAATACATAATTTATTGTATGTAGCCAAATGATTTTAGAGAAAAATTAAACTGAGGCAGTTTTCCGAAAACATGCTCATTAATAAAAAAATTACACGACAAACGTGTTTTTTTTTTAATTTTCTATTTCTTTATGATATACTTATTCTAAAAAAAAAACATACAAAATACGGTATACCACATAAATCAAAAAGATATGTGCATGTTAACTTGAAAGGAAAGCATTGCGAAGCAATTTTGCATGCGCTGTGAGTCAGTCATAGTCATATTTATTTATTTTTCGTTGAAGTGTTATAATTGGTTGATGTCAGTTTGTAGCTAATTTCACACTGAATCGATTGATATACGATTAATGGGAATTTATGCATTAATTTGAAAGACAGAGGACAGAAAATCGAATCATGACGTGGTGGCAAGCATGACTGCCGGTGGGACACATCGCTTTTTTGGGCCGGCAGGTATGACTGCCGGCGGGACACAAGGGGTTAAGGCTTGCTTTTTAATTCCCTACTTATTAACTCAACTGTAAACATTTCGAGATTAAAGAAAAATTACAAATACCATTTATCCTTGATATTTTGTGCGGATTATGTTGAAATTTCTTCTTTTTATGTTCAGAAATTTCAATTTTTGAGCCACTTAAAAACCATGTCACAGCCAATGATTAATTTTGACCTCAATTCTTTTTCCTGACTTTACTTTGGGTTCTATGGCAGCTTAACGATTAAAATGGTTTGCACGTGACCAAGAACGATAACAGAATCATGTCGTAAATTATTACATTAATTTATTGCAACACAGCACAATAAAATACAAAACAAACTTTATAAAACACAAAAAAAAACAACACAAAGAAAAGTAAACTTTACTTACAGGTATACAACCTCACTCTTCTTCTCTCTTCTACTGAATGCTTCTTCTTTTTCGGGTCTTACTGCTAAATAGCGATCTCATCCACTCCATCCTCTTTCATCTTGCTGCCTGACTAACCCGCTTTAGAAGTCAAACCAAATGTTACTACTATACACATACACATTTACTACCACACTCAGATACGTCAATTAAATTTAAAGCTTGATTAAAGTTGCCACTGTCACATTCTTTGCTATAGCAATAGAATAAGACAACACGTCACTAAACAAGCATTACATTTAATTGACGTCTCTGAGTGCAGCAGTTAAAGTTCAAATTTTAAATAAACAGATACTAAATAAATATCATTATTAATTCATATAACATTATACACAAGTAAGTAAAGTTATAAAATAAATTTTCAGACGTTCCTGTTTAACAATTCAGTAAATCCTAATGTTTGATAGTTAACATTTAAATTTTATGCAAGTAGGTTACACGGCTTAATAATGTAGGTTATCTTAAGGCAGTTAATCTCGGGGTAAGCCGGTGATAAATGCGGTAAACTTTGCCCCAAAATGTGAAAACGTAAGGGTTGTTTGCCCATATTTGCGGCGAGTGAGGCATCAACGCTGTAAAGACAAATATGGTTAGCTAGAAATAATGTTTTACACTTGTTATTATTAAAATAAAGTTACTGAAATATATTTCGATGTTGATGATAATGTATTTACAAAACAGTTTGGACATAGTCGATGAAGTACATACATTTTGTTTTTTATTTCGTTGTGAAAGGAGGAGGGGTAAGGTGATTCCTTTTGTGTTACGTTGCGTTACCAAAATCTTGAAAATTACTTACTAATACAAAATGAAAAAGTATCCTTGAAAAACTTAAAAAACAAAAACAAAAATGTTTATACAAAAGTCACTTTAATGGGATTTTTTAAGTTTTAGGATTATCAACAAATTTTTAGCGTTGTTGGTAATTCTGTAGCTCTGCCTACCCCACTCTGGGAATTAAGGCGTGAAGGTATGATGATGAATTAACCATGACTTTGGTGATTTAGCTTCTTTGTTTGGCTTTTCAGAGATCATCTTGAGCTAGCCCTGTTAACTGAGACTGCTAAGAAAAAAGGTTTTTAAAAACAGGCAAATAAAGTACAAAATCATATAATATGGGTTCCATTTCTCTGTATTTAGTACGAAACCCTAAAAAAACGGGAATATCTTAAAATCCCTTTTTTTCCGGATATTCATTTGTCTGAATTTTTTGGATTAAATGCATAATTCAATTGCTATACGTAGGTAAGATTAAGTTTGATTAATAAGCGATATAAAAAAAAATAAGAAAGGGCCAGGTCAGGAGTACCCTAATCCGACGCACGTGTAATTTTGTCTGGACCGTAGCAAGTGGAAGGAAGTGGTCTTGGCCTACCCCTCCGTTTTTTATCAAAACATTACTTTTAGAATTATGAAAATTCGGAATTTTGATCAATTCGGAATTATGACTCTTCGGAATTATTTAGTGTACCCAAGAAGCACAACGTGTGGGCAGTCTAAGTACTGTAACCTTTCCTCAAGTGTCTGACCGAGCAGTTCTCCAAAATGTTAACGTTTATTATTAATTGTCGTTAAGTAAACTACGTACAAAAGTGAACTGAAGTACCTATTATTAAATTAGATTTTCGTATCGTCTTGGCAACGGCCTCAAAAAGAGATGGAAATTAATTTGCAAAGGCAATATCGTTCTATACGGCGTACACTCCACTGGATACCTAATTACGTTCAAATAAGAAAATAATGAAGAGGTATCAATTTACCTTTTCAGTTTGAGACAGCCTTTCAACATTTTGTAGAAATCAGCACTATTAAAAATATAAAATGGAGGTCTAGACTTGTCGGCGATGGGTAATTTATTTAGATACTTTTTTTTATTTATTCCTGTAATTGGTAGAGCATAATTGGTTTGTTTGTTTTGTATAATATACTTTAATAGATATTTTCTTTTTGATCGTGAATTCATGATCCTCTTTTTAACCTCACGAAAATAGTGGGGTGTTGTCAAGTTTAACGTGTGTATGTGTGTGTCTGTGTTTTTGAATTTCCGTGTATGTGCCTAGTTTTTGTGTATGAATGTGTCTGTGTGTCCCTGTGTATGTGTGTGTCCGTGTTTGTATCTGTGTCGTGAATTTCCGTGTATGTGTCTGTGTGTGTCTGTGTATGTGTGTCTGTGTATGTGCGTGACTGTGTATCTGTGTCTCTATCTGTAGCATTTAAGCTCAAAATCCCAAACGGAAGAACTACATGCGGTAAAGAATGCTAGTTTAATCGGAATGGATTTTAGTGAGTTATCTCTAATGGACAGGCATAAACAAACTTCATTATGTACTGTTTACATAAATAACTATTAGTGTCTCTAAATATGAAAATTCTTAGTCGACAAGTTTAGCTAAACGAATTCAAAACAAATGTAACAAGGCGTATATAGTCAAGCCAATTAAAGTTAGTTTTAAATCTCTGAACATTGTTATTACCAAACTTATCACAATACAACATTGAGTTCAGTTAGTTTGCTCACCTGCACACGGCTCGTAGCAACAGCTACGTCGTAGCACCCGTAGCAAAGTTACAGAACTGCGCTACGGGATTGTTCATTCATAGGGTATTTCCATGATACTGTTTCATTTGAATCACATTCAAACTTGTGTACACAGTTAGTTTGCGGTTAGTGAACCGAATAAACAATATACGGTAGCGTGTACCAGAAAAGTTTAATTAGATGTGCTTAGTTTTTGTTAACCGACTTCAAAAAAGGAGGAGATTGTGCGTACGTTCCACTGTTTTTTATACCTCCTACGTTGTAATTTGGTAACATTGTGTTCCTACCCACGCAGATGTTAATCGCTAAGGCTACGTTTGGAAGCAGACTGTGTTTCTAAAAACTATGGAGTTGGTATTTTCTTATTTAAGATACACAGCCCAGATATCCTCCATCCTCTCATTCCCGCGGGTAGGCAGAGACTACTTCCTTCCACTTGCTACGATCAACACAAACTTACTTCCCTCGCTTCCTCCACACTCATACATCTCTTCATACACGTGCAACGGTGTAGGGTATTCTTACGAGCAATATTTGACTTTTGAAGTGGGTTAAAAATAGTTACAATTACAACAATAATTAAATCTAAAATGGTTCGATACTTTATAATGTTCTTTTACACTTCGACGACCAGTTCATAGAAATAGAAATGAAGAACGATTGGTTGATTCAACTAAGCGGATAAAAAGCAAGATCGATTACGAGAAGTAAATGAGAGTAAGTTACAAGTAATACTTGTAGGTACACACCGTTGCAATTTCACTTTACACTCGTCAGTACAATTAAATAATTAACCATTTGTCTGGCTATACATACATACATACATTAAATCACGCCTGTTTCCCAGAGGGGTAGGCAGAGACCACTTCTTTCCACTTGCTACGATCTTGACAAATTTCTTTCGCTTCTTCCACATTCATACATCGAGTCATGCACGCACGTCGGTTTCGGGTACTTAAGATTCGGCCCTTTTCCAGTATTTCACCGATTTGACTCGAAAAAGTACGCCTAGGGCGGCCCCTTCCGACCCGTCCACTCACTATCGATGTGTATATCTCTTTCGTCAATCTTCTTTCATCCATCCTTTCCAAATGACCGAACCATCGAAGCATGCCCTTTTCAATCTTAGTCAATACATCTTCTTTTATTCCACATTTCTCTCTGACTTTTTCATTCCTTACTCTATCAATCAGTTTCACACCACACATACTACGCAAAGAGCGCATTTCAACGGCATTTACACGACTTTTATGCTTGTCCTGCCACACCCAACATTCACTACCATACATCAGGGTAGGGGCCAGCACTCCATTGTGAACAGCCAGTCGGGCTTTTTGTGAAATGCCCTGTCTGCTCACAAAGGAGTACAGGGCCCCATTGATTTGATTCCCCGCATTCACCCTCCTCTCGATATCCTTCTCACACTTACCATCTCTTGTAAACACACTTCCCAGGTACACAAATTCGCTCACTTGTTCTACTAATTCACCATTTATATTAATCACGCACTCAGTCATCTCCTCGTCCTTCTCTATCACCATGACCTTGGTCTTGGCAACATTTACTCTCATCCCCTTTCGCTTAAATCCCTCATTCATCACTGTCACCATCTCCTGCAACTCAAGTACCGATGAGGCAAGTATAACTTGATCATCGGCATATAAGAGGCATTTGATTAGCAACTCTTGCATACGCAAACCCTTATCATACTCTTTCAGATCTCGCATACAACTGTCCATGAATAAATTGAACAGCCACGGTGAGGC
The DNA here is from genome assembly GCA_963966035.1 of Acleris laterana. Taxonomy (NCBI): domain Eukaryota; kingdom Metazoa; phylum Arthropoda; class Insecta; order Lepidoptera; family Tortricidae; genus Acleris; species Acleris laterana. Next base: position 12,260,515 of record OZ014455.1, read on the forward strand.
AACACAGCCCTGTCTAACACCTTTAGAGATATTAAACCAGGCCGAGTATGCCCCATTGATCCTGACACAGGCTCTGGAGCCCTCATAAAGGGACCTCAAAGCCTGCACCAGGTTGCTGCTCACTCCATACATAGACAGCACCGTCCACAACTCCTTTCTATCTACCCTATCATAGGCCTTTTCCAGGTCCACAAAAGCACATATCTATATTGTCTGGCTATGTTTTTTTATAATTCGGAACGCTTACTGCCTAATACAAATTGATCGAACATTCTTATATTTAAAAGCAAATTACAAGCTTCCACCCACACGTTCACTTAAAGAATAACATGCAGAGTCTCGAATTAAATATGTAAACCATAATTAATTTAGTTTTAAACAGTCAAAAGAAGCTTTAACCACAATAGTCATGAGTTCAGATTCTCAAAAAACAAGCAGATAAGAAAACAAAGAATACAATGATGGAAAAATAAAGATGCGAAAACACAATTAAAATGTGCGTGTGTAGTACAATACGAACATTATTTTAATGTAGTAATATTTTTGACAGAGAGAGTGCTATTATAAAAGAGATCTATTCGCGAGTCAGAATTCAATTCATTGAACATTTTAGTAGTGGAGTACTGTTATGGGCCAGTACTTTAATGAATGTCTTACAGTATTCGTCGGGTACACGGACGCTACTCGAGAAGTCTTCGACCCCATCGGCCATCTGTTCTGTAATATGGCTATGGTTGCATGAAACCGATGGATGCAAGCGGCGAAGGAGTGGTCCTTTCGGCAAACCTTCGGAGTGGCCTAAATCCAGCAGTGGACGTCACTCGGCTGAAATGGCGACGATCATGATGAGTATATACTCAAATGTAATTCATGAATGAAAATATGAAGTCCGTACCTCGAGACTGACGTATCGTTATCGAGATATTAATTGGCGATCGATATTTTGTACTAAAATTCGATAGCAAGTTTACATAAATGTGACTTCCGTATACCATTTTTTTTTTTACTGGAGCGTGACTGCTTGAAATGAAAACACTACAATAGGTATTCTTTAGTAGGTGGAAGTCCTCAAGCGTGATATTTTAATGGCTTGGCCGTGTAAAACATCAAATACACATCCGTATTCCGTACGTTAATGATTATTACGTATCTAGATACGTATAAAAAGCAACCTTGGAAAACCCGACCAGAGGCCCAAACCAAGATGAATTACGCTAACTAGCGTTTCTATTTATATCGTTTTTAAACCAATCGCGTCACTGCTAAATCACGTTACTCTTCGTATCATGTGATCTACTAGTGATGCGATTGGTTTAAAAACGAAACGATAGAAACACTAGTTAGCGTAATTTCTCTGATTGTTTGATATTGTCGTCTATGTATTAAAAGTTATCCACGTTTGATTACTTTGATTCAATGCTCACTGCCATACCTAATACAAATCTGACAACAACGCATTCAAATCCATCAAGCCTCAAGTCTCAAGTCACAGATCTGATGGGCCCATTCAGATGCACTTCGACCCTTTTAGGATCTTTTGTGCAATTACCCTCTTACACACTCAGCTGAGCGAATGTGCTTTACTCACGATCTTTTTCCTTCACCGTAAGAGCATCGGATAATGCATTTAAAAGTTAGAAAAACTCATTGGTGACCCCGGGGGTTCGAACTCGGTACCTTACGATCACGAGTAGACCCCCTAAGCTACTAGGCCACCTACGCGTTTTCTCGAAAAACATTATCCTACCTCCGACGAAGTCAGGAAAAACAACAAAAGTTGACGTAAACACAAAATATAAAGAAAATATAAAAACATAAAAGATGTTCTTTCAGTAAAGGTATTTTGTGGCGAGGTTAGGTGAAGTGGGAGGCAGAGGTATTAAAAGATGAACACGTCCATTAGGTACAGTGATTTAATGAGACTGCTCTTACATGTAACGCTTATAGTGATACTTGTATGCTATGCTTATATCTACTTATGAGTACCGCACTACATCACGGGGGTTTTTTTAAAAAAAAAAAAAACGTTTTTTTTTTTTTTTTTTTTAATTATTCTGAAATAAACAATTTCGTTCTATTTTTGTGTATTGTTTCAATTTTACCTTTGTTAATTATTTTTACATTCGGACTAACTTCTTCAAGCACTACAAAAGGTCCGTTATATAATTTTTCCAACTTTTTTCCTGTCTCATTTTTTACTAATACTAAGTCATCCTTTTTGTATGTAGTAGGATGTACATATCTATCGTAATATTTCTTATTAACTAACTTACTGTTAACTAAATGCGCTCGAGCATCTCTCTGCGCAAGTTGTAATCTATACCTTAGTGCTAACATATAATTATCAGAATTATACAGTGGATCCACTCTATCACTTAAATTACTTGGTAAACTACATTTCTTTCCGAAGACAAGTTCGAAAGGAGTATATTTAGTCGAAGTATGTACTGTTGTATTGTATGTAAAACACCAAAACGGTAGCCAATGGCTCCACGTTTCTGTATGTTCGTCACAATTTATACGTAAAAATGCAGTAAGATGCTTATGCATGTTTTCTATCGCGCCAAGAGACTGATGATGGTAAGCGGTGGAAAGTATTTTTTTTATTTGTAATAGTTTACAAACCTCCTTCATTGTTGACGACGTGAACTCGGTCCCTCGGTCTGTTGCTATCACCTTGAGTATACCATATCTTAGTATGAAATTATTTACCAATGCTCGTGCGACGGTGACTGTGTCCTTGCTGCGTAGTGGATAGGCCTCGATATACTTACTTAGTTCGCACTGAACTGTTAGGATGTAGCTAAACCCTTCCATATCTGTTTGTAATGGTCCTACAATGTCTAGGAAAATTTTTTCAAATGATGTTTCGGCTGTCGTAGTTATTTCCATTGGTTCCTTAACTGTTGATGAATATTTCATAAATTGACATTTACTACATTTTTTAACAAAATCTTTTACGTCTTGCTCGAGTTTTGGCCAGAAATATTTACTTTTGATATTACTTATCATTCTTCTTATACCGGCATGTCCACTGGTCGGTAATAAGTGATAGTCATTTAATATAATTCTTTTTTCTTTATCGTTTATAACTCTTTTTATATTCCTAAGAATATTTACTCGTGGTCCGGACCACTTTTCTCTTTTATTTATTTCTTCACATAAATTATTTATGAATAACGCGTTATTTTCTGTTTTTATTATACATATCTCTTCTACATTTATTAATACACAGAAATCACTTAACATATTCGCAAAAACGGCTCGCGTGTAATACGACATATAGTCAAGGTTAATGTATATAATAGACTTGCTTTGTATATACGAAAAACATTTCTTCTCTATACTAACTTCTTTATTTCTTTTTAATTTGATTAAATCTTTTCCTTTTATAAAATCTATTTCGACGAATTCACTAGGTTTTCTTAATATTTCCGCGATTTTTGGTTGATCAGACCTCAAATCAGTGGCTATACTAAAATCCGTAGTTTTGTCTAAACTTTCTTCTGTAATTTTCCTACTTTGTGCTCTAGTCAATACTAAAATTGTCTCACTCATATTTTTTAATTCATCCGTAGTGATGGTCACCCTACTCAATGCGTCTGCTACGTTATCTGATCCCTTTATGTAAACAACTTTGTAGTCATATTCTTCAAGTTGCAATCTAAATTTAATTAGTCTACTCGATGGATCCTTCATGCTAAATAAATATATTAATGGTTTATGATCTGTCATAATAGTGAATGTTTTTCCAAATAAGTAAGGTCTAAAATACTTGACACTCCATACTATTGCCAATAGCTCTTTTTGTATAATTGGATAATTTAATTCCGCCTTATTGAGTGGTCTGCTTGCATATGCGATGGGTAATTTATCTTTGTTACATAATATTGATCCTATCGCTTTTCCCGAAGCGTCTGTTTGTAGTATGAACTCGTTGTCAGTTGAAAAATCTGGGTACTGTAAAATTGGTGGGTTCATTAACTTTTCTTTTAAACATTGAAATGCTGTTTTACAATCATCTGTCCAATTGAAATTTTCTCCTTTTCTACATAATTTATTTAATGGTAATGTTATTGTTGCAAATGATGGAATAAATTTCCTATAGTAGTTACAGAATGCTACGAAACGTCGGACTTCGTCCGTGTTTGTCGGTTCCGGATAATGTTGTAAAGCTTTGGTTTTCTCTGGATCGGGAAGAACTCCTTGTGCTGAAACTATGTGTCCTAAATATAATAGTTGTTTTTTCATAAATTCGCATTTGTGGGGGTTTATTTTTAAATTTACTTTCCGTAGACGCTCTAATACGTCAATTAAGTTTGTATTGTGTTGATTTATATTTCGACCAAAAACTACTAAATCGTCCATGTAAATGAAACATTTCTCATATGACAACCCTGACATTGCTATAGACATGACTCGTGAAAAAGCACTCGGACTTATCTTGAGCCCCATTGGGAGTCGTTTCATCTGATATTGACCTGTACTAGTTGTGAATGCTGTTATATTTCTACTATCGGTATTTAAAGCTGTCTGGTAGTATGATTGTTGCAAGTCGAGATGACTGAAATATACTGCTCCAGATAAGGAATCTAAAATTTCAACAATGTTAGGTAGAGGGAATTTGTCGTCCTGAATGACAGTATTTACTTTTCGGTAATCAATGACTAACCTCCATTTTTTTGTGTTATCTCCTGTCTTTTTAGGTACTAAGAGTATTGGGCTGTTCCAATCACTGTTTGTGGGTTCAATTATATCTTCCTCTAACATACTTTTGACCTGCTTACTAATTTCTGGTTTCATGTTACCTGGTAAACGGTATGGTTTTACATATATTGGTTTTGTGTTAGGTTTTACGGTGATATTTTGACTCAATATATTTGTAGTTTCTAATTTATCTCCTTCCAAGTAAAAGACATCCGCGTATTTTACGCAAACTGATTCAATAAGGTTTTTCTCGGTTGCATTTAAATGATTCAACTTTAATGTGTTTAATAAACGTGTAACTCTATCTACCCCAGTCTCATATTTGCAGAAATGACAAATTTCGTAATCATTTATTGTGGTTAATTCCGGTGTGAAAATAGGTAATTTTACATCTTTTTCGTTAGTATTTAATATTTTGATTGGTATTCTGCCATTTTTTACTTTTACTATACTTCCTGCCAAAAATATATTTTTACATAAGTCCTTTGCTTCTACCACATATTCATTTCCTACTTGTAGTGATTCATCTACCTTTATTAAATGTAATGATTCGCTTCGCGCCGGTAGCGATAAATGTGTTTCACTATCGCTACCTCTGTGAATTTGTACCACACACTCTTGTTCCCCAGAATGCAAAGTTAGCAAGTTCGACTGTAAGTCGACGTTTGCGTTATAAGTTCTCATGAAATCTAACCCGATGATACCGTCTGCATGACATGGCATGTCATCTAATACATGGAACTTGTGTGGGAACGTTATGTCGGTATCTGTTTGTAATGCTAACCATGTTATGTTCTTGCAAATTATTTCACCTCCTATACCTCTTATGGGCGTATTATTTTCATACAATGTTAAATTATTGGGCACTTTATCTATATGTATGACAGATAGGGTTGCTCCTGTATCTACTAGAAATGTTACGTTATGTCCTTGTATTTTAAATATTATGTAATCTAAACCGTCACATGTTAATATTTTAGGGACGAAAAAATTCTAATAAATTTGGTTCATCTCTATTTACCTGAGTCTCGTTTGTGGTCTCCGACGGACCAGAGGTCATAGCTGTGTACATGTTATGTCGATGTCCACGTGTTCCTCTTGTGCCACGGTTTCGGTTAGAGTAGTAACTCGATGTGCCACGAGGTGCGCCAGCCTGCATGTAACTCGCAGGTGCTGAGTACCTAGAGTAATTACTTTGAAAATTACCTTGGCCTCTGTTGTAGTTGTTAGGTGTCCAATTGGTCCGGGAACCTCTTCCTCGATAGGTCTGCCAGTTGTTTCCTCGACGTGGATACCATTGTGGACGGAATCCCCTTGTATGTTGATTTCCTCGTCTCATATTCATTACCACGGGCATGGGCTGGGTGGGTTCTTCATCTCGTGCTGCCTGAACCGCTTCCTTTAGCTCCTTGTAGTTGCGCGCCGCTATTATGGTACCTAAACGGCGATTTCGTAGACCATCTGCAAACTTTTTAATTGCTAGACTTTCGTTTATTGGTCTCAAGATTTCGCATGCTGCGGTATTATGACCCGCTTGCGTTATCGTGAGATTTGTAAACAACTCTTCTATTGTATTGCCAAATTCTGTAACTGTCTGATTATTTTGTGTAATGTTATTTAACTGTATTAACAATGAATTTGCTGATTTTTTTGGTAAAAGATATTTTTTTATATCGGTAATCAAACTTGATACATCGTCATATTTTGTGTTTAACTTGAGTTTCGCGTTTTTATTTAGTCTCGTCTTTAATATATATGAAATCAGCAATTTCTTGTTTTCAGCCTCTTTCAACACACTATCCATCATTTCTATTCCTTCAATAATCCGCTCAGTTATATCTTCCGTCCCGTCATACACAGGAATCATGGAACCTACTTCCTTCATATCAAATCTTTCTGCCATTTTGACTTGTTCTTGACAAACAGTATTATTTTCTAAAGTATACTCATATATTTTTTTATACGTTGTTTCTATCTTTTCACATAATACATACAATTCTGTAAATTCTTCTGTTTTTTTAGAAGTGCTAGTACTACTTTTAATTAAATCTAAGTAATCTAAAAAGTCGTTATATATCTCTTTTGCCTTATCTATTTTACTTATTCCGACATTCTGTAAACGTCTTTGCTTACCTAACTTTCTTAAATCTATCTGAATGTTTTCCAAACTAGTTAGAATATTTTTTAGTTCTAGTTCCATATGACAAAGGATTTTTAATTCCTTTTAATGAGTACACTTACTTCTTAAGTTTAGGCAAACTTAACTGTTATTAAAATTAAAGAAGTTGTTATCTTGCTTATAAAACATGTTACCCACGATTTTTCACTTATCACTCACTACACTTTCACTTTGCTTCTTCATCATCGTCGTCCTTTTCTTCACGTCTGCGCTGTGACAATCTCGTTCGGATTTTTTTCATCATTTCTCCCCTTATCTCCTTCCGTATCCACTCTGTATGGCACCTTCTGTAGCCAACATATATCAAAATTAGAAGTCCCAACACGAGGATGATAAGTAGCGATGTGACCAGCGCGTTATTTACGCGCATGTGTTCCTTTATTCCTTCTCCTTCGTTGTTCCCGTCAGCAGCATTTTGGGCAATTATAACTTATTTTCTTCTTGTTTTTGGTATGATTGTCCCATAATTGATTGGTAAGGTCTTTTATTAGCAACGCTTATTTTTTGCCGCAATCTGACTTAAGCCTGCTTTTATTATAGTTACTGCGATAATGATCGCTAATAGGACAACGCAAAACCGTTGTAAGCTCCGACGCGTACGACGCTGTCTCTTGTACTCTCTGCGCCGCGCGCCCATGGCAGGGTCGCCATGTGGCGAGGTTAGGTGAAGTGGGAGGCAGAGGTATTAAAAGATGAACACGTCCATTAGGTACAGTGATTTAATGAGACTGCTCTTACATGTAACGCTTATAGTGATACTTGTATGCTATGCTTATATCTACTTATGAGTACCGCACTACAATTTAAAGACCAACTAATAATCCCTTAAGACGTCTCCCATATTATAACAATAGGATTATTATTTTATAAAGGAGTCTGAAATAAACAACCTTAACTTAATATAGATAATATTTTAAATCTATAGCATCATATTCCTTTTAATACAAAATGCAATGTCTGCTTTACGAACAGAAACCTCCGATGCAAGTCTCTTGGGCCCCCGTTGGAATACATTTTAAATTCATCCCGTTAACGGTAAATATAGTTTCATATTTCGAACCACCGTTTATAATGTTATCTGCATATTAGAAATAACTGCAGTGGCGTCTAAAGGGAAACGGGCAAATTCGTTTAAACGTTTGGACCTCGTTCCAGAATTCATCGGAATAATTTAAGTGCATATAATTTGGATGCATGTTGGAACATCAACTGGTTTCATTAAAAATGTGATGTTTCAAGAGTCATTTCATTTTATTTCATTTCATTTCATTTACTTCAATAATTAGGGTTCAGTTGCAAAACGGATAGATAAAACCCGTATTTTCGTCCGACGCCCTAAACGCCTGTAAATAGGAAGTACTAATGCTATTGATTAAAATTTTCAAGTATTTTTATTCAATATTATCTTTCCTAACTTTCATGCGAATGTTTTTTTTTAAGATGTTGCATATTCTTTATTGTTGGGCTGTTTTTGCACATGACGAAGACAATAATTTTTTGACTACCTATTTTATATATTTATTTAAACTTTAGTAAGTATAAAAGGCAATGGCAATTGTTAGTGGTAATAATTGTACAAATGTCTAAAAACAATTTTCTTCGCCTATTACGTAGTTTAAAAATGAAACAAAACTGAGCCTCTATTTTACGGCGTAAAACCATAAAGCCTTAATAAATTAGAGCTATCAAAACGTTGACAAAACTAAGAATAACAGTGGCCTTGTGCCTTATTCAACACGGTAATAACCATATCGTCTTTAACCTGCGTCGCTATTGCCTAACGCACTCGCAATCTCAATTGGCTTCAAAGCGGAACAATTGGGATTGTTCATATTTTTAAAATTACTCTAATTCGAAAACCATTTCGAGGAGGGTTTGAAAGCCTGCATTATTAAGTTTTTGAAATATTTATCTATTTTGGATATTTCGGCAAAAGTATGTTTGACCTTTGTTTGACTTTCGTTTTCGGCCTGAAGCCCTCCTAGGTGTATCTTACGGGTTAGGCGAAAACAGCTTGAAATAGTATATTTTAATACACTAATACAATTACTTTTTTTCATTGGATATCATTTAATTGTTGTAATTTATAAGAAAATGCCATCCCAAATTTAAAATAATCATGTCATCCATAAAATGTCTGCTAAATAAATAAAGATATTAAAACAAAACTATTGGGTCAATCACAAAATTAATGAAATTGGTGTCTTAAAATTTCCGATTCTTTCGAATGAGAAAGTAAAAACCGTGAGTATTTTTTTTTGGTCAATCCCAATTGTTTTCATTTTGTATGCAGGCAAGCCTTCGATTTTCAAAATGAAAAAAAACTGCGATTGCCAGTGCGTTAATCAATAGCCCCTCTGTTATCGTATTGTCAACGTTCCGAGGGCCCAGACAAGATGCACTACGCTAGCTAGCGTTTCTCTTCGTTTAGTTTTTAAACCAATCGCGTCACTGGTAGATGACATGTACGAAAAGCAACGTGATGTGCCAGTGACGCGATTGGTTTTAAAAGTAAACGAATAGAAACGATAGTTATTATCTAACCGTGATTAGAAAGGGATTAGGGGTGACAGTTTTAGCATATAATTACGTCAAAGTTCATATGAATTGACAGCCATTCCAATCCCAAACTAATCGCGGTTTTATAATAGCGTAATGCATCTTGTCTGGACACTCAGATAGCTCTTATTTAATTGACAGTAATGGCAGCCGACTTAAAAACAATAATACCATAACAGGTCAAATACAATTTGAACTTTACCGCCTAGAATAAAGGCGCTGTTATAGTTGCCTGGCCAACAAGGAATCAATCAACAATGTGTTAACGTTGCACAACCACAAAGTTTCTACATATTGATAGTTTAAGATAAAACGGCATATCAACGTAGTCAGAAACGTTTTAGAGACAATTAACTCGTACGTTTTTCAAAGTTGTGTATGAAAAATCGTTACTAACTGCCGCATTCAAAGACGTCAATTAAATTTAATGCTTGATTAAAGTTGCTGCTGTCACATTCTTTGCTATAACAATAGAATAGGTTTCTGAGTGTGGCAGTAAGGAACGACTTAATCGGCATTAACTGACTCTATAGGTGCCCGGCCCATAAAAAGTCCACCCTGACAATCTCATCATCTGAACAATGAAATTTTTGAATATGGATAATGTTGACAGCAGTCAAACAATGCTGTTATTACTATTTCTTCACACGTAACAAATAAGTTTAGGATTGTTTTACTGCTGTCAACAATGTCAATAGTTAGAAACTTCATGATCGTGCAATGAGTCAGGGTTAATTTTCTATATGCCTAGTAAGTGCGGCCGGTCTGTCTACTTACTCCGGCATGTTACGCCGCTCAACGCCAAATACCTGTCCGCTTTGTATTTGAATTGATAACCCAATTATTCAGCCCATTGATCAAATCCCGAATGACTGAGTTTCCTATAACACTAGCTAATTCCCTGGCAACAAAGCTAATTATTGTACACAATGTCTGATTAGCTCCATTCATGTTGACACGCCGGCAATCAGGGCGGTTGTAAATCAACGGAATGATAACGTTTACGTGGGATGATAACCACGGTTGACGGCGCGTCTCGCGAGCTTTGTACTATTGTAATAAGATCCACGGTATTGCAAATGAGTATTTATAAGCGTATACATGCTCTCAAACTTATCTATTTACTCAAAATTAAAAAAAAACAAAGTTTCACATGAAGGCTCTTTTACACGTCGGTAATATAGATTAAATCTACCAGCGCTTGGGACAAGACCATTGACATTGCAGAGAAGGAGCGCCGCGGGTGCGGGTGGTAGGACCTTGTGCAGGGTCCGTCCGGATCGCTACTACCATCTTATCCATTAACCTACCGCCAAACAGCTGTGTTCGCATTGTTGTGTTCCGGTTTGGGGATAAGACAGCCGGTGATGACTAGCATAGAGGCATTCCATCTTAGTCCTCAGGTTTGGCAACGCATTTGCAGTCTTAGGATTGCATTGCAGTCTTGTGGATGTTAATGTCTATGGGTCACAGTTTCCGCTTACCATCAGGTGGCCTGTGTGCTCGTTTGTCTTCTCTATGCCATAAAAAAAAATAAAAAAAATCCAGTGTATATTCTGCTAGCTCTACTAGTGGCCTGCTAGCGGCTTCATCCCGCTGAAAATTTCCGACATTCAATGTTTTTTTTTCTGTCTTAAAAACATCACAATGACAATAACGAATACAACAAACAATAATTATTCAATGTGGTGCAATATTACATGTCATTATTATTATTGTACATTAACTATAGATTATTTGATAATTTTTTTGGTTACCTACTTACACTAACTCAACTAAAAACAATACAAAGTTAGAATTAAAAAGTCAGTGGGTCGGTTACAGTGTGTAAATCCAATACGAGCAAATATTTTAACGACGTTTAATATGCATCCTAATTAACATAAAAATATGTGTATCGTTATGTGTGTTGTGTGTTCTTTTATTCATACAAATTTATTCGCCACGCAATGTATCAGAAATAGCCCAATTAACTGAGACTTAAATCTTCGTTTACATTATACATTTCTGCTCGATGGGACCTTTAAACTTAATTCTAGTTTAAACGTTTGCTCGTATTCCATTTACACTCTGTATAATAATATGACGGTAAGTAAATATAGTAATTAACGACTCGTTAATTAAATTAGTGTCACCCTGCCTACGAAGCTAGCGTTCTCAGGTTAAATCCCCGATATAAGCAAATGTTTGTGTGATGCCGGCATACGTCGTTATCGCGGGTACAAAAACGATTTGACAGTACAGAAAGATTATGAAAAACAAGCAATAACAGACGCGAAACTCATTTTGAGGAACATCTATGCCTACTCCTACGAGTTTAAAATGTATCACACATTAGGTATTTCTAATACCCAACCTCCATACTTGACTTGAGTACCAATACAACTTAAATAGATTAACTATGCAGTCGCAATGCAAACTCTTTAATAATTTTTTTTTGCAGAAAATTTAGAAAAAATCTTTGTAATTTATTACGAAAACCAAATAATACATGTGAAAAATACACGTTAGTAAAAATTACAGACGTTGTTTTCTTATTTTTTAAATAGACTTTCTTCTAAGTAGGTAAGCGTTTAATTAGTAGACGATAAAAGTTATCTTCACACAAGTACGTATATATTGATAAAATTGTTAAAAAAAAGACGTTAAAAGATAATTAAATTTACTTATTTCCTATGTATAAACTTGTTAACTAAACAGATGGAAACATATGACAACAGTTTAACCCATAGGTACCCCTTTGCGGCTGTATTTTTTATTGATCTTTTCTAGAGAAAACTCTCCACATGTAAAGAGCTTCTTAAATGTTTAGTAGCTGTAGGCAGAATACGTCCGTTTCTACCAAATAGACATTCTGTTTTATCTGCTCTTTATCTGATTGGTAATTGTACCCGCGATAACGACGTATGGAGTAGACCCCGCTATCGGAGGTGCAAAATGGTAGCTGTCAAGTTCTTAGGCATGGGTAAAAAAAAATATGATTTCGATATCGATATTCTTACTTTTTCTGTACAATTAGTTTTATATGTACCTTTACTATTTTCTTGACTACAATTTAACATGTTCACCATTATCAGGACAACAAAAACACTATGGTTGCTATTTTACTTTTCTTTTTAGTGTTTTGGGTTGCAGGGCAGTGCATGAACGCTCTTGAGAGAAACCTTTTTCAATGGAGGTACAATATACCGATAATAAATTATTTACGTCCATAGATAGTCAAGTCCTAGATTCTCATTATGGTTAAGAAAATTTATCGACATATAGCTAGTATTATCGACATGTAGCTAGTATTTCAAAATATTTTTTCCTATCCCTAAAAACTTGACAGCTAACATTTTGCACCTCCGGTAGCGGGGTCTAGTGATGAGCGCGAGTATTTATTCTGAGTCAATTGGTGTTTACTATCTATTGAGGTATGTATTTCTCTATACAATATATAATATGGGTTTCGCTGTCTGGTACATACCCAAAGTCAATTAGTGAGTTTGTGCCTCGATATTTATACTCCTTTCGATAATTGATAAGACTACCATGTAGTCTTGATATTAATTTTATTAAAGTAATTGACAGAATTATCTTTTTGTTGGAGTTATCTAAGTTATTTAATTAACGACAGCTAAACCACCATGATGAACGTTGGATATATGATAGAAAATAGTTAAGGTCAATATTGAATATGATAATTTAATTGTACAACTTATATAGAGATCACTAGATTATTCGACTTCTTAAGTAGTTGACTTGTATGTACGAGTATGTAAGCATGTATTTCTATTTAAATATGTTTTTTTGTGTCTGGTACATACCCATTGTACAAAACTAGAGCTTAGTTTGGGAATAGGTAAATTAATGTGCCCCGATATTAATACTCTTTTTTCATGCCACAAATCGCATGGTTAGTCAAAACCTTTTTAGGGTTCCGTAGTCAAACTAGGAACCCTTATAGTTTCGCCATGTCCGTCCGTCCGTCCGTCCGTCCGTCCGTCCCCAGTCTAGCTCAGAGACTCATAGTACTAGAAAGCTGTAATTTGGCATGAATGTACATATTAGTCACGCCAACAAAGTGGTAAAATAAAATTTTGAAAAATATTTTTTTTAATGCACCTCCCCTACACGTAACGTGGGGATGTCTTTTTTTTTTTTTGCCTACCCCATAGTGTGGGGTGTCGTTGGATAGGTCTTTTAAAAATATTGCGAGTTTATGAAAACAATTTTTCGATTAAGGGATCCGTTTATGAAATATTAAGCTTTAAAGCGCTATTTTTTGTTAGAGTCAAGTGTCCCCCCCCCCCTACAGCCAAAACTACAAGTACTAAAAATCTGAAAAAAATCTTTAACGAAAGTGCATATAACGAATTTTAAAGGAAATTATCACGGCTAAGTAGACATGATTAGTTCCTGAGATACAGGCGACTAAAGTGTTTATACCTACTAAAAATCATCTAAGACAGCGCCAAATAACTTTAAATAGAAAATTGGTTCATACACGTTGATTTTTGAGATAGTTTTTTGTGTTTGTCGTTACGGCTTCGGAACCCTACACTGAGCATGGTCCGACATGCTCTTGCCCGGTTTTTTAATTGGTAACGAAACCAGTCTTGTTTGCAATTGTTTTTTGAAAGCGGGTATACCATTGTAGACTTTATTGGCCAAGTTATAGATTGCTCTGTCAGCAGCAGACAGAGTTGCAGTGAATAATCAAACGACAAAGTATTTTATCGGATAAGCTCGTAATAATCTTGCTTGCTCAATTTGCTTTGGTACCTATCTATAAGTAAACTGAGAAAGCAAATAAATACGACACAAGTGTCATTTTGTTTAATTCTTCAGATCATGCATCTTTTAAGAGGATTGGGAAGCGGCTTTTAGATCGCGTTGCCGTCCAGAAATGTACATACAGTCAGCCAATTTGATTCCTAGGCCACTATGGACTTTGTCAACGTGACGTTGTAAACCAAATCATAGGGAGTCTCTTACGTTTTGGTTGACAACGTCACTTTAACAAAGTCCAAAGTGGCCTAGAAATCAAATTGGTTGACTGTACAAAATCTCCGGGCGATAACGTTTCACACCTCCTTAATCTAGCCGGATTTCCACGGTTTTTTAATGTGTTGTGGATATTCTAGGCGGTAAAAGCCTTATCGTCTTTGACCTGAGGGGCTATTGCCTAACGCACTCGCAATTGGAATCATTTTCATTTTGAAAATCGAAGGCTTGTCTGTTGAAGCTTCATGACTCAGGCAGGCAGGGGTCTAACTATTGGGTTTCTTTATAATGAATGCTTTATTATACTTACTGGTTTTTTAAATAATATATTTGATGAAATTAGGTAAGTACATAGACATTATCCATGCTACAGATTGAAAGGACAAGAGAGCGCGGCGTCGGTGCGTTGCCCTTTTATTATAATAAACAGCGCCTCTCGCGGCCATCACGGGAAACTCGCTGTTCGGCGAGTGCCGTAGGTTTCGTCCGTAACATTGTCTGCATACAAAATGAATACAATTGTTCTACTTTGAAGCCGACTGCGATTACGAGTGCGTTAGGCAATAACCCCTCAGATATCGTATTGTCAACGTTTTGACAGCTCCTATTTACTTGACAGTAAAGGCGGCTGAATTAAAAACAAGTCCATAACAGGGCAAATACGATATCGTTTTTACCGCCTAAAATAGAAGCCCTGGGTGGTTAAACCATAACGTTTTTGATCGCTTGTTTTCGTTTCGAAGTTAATAACTAACCGGAGAATGATTTGGATAGCAACGTTACGCTTACAAAGTCTATAGTGTACCATACTCTTTTAAGTATTAATCATTACTTAAATGGTTAGGATATTAACTTAGTGCTACAATAAATCACACCAATTCCATACATAAACTCGTAATCTCATCATGGCTTAATGAACATTCTAGGTTATTAAATTAATTATTACTTCTTCGAATTATGTAATTATGATTTCATCAAGTAGGTACTTTTATGTCTGCGCCGAACATACGGCAACCTTTGAACGCGCCCTCATTACTATTATTCTGTTTTCTAATAAATAAAAGTATTTTCTTAACTTCAAAGGATTTTTTGTAACAACTGAATACACAATTATGTGAATATTAACATTTCATACTAAACGGAACAAGGTGGCCATTTTTATTTTGTTAAGTTTAATTTTTACAAGTGTTTTATTAACTTGCAATATTTAGTATGTACGAGTATGGTTGACAGTTTTGGTCAAATCTTGTGAGTATATTTGGAACCAGTTCCCGTTAATGTAAAAGGGCTGAAATTTGGACCACAATAATGGTATCATGTAATGCAAGGCAATGCCATATAATAGTATCTAAGAGATTATTTGATGATAGAGTCACTTTATTTAACGTAGACCTACCGTGTTGGGACTCGTTTTAATCATTTTTTTTTATGTCATAGAGGAGACAAACGAGCACACAGGCCACCTGATGGTAAGTGGAAACTGTGACCCATAGACATTCGCATTCACAAGACTACAGCAATTCTAAGACTGCAAATGCGTTGCCAACCCTGAGGACTAAGATGGAATGCCTCTATGCTAGTCATTTCACCGGCTGTCTTATCCCCAAACCGGAACACAACAATGTGAACACGGTTGGCGGTACGTAAATGGATAAGATGTTGGTAGCGATCCGGACGGACCCTGCACATCCTGCAATCTTAATAGGTATGACTTTTGCAAAAAAAATATAGTTGGCAACAAAAGCTTCTCCAATTATTTTTGCCTTTGTGCTCGTTTATACCTACTTACCACTGATGCTGATGGTAAATTAATGAACTATCAAGTCTTACTAAAAGACACTTTTCAAAACCAGTCTATCACACTTACTTATAAACGTGGAATAAGCTGGGAATAGTTTATGCAATTATTTGTCCTTATCTGTAATTTTGACATTTGCATCTGACAGAAAGTGACAAAACATGGCATAAACTATTCCAAGCTTATTCCAGGCTTATAAATAAGGGGGTATCTGTTTTGCCTTTGTAAACTACATACTTGTACTTAACGTCGAACAGTCTATTAAACTACATTGCAAGAGGGGCTTTACTTGAATTTGAGCTCGGGGCTCGGGGGAAAATATGAAAGTTTTTGGTCTGGTTTATGACAGACCATTTTCATAACAAATAAAATTATTCTTGACTTAATTCATACTAATTACGTAAATAATTGATTGAAAAAACTGCGAGGAACTACGCAGTAGTTGAAAAGAGCACTATGTATGCCTCGACAGAAAGTGAAATTTATGAAATCGTACGCTAAAGGGGCTCAACAACGGCCTTCTATTATGACTTGTCCATAAATCGCGTACTTTTTACCCGCGGCAACAATGTATTATTTCAAAGCACGATGTCCATTGTCGTAGTAGTCGTTACATAAAAACAAAAGACGGGTTCAAGTACCGCCCCTGTACCAAGAAACACGGGTGATAGTATCCTATCGTTTTAATTCACTGATTTTACCAGTAATTTACTGTTCTCACTAAACGCTAAGTTATTTTTAAAGTCGTGGAATGAAAGAAGTAGAATTTGAGGAGTAGAATCGACACCTACATTTGACTACGAAACTATAGCGGTCCTGGGTTCGATTCCCGTGTATTTGTTTCTGAGTTTTGGACGTTTTTATTTATTTCTTTATATATTAAGTAAGTTTATCGTTGTTGATTTGTTAGATCATTTTCACAAAAGCATTTTTTCATAGTAGCGAATTTTCACATCGCGTTTTATCATAGTAGCGAATTTTTACATAGTGTTCTTTCATAGTAGCGTATTTTCACATCGCGTTCTTTCATGATCGCAAATTTAATTATTCGTATTTCTTGATGTAGCGATTTTTTATAAATCATTTTATAATGTTCGCGTTGATTATTTTCGCATATTTTACCTGTAGATTGTTTTATTACTCGCACTTTTTCCTTAGTAAACGTTCTAGTAACCATAGTACAGTCAACAGCATAAAAATAAGTGATCATTTATGTACTGTCACTTTAACGTCGTGTTTGAAATGTTATACAAAATTGTTAAACGACTGAAAGCGACAAAGTACAGAAATGATCACTTATTTATCCTGTTGACTGTACAAGCCTATCACTTTAGGACTAGATAAATTGGTGTGACTGTCCTCTGATATTTATTTATTTTATTTAAAGCATCGAGCACATAAGCATCCTGTATACTTAATGTTTTACCACCAGATGTACAGTACCCCAACGAAAACGTTAAGCACTTTAGGTCGTTTGTCATAGTAAACTACAAACAGAACATCAAATGACACACATGATAATGACAATGACATTCACAATGTCAAGGTTCTAAGTATGCTCAACAATTTCATTGGGCGACTGTACACCGGTAATTCAAGAAAGGTTACGTGAATAAAGTAAGTAGAGATATCGAGTAGATTAATGACGGTAAATTGGTTTGTTTACGTTACTCGCCTCGATTTATTTTTACATCCCTAGCTCAAAACAAGGTAAAATTACGCCAATTTCTTAGGATTTCCTTGATGTTAAGTCATGTATGAAATTACGTTTTCGGAGAAGTATTACGTTTTTTGCGGTTTCATTATTAGCCGTGCCATTTCTGAGGGCTTTTTGTGGTTTGAGATGGTAAATGAGATAAGATATTTTTTCTTGCGCTGAATCGTCTTTAAGCTCAATTATAGCGAGATGTCACTGCAAAAAAGTCAAACCAAAATAAAGCGTTACAAACACGAGCTGCTTTATAGTTTTTGATTTAAAGAAAATAAACTTTTGGGGTAAAGACCTATATAACGAGGCTCCTAGGGGTAAATTTTTGATATCATCCGGTGACCAAAGTTCAAAAAAATGGTTGTTTAATTACTGATCCCAAGAACGTCTTAGTTTTAAATATTTATATCACCGGTAAATAAAATTCTCGTATATGTCCCCCACTAACTTGTAAAACCACTTACCAGGAATTAAACTAGAATTAACTGAACTATAAATTGATTTATCAATTATAAGTGAGATTTAAAAATCACCCCTTAATCCAAAAATATTTCTCCCTTTCTTAGGCAGTCGAGTAAAAACCCACGTATTTTTTTTTTCTGAAATTCAACGTAGTAACTTGTAATTATGTATCTGGATTTGTTAACAGGTGTGACATCACACTGTTGGTAAAAACATAATATCATACAGTCACCACCCGCGAATGTTACGCCACTTGCCACTCTTCTTAATTTAACCGTGTAATGCATTTTGGGTTGACAGCCGACTTGACATATTACCCGAGTGTAGTACACGGCTAAATTAAGAAGAGTGGCAAGTGGCGTAACATTCGCGGGTGGTGACTGTACCTTCACGCCTGTAATCCCAGAGTAGGGTATGCAGAGCTACAGAATTAACTAAAAAAACTTATTGATATATATTTAAAAAAATAATGTTGATAAAGTGATTAAACTTCTTAAATAAGTCACTAACAATTAGGAATAAATTGGGATGAAGGTAACGTATTGCGGGGTCCTTTTCGTCCGTGACTAATTCAGGAACGTGTAATATACTTTTATGAAGCGCTACTACATTCACTCATTACCTACGTGTAAAAGAGCCCATATGTGGCCAATTTACTGAATAAATATTTTGATTTTGAAGTACGCAATAACATCTTCAACTTTTCAAAAGCACGGCAACGTTTTTACCAGATTAAAGGTGTTAGTTGCTATCGTCTTTTTTTTTCTGACGTACAGTACAGCCAACTAAATGTATTTCTAGTTAACCTACTAACTGCGAGGTCAATAGAAATGACAAAAGATGTAAACTAATCCCGCTAATAGTAACGCTGTTTGACACATAACCTCGATATTTTTGATTAATAGATATTTTTTAATCTTAAACCGAATGTAAAAGTAACAATCAAGAGTGTTAAATATATCACGTGATACCCAAAAGTACGTGATTATGGAGCATTATTGGTAAATTAGGCCCGTTTGGTTTTGTTTACATCTCTTGTCCTTTCTATTAACCTCGATTTTAGGTTATTTCTCCGTTTGACTCAATGCGTCACTTTGACATACTCGTAATTCCACAGAAGCCCAAATATCGAAGCTAAAATTTCACTTTGTTTTCAGACTAGATATTTCCAACAAACATTTTAAATGAATCCTTATTGTTAAACTCAAATTAAACTCGCTTGAAACGAGGCAAAACTACGCGGTTTACGCCAAAGCCCTTACCCGAAAGGTTTCAAAACTGAACGGGTGTTTTAAGTTGCAATTTAGTGTTGTTTTAGCGAATTTTTATCAAAAAAACAGGCTTACCCCTCAAAAATATTAAAAAAGTTCATAGGTTAGGTTCGTACGGTGAGTAAAATAGTAAAGAAATGAACTTTTTAGACCGTGTCCCAAATGGTAAGTTTGTTGTATGGAGACGTCCTGTAACGACGGGTAACTCACTTTTGTTCGAATTTCACTTCATCAATTATGTCATTTCATCGAATTTAATTCCATCGAACGCTACTGCTAAAACCATGATGTTTTCAGAATATTATAATCATAATTATTATGTAGGTTAGGTTAGGTTAAACAAGTGATTGCCAAAAAAAAGAATGCGGTGAGGAATGCCTTTCAATAAAATGAACATGAAAATTGCGTAATGATTATTATGTTCGTTGAACACGTTTCGATAAAATAATTGGTAAGTAGAGTACCCCAACGAAAATGTAAAGCACTTTAGTGCACTGTCATTAAACTTCAAACTGAACATCAAATGACAAATGTACGACAGTAACAATGGCAGTCACAATGATAAGGTTCTAAGTATGCTCAACATTTTTATTGGGTGACTGTACCTGTTACAAAGTCATACAATTTCGGCGATTACAATTTTCATTAAAAGTTTTGTGGTCATGAGGAAATGAGTATTTTATTGTAAACGTTCTTGTTACAACCACCATAAAAAAAATTGTGGTCAATAATTAGACTTTGAATGTAATGAGAACTTCTGTGTAATGTGACTACACCCGTGGTCACAGTGTCAGCTGAAGTCTTTTCGTGACCACGGCTGTTGTAACACAGTCAAATCGTCAAGGTAAATGTGTACAGTCAGCATCAATAGTAGCTAAGCAGAATAACATACTCAAAATGATCCAGACACGACGTATTCTGTTGACAATAGAGTCGAGTGCAGATCATTTTGACCTGCTGACTGTACATTGCGCGATTAAGTCCTGATTTATAGTGTTAGAATGTGTGAAAATCGTGTTTAAAACCAAAAAGGATCAAGGGATAAGTTCCCTTTTGTGTGCTACCGTGTTATATTTTTGTATATTTTATAATGATTGTTATCTCTTTTGTTTGTTGAATAAAGGTTTACATACATACATACAATCAAATCAGATATACTTTATAGAAATTCCATTTGTTATGTTGCGACCGCTGGATAGACACAATGACCGGCGAGACAATGTGTATACATTTAACTGTTTGAAAAGACCTCGAAATAACTTTGCCTGAAAACGACTCAGTGTACTTTGAAAATCTTCAACAATTTCTCTGGATATAATAACGAATCTTAAGTAAAAGAAATGCGGCATGGGTAATTTAAAATTATTAAAAATATATATTAGGGGACAATCTCACACAAATTGACCTGCTTAGTCCCAAACTAAGCTCTAGGCTTGTACTATGGGTACGAGAACAACTAGATAACTATAAATAAATATACTTATTAAGAGAATTACACACTTAAGTACATAGAAAACGTCCAAGATTCGACAAATACTAACCGGGACCACTAGTTTTGTCAGCAGAGTGACTACCAACTAGGCTAAACGCTTAAAGTATTAATAAAGCAATATAATGCGTTGTAAAGTATATGAAAACGTTAGCAAAAAAAAACACTAACACAAAAAAAAAACTAGAGCATTTTATATTTATAATATTTCCGAATTAAATTTACAGTTACGTCAGTGTATATCTCTTTGATAAAACATCGACGCAATTGTACAAATGAGTCATTATTTTGCCAATAATATAACGACTTTTTGTCATAGCTTCACATTTACGTCTATGTAACATTGAACCACTCGGAGCTCCCCTCACAACTGACATAGTACGCCGTTGTCGCGGCAAGTTTGCTCAAATGTCAAAATGAATCAGTTATGACAATCATCGCCATCTATCGGGAACGTTGGGTTTACAGTATTGTCTTTATCACACAAACTTGGTAGAGTTCCCAATATTTGAATATAGTTTTTTCACAATCATGTCATTATTCTAATGAGCGATATTCTTGCTTGCTTAAGAGAAAGGGAGAGTTCTGTATAACTGATGTAGCTCTATCCCTTTCTCTTAAACTAAACTGAACTACTTTACTATATGATGGTTAATAGTAGTGGTTTACTTGTAGTTTTTGTATTTATTTTGCCACTAAATATTATCACATATTTGTTTAATAGTACATATAGGTATACATATATATATATAGTATTATTTTCTTCATCCGTCTGTCACTCTCGGAGCTGGCTGAAAATCAGCGCTGCAGGTGTTTAAAACCTCAGCATTATGCTGAGCCAGTGCCCGATTCACTGCCGCGAGGACACACTAACTACTTGTTTATTGCTGTTTTCTGTTTTTCCTTTTTTTTATGTGTCTTGTGTCTGTAGTGAATAAATGTTTCTTTCTTTTTTTTTCTTTAGTTATAAGTCAAACAAATACCCATAACGTCTATAAGAACCGACCTCTCATAACCTTCATAAAACGAGCTCAGGATATCCTTAATCGTCACGATTACAAGGCTTTACTCACCGATCAGAACGACGTCGTTATAATTTTAGTGACCCTTCTGTCGAAGAGCATAAGGCCCATTAGCATCGATAACGCCACCTACGAACAGAATGGTGGAGATAAAATACACCTGGGATGTTTTAACTACTCATTATGTCCTCGGCAGCTGTCGTGTAGGTGATACGTTGGGTTTATCGTGAGCTCTCGAGCGGTGTCATTATACCTATAACGAAACAGCCGACATTATTAGTACTTCTTTCTTAGTTTCTTAGTTCTTTTTAGGGTTCCGTGCTTCAAAAGGAAAACAATCTGAGCTTTTCAGTAGTAGGATACAACTCCAGCGAAAATTACGCTTTTCTAGTTCCTAAAGGGTAAAAAACTTAAAAAATGTGAAAACCATGTACATACTGTTAGTTTTAACGGTATCGAATGATACTAACCTCACTCGATGGTATATTATAATGTATTTTTTTCTTGCATTGTGTAATCGTTGTAAGTGAGGCTAATTCTTTTTTAATTAACTTAATTGCTAGATGTGAAAACCTGTAAATGGCTATGTGATGTTAGTCTTAGTTCTAAAATTTTATAAAGCTGTTGGTTTTCCATGTATGCATAGATAAATAAATAAATATAGTTTACCCTTGCTTTACATGTACTTACACGAAAAAAATATTTTTACACGATTTAATTTTATAACTTTGTTAGCGTGGTTAAAATGGTTAAAATGTATCTATATGTATACCAAATAACAGGGGTGTTTAGAGTTTCGCCTCCTAGTGTGGGTGGATGGTAGGAAACCGCGAGGACCTAAAAACCCGAACGGAATACTACCAACTACCACGGCACACCCCGGGCAACATTGCTGGTAGACTGGTCGCAGTTTCACTGTGCCCTCTTTACCAGCAATGGCTGAGAAATCTCTCGGCTCCATCGGGTTTGTAGGCGGCCCGATGGACTATCCAGCCTACCTGCGGTAGTCCTCCGCAGTTGAGCGCCGTGAGCGAGGATGCAGGAGTCCTGGGGGGTTGAGTCGAACGGAGTCGGGATAGTACTACCGGGAGACAACACGCCCCCTTTGGTCCGAATTTCTGGCAAAACGGTAGCCTTGTATGCTAGCCACTGCAAGGTAACGGACACGCGTCCGTACGGTCGAGGTGGGTACGGTTTCGCAGGCGAGATGTGTGGGGGCTCTCTGGGAGGGCGGGGTGTCGGCCATGCTGACGGGGCAAGGGCATGTGGAACACCTGGGGGGATCCGGATCGATCCACCCAGCCACATTGTCTGCAGCTCCCGATGTCGCGCATTGATACCCAACTCTGCACATCTATATCTCACAAGTAATCCTGGTGTCATTTTAAGACATCCCCGGTGCGGGCTCCGTGGAGGGTGGGAAACTTGTGAGATGAAATTAAAATCAACGGAATATGGAAAATCCAAGATCCGAAAACCCGAAAGTGCCGGAGGGGAAACCCAAAGGCGCTCAACAAGAGAGCGGTGCTCCGTTAGGCGTGCCAGTCTCTCCAAATCCAACAGGTGCGGGTAGTAGTGGCCAAGGGCCACACCACACACAAACACCACACAGGGGTGGCGGTAGGGCGCAAGCCCCGCCAGCTACTCACACACACCAAACACAGCGGAAGGTAAGTGGCGCGAAAGTGACGCTACCTTCCTTCACACGTGGCTTCGAGGCATCGTCTTCGACCTCGAAGACCACAAGCACACACCCACGCGGGGGCGGTGCTAAGGCACCGCCACACACACACACGAAGTCTGCGAGGGGCAGAAAGTCTGCTGGGAAACCGGCGGGCTCAAAACCCCGAGCGTGGACTCAACACACCCAGCCCAGGCCACTACGCAAAGCCAGCCCGGAGATCGTCCCGCCTGCACCTGCGGAGAAATCCGCAGACGCGGGGCAGACACCGGCGCTGCTACCCACGCCCTCTGTAGCTTCCCAGCTGGATGCCAGCTGGAATTTTCCCGTGTTGTCCACGTGGGGAAGAAGGGAGAAAACCGCTGAGCGGGATGCCCCAGTACCCAGTGCGACCAACCTCGGGAAAAAGAAGCACAAAAACCAGAAGCAGCGCCGCAAGTACCGTAGGCTACTGGCGGAACAAGCTGCTGCTCCGGTGCCTGACCAACAACCAGGTGCTCCCGGAACGGAGACGGTGCGAGGCGTTGCTGGTGACCCTTGTCACCCGTCAACAAGCCGTGCCGCTCTCAAAGGGAAAGGAGCTGGCAACAGGGCCTCGGAGGGGAGCCCCGCGGTGGCTCGAGCCAATGCTAAGAGGGTGCGCCTGGACGAGACTCTGTCTCCGAGAGGCGAACCCAAAAAGCAGAGGATCGAGCCGTCGCCGGGAACCCCACGAGTAGCGTACGCGGACGCAGCGAAAGCGGACTTGATGGTTGCTGTCACATCAGCAGCCACGGGTCACCTCTCGGCTGAACTCGCTGACGAGGCCCTAAACCTCATCCAAGCCCGCGTGATGAGGGAAGCGGTCCAAAACCTGCAGAGCAGGGGCGGACCACAGTTTCAGGGAAAGCCGTTACACGTGAACGGCACCCTGAGGCTGTGGTGCGGGGACCAAGCAGCGGTATCCTGGCTCAAACAGTGCGTGGCTACCATCACCCTCTCCTCAGGAGACAAGCTGGTGGTGAAGCGCCAGAGCGAGATACCGCGCAGAGTACGCTGCGGCATTCTGCTCCCGGGTGTTTATGACGACTTCGGCGTAGTAGCGCACTCGCTCCGCTACCAGAACACCTGGGTGCAGATAGACCGGTGGCTTCTGCACAGCGCAGACAGGCAAGGTAGAGAAACCTTCGCCATTGTCAGCATACCGGAGACGGAGGTGCAGGCCATCCTGGACAGAGGGCGCCGGCTCGCATTTTTGTGTGGGTCGGTGTACCTGAAGTTTCAGGGGCCACGGGGGAAGTTCGTGGAGACTCCACCCCCAAGCACCAACGCCACAACATCAGGCTCACAGCCAGGACCAGAGCCGATGGACACGGCCACGGTGACCGGCACGGCCGACGACGCAGTCGTGGTCGCGCCCGGGTCCCAATCCCCGGCGCAAGGCGCCCCCTGCTCCGAGCACGACGAGGAAGAGCTCCTCCGTGACCCGTCGGAGAGCGGGGAGGAGTGCGCAAAGGGGTTGGGCTTGCTGGCCATCGGCGAGGGGGACGGCGGGGAGGGGTCATCGGGGATTCGCACCAATGACGGAACCCCCTTCTCCCGGCTGTAGCATCCTCCAAACAAACCTCCACCACAGCGAAACCGCGACGGCTCAGGTCCGGAAGTGGCTGGAGGCCAACAACACCGCCGTGGTCCTGATCCAGGAGCCGTGGATCAGGAAGGGGGCCATATGGGGGCTCCGAAACATTGGAGGTAAGCTCATAGTGCACACGGGACCGGATAACCCCCGGACCTGCATTTACACCACCAGGAATATACATGCCGAACCCTTAACCAGTTTCTGCTCTAGAGACCTGTGTGCCATCAAGGTGCGAGGGGCGCAAGACTCCAGCCTGCCGGAGGTGGTCCTGGCCTCGATCTACATGCCAGAGGCAGAAGATCCGCCGCCACACGAAATGACGAGGCTGGTGACCTACTGTGAGGAGTACAAGCTGCCGCTAATTGTGGCCACGGACTCCAACGCACACCACCCCCTCTGGGGCATGAAAAACGCCAACAACAGAGGTAAGCTACTTGTAGAATACCTAATGTCAACAAACCTTAACATCCTGAATACAGGCTCTGAACCCACATTCGTAAACAGACGTAGTAGCACAATCATTGACTTGACTTTAGCAACTGAAGAAACCTCACAGCACATCACGGGATGGCACGTTTCAAAGGAACTGTCGTGCTCAGACCATAGATGGATACGTTTCGATATTCAGGTAAATACAATCGCAGAAGCTCCTAGGAGGAACCCACGAAGAACCAACCGCTTGCAATACGCTGAGCGGCTGGAACTTACGTTGCCATCGGCGACTCCACTCCAACTAGAGAGCTGCGAAGCGATAGAAAACCAGGTAACTATCCTCACGGAGGCCATTGTAGCAAGTTATCAGCATGCCTGTCCTCTCTCTAACCCCCCGGCCAGCCGCAACAGCGAAGGTAAATGGTGGGGCCCTGAGCTGGAGAGGCTCAGGAAGAAGATGAGGCGACAACTGAACAGAGCAATGAACACAGGCGCAGACCACGACTGGGATAAGTACAAAACGACTAAGTCTAGGTACAAGAAACGCCTCAGGTACAGGAGTACGAGCTCATGGCGTAACTTCTGCAAAAACATAGAAGCATGTTCACGGGCCAATAGGGTAAGGAAGGTTCTCTCCAACCAGACCACGCACACCATGGGTTCCTTACGCAAGCCAGACAACACACTCACCAGCTCGTCAGAGGAGGCAGAACGGGTCCTCGTAGAAACGCACTTCCCTGACTGCGTGATATCACAGTCGACCAGCTGGACGAGCGAAGAAGCCCCCCCTACCACGGTAGACTGGGTACGGGCACACGAGGTAATCAACCCCCATAAAGTTAAATGGGCAATTAACAGCTTTGACTCCTTCAAAACACCAGGTCTGGACGAGGTCTTTCCAGCACTTCTGAAGTGGGGTGGCGAAAGACTAACTCGGACTCTTGCCGAGATCCTAACTGCTTGCCTAGCACACAGGTATGTGCCCAGGCGGTGGAGGGAGGTCAAAGTCATTTTCATACCGAAACCAGGTAAGAGCGACTACTCAGACCCCAGATCCTACAGACCCATCAGCCTAACCTCGTTCTTATTAAAGACCCTGGAAAGGCTATGCGACAGGAATCTGCGGGAGAGCTGCCTGGTCAACACACCAATGCACCCAAACCAACATGCCTACAGCCAAGGTAAATCTACAGACTCAGCCCTACATGCAGTAGTAAGCAAGGTAGAGGAAGCCATCAAGAACAGATCAATGTGCCTAGGCGTCTTCATAGATATTGAGGGGGCCTTCGACAAGACCAACTTCAGCAGCATAACAACCGCGCTAGTCAGGCACGGGGCGAACCCGACCCTGGTTAAATGGATAGGTAATATGCTTAGCAAAAGGGTCATCAGACTCAATGCAAACAACAACCAACTAGCAATGGTGGCAAAGGGCTGTCCCCAGGGCGGCGTTCTCTCCCCGCTACTATGGAACATAGTTGTGAACGAGTTGATCGCCGAACTAAACGACAGTCGCTACTACGCGGTAGGTTACGCGGACGACATAGCGATACTCACAACCGGCAACGTCACCAGCACGGTCTGCGACGTCACCCGCGCAGCTCTAAGTATCGTAGAACGCTGGTGCTCAACCAACAAACTATTTGTCAACCCAAAGAAAACGGAGATGGTATTGTTCACTAACAAACGCAGCCTGGGCAACTACCAACTCCCCAAGTTGTTTGGAACAGAACTCCAGCTATCGAATGAGGTAAAGTATCTAGGAGTCGTACTTGACAGCAAATTGAACTGGAGCAACCACCTGAACAGCAAGATAGACAAAGCAACAATCGCTTTCTGGCAGTGTCGCAGGATGGTAGGTAAAACATGGGGTCTACACCCCAAGATCATCCTATGGCTCTACACGTCAGTGATACGACCAATCATTGCCTATGGTGCGGTAGTCTGG
This sequence comes from Acleris laterana, assembly GCA_963966035.1. Lineage (NCBI taxonomy): Eukaryota > Metazoa > Arthropoda > Insecta > Lepidoptera > Tortricidae > Acleris > Acleris laterana. The sequence continues at coordinate 12,288,378 of OZ014455.1, forward strand.
TGGCCACGCACCAGACTGTCCACTGTGGAATCAAAACTACAACGACTCCAGAGACTAGCCGGCATGGCAGCCACCGGATGCATGCGGACTACGCCCACAGCATCCCTGGAAGCCATACTCGACCTCCCGCCACTGCACCTCTTCATCCAGCAGGAGGCGGCGGCAACAGCGGTACGTCTTAGGAATTTGCACCTGTGGAAACCTGCCAGGGTACCACACACCGAAATACTCTATGAAGCGGTTAACGAGGAGCCACTCATAGAGGCGGCTACCGACAGAATACCGAAACAGTTTATCTTCGACAAGAAGTACAAAATTCAACTGTATGAAGATCCGTGGGAAGGCCTCAATCCCAGGGAAGTAAGGATCTTCACAGACGGATCCAAGACAAAGTCTGGATCCGGAGCAGGTACTTTTTCAGAAGATCTAAACATACATATCTCAACGCCATTAGGAGCCCATACCACAGTCTTCCAGGCAGAATGCGTGGGCATCATTATGGCTACAATAGCGATTGAGCAAAGGAAGGTAAAGGATCTCCCCATCCGTATACTCTCCGACAGCCGATCAGTTCTCCAAGCCTTACAGTGCTATACAGTAACGTCAGGGCTAATATACGAATGTCACAACGCCCTCTCTAAGGTATGTAACCTAAACCCCATCACCCTACAGTGGATAAAGGGACATAGCAACTCACGCGGTAACGACGCGGCTGATGTACTCGCGAGAAGGGGCTCAGAAATGGAACTGATAGGTCCTGAACCGTTTCTGCCCCTGCCGACCAGCTGGCTGCGGAACAAACTGCGGCGAATCACCAAGGTAAAGCACCAGCACCACTGGAGCAACCTAGACACCTGCAGGCAGAGTAAGGAAGCTCTTCCGATAATCAATCCCGGATTGTCGCGTAAGCTACGATTACTCAAAAGGGCCCAACTCCGGTTGTTAACTGGAGCCATAACTGGCCATGCCTTGTTTAACAAACACTTGTTCACATTAGGTGTTACAGACAGCCCCCTGTGCAGAGCTTGTATGACGGCGGAGGAAACCGCAGCCCACGTCATCATGGAATGTCCAGAGGTGGCAACATACCGGGCACGTCACCTCGGAACACCGAGGTCGCTACCAGAGGCCGTCGGCAACATCAAGGGTCTGCTAGGCTTTCTGGTTGAACTGGGCTGGCAAGAGTAGTGCCAGTAACCCAGCACGCAAAAAAGGCGCATTTGTTAAGTCGTCGAGTTGCGGAAATTAGCCCGCTACAACCTATAACCTATATAACCTATACCAAATAACAGTTTTGTAATAATACGGACATGGCGGAACTATAAAGGTTCCTAGTTGACTTTGGAACCCTAAAAATCATGACCAGCCAACAGTTGAAAAATAATATAGGCTGATTGTAGTAAACAAAAAAAACAGTACCCAAAATAAACCTACTAAAGTATCACAGACATACACATAAAATATCTCGCCGAAGCAACGTAGCGGAAATAGTTCCGAATGTCGTTCAGTGTTGCCACCCGCTGGTTGATAGGTTTGCGATGACGCGTGCGAGTAATTGCACCCGTCAGTCCTGCATCAAACTGGCAACACCGAGGCGTTTGTAACATTCTGTTTTCCTCGTAATATTCGTTTGGGCGAATGGCAAGGACAAATGAATCTTGTTCTGGATGCCATAAAAGGAAATACGTGAAGCTTTTTCCCACGACTCTGCTCGTATAGAAGTAAAAAAAGTTGCCTATATCTGTCCTCAGGCTATGAACTATGTTCATACCAAATATTAAGTCGATCGATTGAGGCGTTCAACCGGTAAGGAAGGCACCAACAAACACACATTTTTAAATTTATACCTATGGATAATTTTTCGTTGTAAGCATTTTGTGTGAATTATCAATGAAGTTCATAGGGAAGAGATGAGTCAAAATTAGTTACTTTAAGAGGATTGCGAAGAAACGCTAAAATCTAGTATCTGTCAAAAAATCCATACCTCCCCCCCCTAAATCAAGTCCGATTTCCTTCTCCTTCCTTTTTTTTAGTTATTATAAAGAACTAGGTCTGTTACGTGTCTGTTTTTTTTGTTTCATTCCAAGAAATATTTTCGTGGAAAGGAAACCGTACCGACATAGTTTTTTATGATATCTACAACATATTTCAAAATCGTAAAAATCGGACTAGTTTTAGAAAGAGAGAAGAGAGAAATGTTATCGCATTTTGTATGGAAATTTTTAGCTTCACTATCCTCTAAAACGACTAAAACAAGACGTTAAATCTTATAAAGATGCCAAGAGACTGGTGTAAAATTAATAAATTATATATTACACAAACTGCCACTGCTAATACTAGGGTAACGGAACCAGTAATGGACAGGAACCAATGATGGACACTTGATTCTTATTTTACAGAAGATAAGGGCTATTCATTTGTTTTGCAATAATCAATTTAGGACCATACGAAATTTGAATTAAGAGCGAAGAGTCCATTACTTGTGCCTGTCAGCTACAAGTACCCATCATTGGTGCCGTCACCCTATCATAAATAAGTAAGCTAGAGCTATCGTAACGTTGACAACACATGAAAAGCAACAGACAGAGACACAGTGATCCTATAAGGGTTCCGTTTGGTTATTTTGACCTACGGAACCCAAGCGAGTCGATCATGAATATTAAGACCTCTATAAGTCACAGTATTAAAGTAAAATATGTTAGGTAACTTTATTTTTGTAAAGGGTGATGGGCAATTTTGTATGGGCCCCGTCCCCACCCTCCAACAGTCACGGGATGCATGACCATTATGGACCAAAAAAAAGACAAAATACCTATTTTAGTAGCAAAATCGATAGGAACTTTTTAATGAAAAAAAACCTTTTAAGAGCCAAGTACCTAAGGCAAGAATGTGTTCATTTTCAAACAATTTCCATACGATACGATTATGATTTTCCAAGAAAACCCCATACAACGGTGATCCGTCATAGTAAAAATACATCGTCTTGCCAAGATCTATAAACTGAGATAATATGTTTCATCTCTGTTGGTGGGTGGGAACATTTTTCTCCGCAATGATGGTCTTGTCCGAAGCGCTGGTAGACTCACCCTTTATTACCGACGTGTAAAAAGAGCCCTCATGTGGCCTATTTACTGAATAAATATTTTGAATTTTGAATATTGAATTTTTTGCCCATCGTCCTTTATTTAGAGCCACAGGATGTTAATGCAAACGTCAAACTCAGCCCAACTAAAAAGAAATTCGCATTTTTAAATAACAATTTCCATCATTGGCTAAATATTTCGTAGAGCAATGTTTGAAACAGACACCGCTTAATTAAAAATTGTAACTGCCTTCGAGTTGAACAATAGTTTTTACTAGGAAATTTAATCACTATTTAGTTTGTGCCTTCGAGTTATGTTTTTCCGTCAATTTTACCGAGGTATTTTCTCCATCAATATCGGGTAGAAGTACCGTTTGCGACCACTACCGTTTTTGGCCACTTAAGGTTGAAATGAGTATCAAAAATATTCTAATATTTAAAACAATATGCATAGGTAAATAGTTAAGACTGAACATCAATGTAACGATAAAATATTTAAATAAATAAAAACATAATGCTTTACATATTAAAGTATAAAGTATGAAGATGGCCAAAACCGATACTTCTACCCTCTTTTCAATTTGTAGACTCGGCTTACTTCAAAAAAGTTCGGTTACATTTAACTGCCATCCTACTTCCTTCGTAAATCCCGTTACAAACCTTTTTAATTTTAAGGTAACCATTTACCCCTTCGGCAACTATTGTTGCTTCAGTTCAATTTTCTTCTAACTGCATTTAAATTAACTTACTCCCCTCTACGGAGGGTTCAGGTGGAACCCTTATAATTTCATTTGGAAACCCGTTTATCTGTTACCGCCCTTTATAATTTAGTATCGGCGAATTTTGGAATACTTGTTCCTGTCTTATTAAACTGTAAAACTTGACAAGATTCACGCAGCTAAAGACGCAGCAGTATAGCACGTATAGTTCAAGATGGCCTTAAAAGTATTTTATTTTTTTATTATTTTTTTATTGTACAACAGTCGTACTTAATGCCTAATGGCATACAGAAACTAACAAAAGTGGTACACGGAAAAAGAAACAAAATAATAATACCTGCTTCAAAAAAAGTACTTACGATAGGCACATGATATACCCACATGATATGGTACTATTAGCCGAATGGGACCCTGACTCTCCCTAGAACTGTGTCACTGTGACGTTAATGATGAAGTTGTAAGAAGTGTCAAAAAAATTGTTTCATAATGTTACTTTAACACCGTTCTATGGTGGGTCAGGGTTTCATTGGGCTGACAGTACATGGTATGATATTTTAGGTTCAGTTAAAGCCAGTTAGACCTATATAATATTGATGTAATATCAAAGAAGCCGGTAACTGCACTTTAATATTCAAACCATTGTAAACTCTTTTGATAGCCACATTAAATTGAAAATGCTTATACTATTAATATGCAGTTATTACTAGCCGGCTTGTTTGGCATTAATGCAGAATAGCGTAGATATGGAAGCTAATGATGGAGAAGTACAAATGTGACAGATGTTTTGTATCTTCGTGCCTTTCACTGTCTGGGCTTTAGAACTTGGCACCTTATAATACGACCCCTGTTATACAATTTTTACGGCAATCTGGACTAAATTTGATGCGTCGTTCAAAACTTACCTGGACGAAATTTAATAAAAATACAAGGTGCCCCATGACAAGTCGCCCAAAATGTAGTTAATCTAAAGCATAGTATAAATATAAAAGTAGTACCTACGTCTTAGGTTTAGGAGTTACTATTACCTATTGCCGGTTGGCGCTAGGGTTGCGCCGATGCGTGTCGGTCCATTTTTAAAATGCACGCAACCAAACACGGTGACGGCGCCCTGTTGACTAAGCCGGCTTCGTGCGTTCTGTTGAGTTTATTTGTGGTTGGCCCACGGCGCGATTGGTCGCGATTGGTCACATGCAAGCCGTGTAATTTTGTTTGAAGTCGAACTACCATTTATACTGAGCCAGGATGCCCAATGAACAGTCGTCCAAGCGTAATTTGAAGGTAATCAATGTGAACACCTGAATGTTACATGACATTGGGTAGCCGCATTTTTGTGAAAATGAAAGCGATATCATGAAATTTATATTATTGTTGGTTATACGGATGCTAAAAGTGGTAGCACTGAGCGTTTCAGCCTTAAATATTTAAACAGGCGTTGGAATGTAAGCGTATTTTAAAGACAGAGTGTATGTAAAATAAATTGCTTCAGTTGTGAATGAAACGGTTCCAGAGTGATAATGAATATATTTTTATTTAAAAATTGTCTATCATGGTTATTTCCGCTAAACAATGTCAGCTGCTTGAAACTGGCCATACATTTATTAATTTACTGAATTGTTAATAAAAATACAGCTGCTAATTGTCATCTTACAAGCCATCGGCAACCCAGGACCAGACAGGAATGGTAAATATAACGATTAAATTTAATGTCGTTTCTCATTTACATCTTTAAAATAAACCAGTAAGTAAATAAAATAAATAATAGTTAACATGAAAAGATTCGCTACAATGCATTCTTCAAAATAGACGCTTCAAAGGAGAAAGAATAACTTGATTTCGTGAGCTTCACTTGGTAAAAACATAAATCTGGAAAGTTCTTCACGCCGCCTCAAGTTGGTTTTTTCGCAACAAAGCCGGCAGTGATGTTTACGATTTAAAAGGTTTTCGACGTAAAATATTAATGTTGGCAACACTTTTTAAGGGATTTCGTGAACTGCGGCAACATTAGCGGGGGTTAACTGCCGGATACCTACGGGTAAACGCCGCCGTTACGGTATTTGGTGAATTTTCATATAGAAATAGGCGTAGAATATATTTATTTCTCAAGAACTTACAGTAGAGTTTTTGATTCCTCTACGATAACGTCTATAACTTCTAAAAAAGAGGAAAAGTGAATGTTTTGTAACTGACTTCAAAATCAATCCCAAACAGACAAATGTTTTTGTAATTAGCGCAAGTATTAATCAATCGAAACTGATCAATTAGACAAAAGGCCACTGACATTTCCTCTTAAGAGGATTGTTAACAGACGATTAAATTGCATAGCATTAAAAAAAACCAAACTAATTTAGCTCTAGGCCATAACGTTTCTCACCACCTAAATCAAGTCCAATTCTCACGATATTTGAATAATGTATGTGTAATACATACATACACATACATAAACTCACGCCTTGATTCCCAAAGTGGGGTAGACAGAGTAACAGAATTACCAACAACTCCAAAAAGTTATTGATAATTCTGTAACCACATTTTGCACACTTAGGCTAAGATGTTAACCAGCGTATTAGTGACAGACTGCAAGCCCATCGCCTAACAGTACAAGCCTTTATTCCCTTAGTCTTAGGTTTGAATAATGTAACTATAATGAAAACTAGGTCTGTACTCTAGAAACATTTTGGTTCTTGTAATATGTCTTTCCAAAAAATATGTGTTTTTAATAAAAAACGTACAGACCTATTTTGTCACCAATATCTACAAGATATTCAAAAATCGTAAAAATCGGACTAGGTTTAACGGGTAAAAACACTTTTGCATTTCGTACGGACATTTTTAGCTCCACAATCCCGTTCATATTTACACGACATGCTTGTAATATGTATGTATATCTCTTAGGAATAAATTTATATGTCTCGTGGCCAGAGGAAACGTCTTGTGTCCAGCCATGTCTTAGATTAAATTACATAGTCTGCGCAGTGCCTCGTACATCCTCAGACCTAGTTTCAGACGCAGTTTCCATTTGCTCAGCAAACTATCGGATTAGAAAGTCAATTAGATAGACGTGGTCTGCCGTGTTAATGACAACCCGACTGAGAAACTCTACTAAAATTCGTTTCTTATCGTTTATCGTCCAAGTTTCATAAAATAAACGTCTTTGTAAAGTCGGCCAAAGAGCTGGTCTACCACCCTACGGTTAAAGTTCATTTGCACGTCATACAACAAAGATTTTCCCTTGCAATAATATTATGACAGTGACAAGTGTCAACCTTAGTGATCATTGGATCTCACAGAAACTTTTGTCAAAATGGAGGGGCTATTGCTTAACGCACTCACAATCGCAATTGTTTTCATTTTGGAAATCGAAGGCTTGTCTGCATACAAAATGAAAACAATTGTTATGCTTTGAAGCCCATTGAGATTGCGAGTGCGTTAGGCAATAACGACGCTGGTTACACACACACTGTTCACTTTATTGGCCGACCGTATCGCAGATTTTTTGATCGGTCTAGATGATGGCATGAGATAGACACTTCAAATTGCCACAGAAAGTTACATTTTGTACGTTGGTACGGAAACCGTCAAGCTCGAGTGAGCATTACTTGGATTAACAGATTATTTTAAGTCGATTCGATTCGAGTCGATTTTCTGAGCGGAAATCACCTATAGGTGGTCACCTATAGTAGGACATGTCATTGTGCTGAGGTAACACCGTGGAGGGAAGTTCAATCTATAGTTTCAACTCCACTCATATGTAACTCAATGACGTGGAATAAGGAAGCCGGCAGTCTCTCTATCTATTACTTTAACAACAAAGTTAAGGACGATCTTGAAACTTAGTTGCTCTCTAAAATCTTGAACCTTATATCAGCTAGAAGCAACAACATTGTATAAAGTTGCTATGAGAATTTCTAAAGTTGTAAGGAGATCAGATCAGACAAAATGTTATCGGCGGTAATAAAAGCGGACGAATTTAAATTCGTCTCATAATAGCCTAAACGTTGAACAGAAGTAGAATCCCTTAGGAACATAAATTACAACTTGAAACTGCCTTTTGGAAGTTAATTAAGGCGTGAATAGTGAACAAAGAACAATTTATTCTGAAGCGAAGTGATATATTGAGTTATCTTATCGGTTCTCTGTCAGTTTACGGTGTCATTGATTTCATGTCTAGTAACTAGCAGAACATAAAGAAAAAGGGTTACAAGTTAAGGGGTAGAGTTATATAAAAGATTGCCTTAAACGTAATTTTTGAAACCAGATTTACCATTTTATCAATTTGTTCTGTTAATGTAATTTTTTTGGAATATTTTTTGTTTTGTTGCAATAAATGGCGACCACGGACGTAATGTGGCCAGAGGCTCTTGCCAAGAAGCATTGCTAACTAGCGTCTCTATTCGTTTCGTTTTTAAACCAATCGCGTCACTGGTAGATCACGTGATACGAAAAGTCACGTGATCTACCAGTGACGCGATTGGTTTTAAAACGAAACGAATAGAAGCGCTAGTTAGCGTACTGCCTCTTGGCAAGGGCCTCTGGCCTAGTGGGAAGAAGGTGGATTGACAAGATCAAGAAAGGCTGCGGGAAACTGCTGTCAAAGCCAGTCCAGCACCCTTACCATGAGTTACAATTACCGTACTCGCTAGCGAGTCGAATGCTCTGTCCCTCGCAGACCTCGCAGTATTCTTATAGAGTGCGAGGGACAGAGCATTCGACTCGCTAGCGAGTACGGTAATTGTAACTCATGGTAAGGGTACTGTAGTAACCGATGTCACCTGATATGATGACTATGTTGCGGCAGTTTCCAAATAATTAACGACCAATACGTCTAACATAAAAAGTGGTAGTAAAACGCTAACATGATATAGATGTTATGCATGTAAAAACTGTCAGATGCGGTGTAAGCCACGTTCCGGATCCAATTAGTTCGTCAGCTAAATTGTAATCCGTAAGTCGACGTCGCGCGGTGGCGTTATGGTGTTATTATCTATCGCATCGTTGAATTTTTCTGTGTTGAAAACCATTATAATCTGATCTTTGGATTTTTAGTAACTGTTTGCAATGAGATAGTTTACTATAGTGGTGATTGAGGTGATTACTGTGGTTTTGAAAAGAAGCGCGTTTCAGATATAAATTAAGTTCTGTACTTTGAGTATGCAAATTAATAACTATATTATTAGATGAGTATGTACGATCTTTCAATTTTTAAAATGTACATTTTTTTTACGAAAGACCTGAAGTGCATGTAGTGAAGCAATAGGGTATTAACGATTTCTATAAAATCTGATTCATGTAACAATCAGTTAAGAAAAATCATTTTTTGAACAACAAAGGTCCTTTCTTGTTCAAAAAGAATTTATCAGAATTTATCGTAAAGTCATGAACTTATTATTTATGCACAAACATACTAATTACAATAACTTTTCAAATGTAATTAGTACAATTGTGAACTAAGGTAGCCTAACTAAATGCGAAATCAGCGAAATAAGAAACAAATACATGATAAGTTACATTACTTTGACAACATTATACAAACAGCAGTAGGATTTTTATAGCTGGCTTTTTGTTTTTTCAATCCGTGAAAATAGTCAAGCTCCGCGCCTCGTTAGGTAAATAGTAACAACCGACGTGCAACTCTGAAACTTGTTGACAGGTTTAGTGTTTACTGCAACCAGTTCCAAAAGGAAATGGTTGACATTTATCTCATAGTGCCGCAGCTTAAATTTTTGGAACATTTCGTTGGTAAATTTTGCATTTTTAGTTACCGTGATAGTAATAATATTGAAAAATAATTTATATAAAAAAGGTCACACAAAGTGACTTAGTTTAGTCATATACCACGATTAACATACGATTCAATTCCTTCATATATTATTATCACTACTGTCCAGTGAGACCATTTTACCAGTGTCTGAAAGTTACAAGTGATCGGTGAAAATGATTTTCTAGAAGTAGAAGCTGATTCATCTGTTGGGGTTCTAAAAATAAAAACATACATACATACATACATACATTAAATCACGCCTGTTTCCCAGAGGGGTAGGCAGAGACCACTTCTTTCCACCTGTTAAGATCCTAAATCTCTTTCGCTTCTTCCACATTCATACATCGAGTCATGCACGTCGCATTTTCAAGTATGTTGTAATTATTATGAAAAACTAGGTTTATAGGGCATTATTACACGCATTTTGTATGGAAATTTTTAGCCTCAGAATCCTTTTAATGGTTGTTAAAATGTTTTCCCTTATGCTCTTATAGTTATTTACCTCTTGGGTATGTGTAAAGTGTATGCATACCCTAACCGACATTACCTTTTTATGCTTCATAACTTTTCAGAGAATCTATTTTATTAAAATGCGAAATGAACTCCCAAGCCAAGTTTGCATTTTAACAGGAAAATGTTCAGCAGGGGGAATACGATATCCGCGGACCAGTTTTGTAGGAGTTCCTTTGTGAAAACTGATAGATCTTCGGGCCGTAACTCTGAGTAAATTATAATTAAAGTTTAGATTTTCTCCGTGGAAAGTAGCCAGGGCCAGGATATTTTACTAAATTCTATATCATATCGTTGTTATAAGGCTCTATCGGATCAGACTGCTGCGTGGCAAACCTAACAAGATGCATATCATCATCATACCTTCACTCCTTCATTCCCAGAGTGGGGTAGGCAGAGCAGCCGAATCACCAACAACTAAAAACTAACAAGGTGCATATCGCTAACATAAACGACTGTCGAAAACTGCCAAAATGTATGGAATAGAGAATATTGATGACATTTTTCCAGCTGCAATTAAAGCTGATTCATATGACAAACAGGTGAGTTTTTTTTTTGAATACCTTTAAAATAAACCAAAATATACGCCAACAAAGATATGTTAAAAATAATAATAATAATAAATAAATATAAGGGGACAATCTCACACCAATTGACCTAGTCCCAAACTAAGCTCTAGGCTTGTACTATGAGTACTAGACAACGACATAAATACTTATATAGAGAAATATATACTTAAATACATTAGAAAACATCCATGACTCAGGAACAAATATTCGCGCTCATCACACAAATATCTGCCCTTACCGGGATTCGAACCCAGGACCGCTAGCTTCGTAGGCAGGGTCACTACCCACTAGGCCAGCGCGTCGTCAACGCGTGTTCCTATCTCTTTCTACTAAAACAGAATTTTAGGTGGAGTTTAAATGGCCAGTATGTTTTGTTACAGTGACGCCACAGTGCACTTCGGATCCCTCTGTCTAATTAGCAGTATAAAATGCGTGTCATCCGTATTACTTGACCGATTTTAATTTTAATTTCATTTGTGGTTATCTCTTTTACTGTGTTTTCATATTTAGTTAAGAAAAACGATTTAAAAAACCATTAAAAAAAGTCCATCTGACAATTAACGTCAATCCTATACATTTTCGATAACGATATTGTTCCTCGAATGCGTCTTGTCTAGAGTCACCGGACTTGTTACGTTATGTGGACAGTGTAAATCATGCGCTCGGGTTGGGCATCGCGACAGTACGTCGTAACATTACAAGTACGGTTCTCGTAACCGGTACTCACATACTTTACCGTTGCGGTCACGGAACTATGTTACGATGAAATCTCACAAATGTGAATCCACCTTAAGGTGACTATTTCGTAAATAATCTGTTAACAATATTGGTTTAAACCTCGTAGAATAGTGGACATGCACAAGTGAGCTTATCTCTATTTGGTTAGTCATGCGAATTATACGCAATGATACATTACCTATTGATGTAAATTTGACCTCGTTATTTGCAGTTTTAATATTTACTAATGAAAAATTTAATTTCGGACCTAAGGCCGGATCCCTAGTGTCATAAATATGAGGTAGGTTTAGTATCAATGTAAATATAAATATGAGGTAGGTTTAGTATCAATATAAATACAAATATGAGGTAGGTTTAGTATCACTATAAATATACTCGTAAGTATGAGGTAGGTTTAGGTTATGTTAGTTCTTCAGCGGGCCCGGAGAGCCAAACCACCCAGAAATTATACGCTACCGCGGAGCTCCGTCGCCTTTCTGCGAAAGTGTATAAAATGCGTATAAATGATTGACCTGCGTCAAAATCGCTAAAGCCGCAAACGCAGGAGGTGGCACGGTGCGGTGTGTTCCCATACTAAAGCATTCCCAAAGCGTGGTGAAAGCGTTTTTTGCAGCTTAAAAGTAGTAACATGGCGTACTTACGGGACTCGTGTATAAAATGCGAATAAATCGACCACACGGGTTAGCGTGACGCGTAAAAACGTAAATAGACGAGTCACTGCGTAAACGTTGCGTTGTGTAAGCGTTTTGTAAGCTTGGGTTACGGTAGGTACTTGTATTTGCTACGTCTTGCGTTGTTCTTGCGTCGAGTTTTAAGTTTCAGACCGTTGACCAGCTAGAAGGGCAAATTACCTCACTGTGCTTAGGTGTAGTCGATACTTACATACATACACACCTTCATTCCCAGAGTGGGGTAGGCAGAGCTACAGAATTATCGACCCCACTAAAAATTTGTTGATAATTCTGTAACCACATTTTGCACAATTAGGCTAAGATGTTTACCAGTGTATAAGTGACAGGTTGCAAGGCCATCGCCTAACAATACCTACTACAAGCCTTTATTCCCTTAGTCGCCTCTTACGACATCCACGGGAAGACATGGAGTGGCACTATTTTAACCTGGCAAGTGGCAACCACACACTGATCGATACTTAACTTCGCAAAATGAAATTTGAAACTGCCTTTTATAGCCAGTATTCACGTGTGAGTCTATTACTGACCCGATGCTCTAGATTTACATTTTGCTATTACAGTTTCTAACATGTGAGTTAAATTTCGGAGCCAGAGTTGGCAAACTCGATAAATTTGTAGTGCTCAGATTTGGAGTTAGCACGTATTAATTGACTACGTGGTCGTTAGTTTGTGCTGGAGGGTCCCGAGTGGTCCAGTAACGAGGTTCGTCACGCCGTGGGCTTACGGCTGAGTTAATAAAGGACTGATACATTTAAAGACGACTGGTTTTGTACGGGGAAATAATTTGACTAGCAGTGATTTTGAAGGCAGACAGGGACATTAAAAAATAAAGTTTTGTCCAAAATATTGCATTAGGAATAACGAGAAATTCGAATTATGATCAGGGGGGTTATTACGACATGGCAATGCAGTTCATTTTACGGTGAGCGAAAAGGACAGAGCTATGTCAGTTATATAGCTCTATCTCTTTCTCACAGCGTAATCTGAACTGAATAGATATGTCATAATAACCCCCCAGGGGGGTTATTATGACATGGCTATGCAGTTCATTTTACGGTGAGTGCAAAGGACGGAGCTATACCAGTTACATAACTCTGTCCTTTTCTCTCAGCGTAAAATGAATTGCACAGATACGTCGTAATAACCCCACAGGGGGGTTATTATGACAGCAATGCAATACTGTTTACGCTGAGAGAAAAGGACAGGGCTATTATAATTGCTATAGCTCTGTCCTTTACACTCAATGTAAAATGAACTGCATAGCTACGTCATAATAACCCCTCAGTTCGAAATTAAGACTTTACGGGATTTTGTAGTGTAAGTACCCGATAAATTCCCTTGGCATCTAGGTTGGCACTCCAATGTTAAATTGTAATTACTTTATTAGTAAAATAGCAAATGAAGCTAATTTATCGAAGCGGGCAATTAATTTAATAATATTGTGAATTATTTTCTAATTATATTGTAATTAATTACTAACCTACTTATGTATTAGGTATGTTCAAAAATGGAACAGATTATCTGTTGGTTCCTCATTAAGCTATGCCCGTCACGTACCAGTTACCACGTGACGATTTGAAATATCACATTAAAAAGTACAGTTTTATTGTCTACTAGTATGTACGTTTCTAAAATGATTTAACTAGAACATTATGAAGACTTGAAGACTTACTTAAACTAATTAAATAATTTTAAGTACGCTTATGGCACAATTTACATTTTGAATTACTGAATAATTAAGTACGAGTAGAGTTGTGCGTGAGTGCGAATTTGTGTTCGTATGTCTCTGAGTTTGTGTGTATGTGTATGCTCGTGTCTATACTTGAGTTAGTGATGAGTGATGCCTTCAGGGCTTTAGATCAGGTAATGTACAAGTTTTCAATCTTAATCTCTGTACCAAATATCAAATTTATCGGTATCGAGGCATTAAGCCGTGAAGACGGAATAAGTAAACAAACAAACTGTCGCATTTATACTACTAAGTATTACTTCCCTATTACAATAAAACGACTTACACTTAAAATATAAGGGTCTCAGTTAGAAATCTTATGTGTATTCACAAAGAGGATCGTCCTCGAGGAAAAAAACGGAAATCTTGCTCTTTGATAATAGTTACCGGTAGGCCGGGAATTAATCCAAAAAGGTCTGTAGGCTTAGGCCAAGATCTATAGAACCTTCTCATTAAAACTATTGATATTTTCTTAACATGTCTGGGCCCTCATTCTACATTCACGTTTCTCGTTTAGCAATCGTATTGTCAATGTTATGATAGCTCTTATTAGTTTAGTTTATTTATTCATCAATGTAATATTACAATATTAATTGCATTGCATGTCAAAAAATACGAAATTACATTGAGATCGTCAAACATAAATACTAATAATCAAAGAATACAAAAATAAATAATAATTATAACAACAACAATTACACATCTAATAAAATGGTCACTCGTCCGATGTCAATATAATGTACAAACATTAATAAAGTCAACACAATAATAAAATTAATTTACATTTCCAGTTCCATATATGTATTCATCCACGGAGTATAATGGATTATCCAATAAAAGGTTTCTCAGCTTGACAATAATGTCAGCTGAGTTACAAAACAATACAATAACAATAGGTGTTAAAACAATTTAGAATAAGGCCTCAGAGGCAGTATAACGAGTTGTCAGAGCCTGAGAAATTCTAGGTTGTAAAAAAAGGAGAGAAACATGTGATATGAGTCATACAGCTGTGTCTCTTTTCGTGCTTGGAACTTCCCAGGCTTCGACAGTTCATTACAGCCTCTGGGGGGTTATGATGTCATTGATGACATATCTACGCTGTTCAGTTTACGCTGAGAGTATTACAGCTATATAGCTCTGCCCTTTACGCTCACCGTAAAATTAACTGTGGCCTTTAAGAAAGATGCATTCGTCGTCATCTTTATCGAAAATGAATTACACTGGTAAACATCTTCGCCTAAGTGAGCAAAATGTGGTTACAGAATTACGAGTATCAAAAAGTTTTTATAGTTGTTGGAAATTCTGTAGCTGTGCCTACCCCACTCTGGGAATAAAGGCGTGAGTTTATGTACGGTCACGAGCGTTCATTTGGGACCCATTTCAAGAAAAATATGCTTGAAGTCGTTAATGTCATTAGGGATGTCAAGTCATTGTAACTTTTAGGAAACTTAACCTTATTGTTGTAGAATGTCGGATTGACTTTGGACCTAAGGTGGGTACTAAATTAAATCTCGTGACTGTATGTGTATGTATGTTATGATTGACGTAAACAGCCAGGGCCGAGATTCTAGGTTATTATGGGCAACGTTTTGATAGCTCTAATTCAATTGACAGTAATTGCAGCCAAGTTAACAACAATACCATAACAGGTCAAAGACGATGTGGGTTTTACCGCCTAGAATAAAGGCACAGATGATTTTGTTGAGCGCTCATGTCAATTTCATACATGTTGGCAGTTTTCGATGATCGTTTACGTTAGCGTTAGGCATCTTGTCACTGCATCAGGGCACTGCATAGCCATGTCTTAATAACCCCTAAGATAAATATTTTTGATCGCACGCCGTAAGCAAGTGTAAAGAGATTAATAATGGATATTCATTGTATCTTCATTTTGTAGTGTACCGTTATTTGAAAATCTTTTGAGGATTCATATTCTTGAAGCCAGTCTAATGCTCTTTGGAAATACTAAACAACTTATTACGAAAACTTAGACGAGAGTTTAAGTTCACCTTTTGTTTAAATTTGTAAATCGACATGAAGCCCTTGTAGTAAGAGTGATCCTTTAATATGGAACATGACTGCCTCGAACTACGTTTTCTTTTATTCTATAGAGGTAAAAAAAAAGACGGTCCAGATGGGTTATGTATGTATGTATGCATGGATGTATGTATCTATGTATGTAGGTAAACACTTTATTGTACTAACAAAAGAGATAACAATTATAAAATAGCCAAAAATATAACAGGGATGTATGTACCTCTGAGCGATGCCGCGTTTTGCGTTTATGACGTAGCTATGCAGTTCATTTTACGTTGAGCGTAAAGGACAGAGCTATAGCAGTTATATAGCTCTGTCCTTTTCTGTCAGCGCAGCGTAAACAACTGCGTTGCTATGTAATAATAACCCAGGTTTTTCAACGCGCTGGTATTTTATGGTTCTTCTAAAAACTAGCATCATTTACTGCTGTTAATTAATCTAAGAACAAAGATTGTAAGGAATGCGCCCCGGAGCTTTGATCTCGCCCCAAGCGCCGCCTTGTTATGCCCAACTTGCTCATTATTTAAAATTCACCCGATCCCTAAACAAATCCCTAGCGTTCTCTGGTAGTTCATAATTAAATTTGAGAAACTCGATTTCAAATTACCAAGTCTAGCTGTAGGCATTAATGTTCCAGTTCTATTAAAAATGTAGCCACTTAATTGGACTTCATGAGGGTAAATTAAGGGGAGTGGCATCTTGGGGATTAACAAAATTACCATATTACGTAAAGCTAATTACCGACATCAAACTCCATCTCGAGTCGAAGCGAGCCTCGTGCGACTTGTGAGTAACTGGGCGTATGTAAGTCGACTTGGAAATTACAATTACGTTCTTAACTTGTGGCTTGAGAGAAGTGATAACAAAAACTCCTTGGCGTGGCGCGTTGCCATCGACGTTGCATGATATTTTCTTTGCTCAAGGCAAAGTTTCAAGCATGCCTATTATGTAAAAAAATAAGCCTTTAAGAGCTTTTTCAGTAGTTAAGTGCAACATGCGCGTACACTTAAAATAAATTGGATGTTTTTAACAATATTGTGATTGTTGTGCATTTAGGCTTCTTGATTCCATGGTAGTAATTCTCTGAACAACGACGGTCGGACGGACGGACGAGTGAATGTCCAAGCGGCGAGTTTACGTAGTCCCGTCAGTGCGAACAAAACATATTTTAGTGGATTTCCAATTTAGCAGCATGGTTTCTGCCGATGGATCGAACGTATAAGGCTGGTTAATTGAAAATGCACGCGCTAAAATGTGTTTTGTTCGCTCTAACGGGACTACCTAAACTCGCCGCTGCGATTTCGCTCGTTCGTCCGTCCGTCCATTGTTTTTGAGAGAATAACACCCCTGTCCTAACAAGACGTTAAGCGCATCAACTGAGATGTTAGTTGAATCGCTAAAGAACTTGCTGTTATTATTAACGGTTTTGTTTGATATAACTGGGGTTAGGACTTTTGGTGGCAATACGTGGTTTAAGGATCCATGGAGTCGCTGTTTCATGATTATTATAAAACATAAATCACCTTGATTTTGACCTTCAGTGTAGTCATAATAATATTTTAAAATGCATTCATCCGTTAAATTGCTAAACCAGTTTAAATGTTTTTTGGTAAAGATGATATCGTCGCTGTGATAAAGTTACAGACAAAAAAAATATTAGATCCTAGGTATGGATAAAGTGAACTAAAAATGTATTTAGTTTATTTAGAAATATGACAAAGGTAAAGGCCAAATTTAAAGCGATATGTGTAATAATAATGAGGAAATAGTGACTCCATGTATTCTAGAACCACATTTTACCATCAAAATCCTAACCCTAGATATAACTAATATCATAAATATTGTATTCATTTTATGTCAACTAAGAGAAAACCTCTATTGGTTGGCTTAATTTTTTGTAAATGTATTGTTACAATTTGGCCTTCAAAAGATGAGCGTAAGTACTGTTTTCTTAAAGGCCAGAAACGCATCTCCTCTAACACGACACTTGTCCAATGTGTTCGTGGGTGGTGGTGGCGGTGACCACTTTACATCAAGCGGGCTGACGGCTCGTTTGCCTACTCTGAAAAAAAAAGGAAAATAATGTTATGCTGCATTATCCACAAGTTACATTAACATAGGTAAACGAACGATTACCTTTATCAGTTTTACACAAAAAATAACTCTGTTTTTTTTTTCAGTCAGAATTTGAATTAGTAAAAAAGCTTTGTTGTCACTCAGAACGCAGAAGTTTAATAAACATAAAGCCTTGCAAATACGCACACTAAAATAAAAACTACAATAAATAATAATAGATATTGTACTGAATCCATTGATTAGAAAGAGAAGGAGCAAAAAAGTAAAGTAAAGCTAGTTCTAATTTCATTTTAAGAATAAATAAAATGATATTACACAGATCATGGCAATACAGATAATTCAGAATGACACAGCGCAAATATTAAGTATTGTTTGTGTTAATGGTAACATTGATTAAATTACGCACATCGATCAATTGATTTAACAGCGAAATAAGTGGAATGTGTTCATTGGGAACTATCAATCTATTAAATCCCCGCGCGGGAATTACGAGTATTAAATTTATAATTAATAAGGCCCGTTTTATTTACTCATAAAACAAAAATATCCGTCAGTTAAAATCACTCCTTTTTCCTCTCATAGGATAGAGCTAAAATGTATCTGTATTATCTGAAGACGGAAAAACGACCGTGAAATAAAGACTAAAGTTTATTTACACGATTGTTATAATATAAATACAATCATCATCATTTATTTATTTATGAGCCTTGCTCTTGTCTGTAGAGTAATTGCCGCTTTTCTTTGTTTTTAGGGTTCCGTAGTCAAACTACGAACCCATAGTTTCACCATGTCCGTCCGTCCGACCGTCAGCAGCCTAGCTCAGAGACCCTTAGAGCTATAAACCTGTAATTTGGCATGAATATACATATTAGTCACGCCAACAAAGTGGTAAAATAAAATGTTGAAAAACATTTTTTTAATGTACCACCCCTATACGTAACGTGGGGCTGTATTTTTTTTCTTGTTTACCCCATACTTAGTGTGGGGTGTCGTTGAATAGGTATTTCAAAAATATTGCGGGTTTGCGACAATAGCTTTTCGATTAAGGGATCCGTTTATGAAATTTAATATTAAGCTTTTAAGCGTTCATTTTTGTAAGAGTCAAGTAAGTTGTAAGGCCTATTCATGTGTCTTGGCCAACAATAAAACTTACATTGCTAATAAACCAAATAGCTCTCTAAACTATAACCGTAGCATTGTACCGACGTGAAACTTCTCAATTTGTGAAAGTTACTTTTGAGAAATTGTCTGTAACTTCTCGGAATATTCGCAAGTTTTGTTTAATATTGTCAATACTTTCAAATGTTTCCAAGAACTTTCTTAGTGATTACTTGAGAATATTTACAAACATCAGGGAATGTTTTGCAACTTTCACATTGTTTCACACTCAGAAATAAACAACAATATTTCGCTCTACGTCAGTCATAAACTCCAGGTAAAATTTATCGCATACGCCAGCAATCGGGTTCTCAGCATCGAGGCGCAAACCACAAAAAGGATAAATACACAGACATTAACGTTTTACACCCAAAAGCTTTTAGCTCGTAAAAAAATCGGTCGAATCACACCGCCTCAGCGCTGCCAATAAATCTAATACATATCTATAGCTACAACGTGTCACGTACAATAACGTTCGGGTATGTTTTACGAGTATTATGGTAGAAAAATAACACTAACGACCACAGACAGAGGCTCTATTGTACTCGGTGAAAAGTAAACAAGAGTTATCAAAACGTTAACAATATGAATACCTGTCAGAAGCAATATCGTTTTACCTTACCGTAAGTTAACTTTAAAGCTCATAGACATTTGCAATATCAAATGCAGTAGTAAATGGAAAATGGTGTCGCAACTATGCGACCACTTTATGAGTAGAAAAAAAAATTACACTATTATAATAGCGATGCAAAAAGCGATTTTTATAATATCGCCTACATCTATACTAATATTATAAAGCTGAATAGTTTGTTTGTTTGTTTGTTTGTTTGTTTGTTTGCTTGAACTCGCTAATCTCAGGAGCTACTGGTCCGATTTGAAAAAATATTTGAGTGTTAGATAGTCCATTTATCGAGCAATATATCATTTATATAGGCTATATACTCACATAAACCGAAGCGAAGCAAGGGAGGGTCGTTAGTAGTCGTATATAGCGTAAGGCGTTTGTTTGTTACTGTAGTGAAATAAGGTTGCAATGCGAAAATAGACCTTATTTCACTGTACCTTTTTAGGTTATACGTCGCATTTGCTTTTAATATTTTAAATTTAAAAGCAAATGGTTCGATAGAACGGCGGTTGTTTATTTTTGTTGAGTTTTAGAGGGTCGCTCCTAGGCCTGCGGGCCGGGCGCATCACTTGTGCATATTTATAAGTTACGAGTTAAATAAAAGAATTATCATGAAGAATGTGTTTTATAATCGGTACCTTCACCATTCTTTACATGGTGGAGGTTAATAGTCAAGTCACCCGTACCCGCAAAAAGTTCGTAAAAAGTGATGCTCTACCAATCTGAGTGAGAAGAGTAAGGAGGATGAGTAGACGCTGTGCCTCATCATCTTCAACACCCACCCGGGAAATGAAAGTTACGTACATACTTAATATATTTTTATTTCATCATCATTAGCATTATTTTATCATAAACGACGATATGGACGAAATGGAAGTGATAGAAACCACACCATGGTCAACATCGACGCTTATTTTATTCACTTCACTGCACCGAAGAAAAAATATGGGGCCATCAAAAGGGGAGATTAAAGGCACTTGATTATAATTAGACCCCTAGTACGGGTCAGTAATATTCCAGTTCCGCTGTGCATTGCGAGAAGATGAAGTGCAGCAGAAGTTTCGAGTTCGGCAGCGATCATCGAAGATGGATCCAGGACAAGCTCCAGAAGTAATCCACGACATGATCACGACGAGAGAGGAGCGATGTCTACCAGAAGACGCCGCCACGGAGGATTCCCATTAAAAAGTCAGATCTTTTATATGTATTTCTTCGTAGGAATTTCTAGCGAAATGTAGGCGGGCATGTTCATGTTAGGCGCGTTAGAATTTATAATCCCGAATTATTAATTTTTATCACGTGTAATTTTATTACTTCTATTTATTTTCGCTTCTAAGAAATAAATACTTACGACGTATTTAATTATGTCATAAATGACGTGACGTTGATCACGATATTTAACATTTAATGGCATCTTGCGTTAGCATGTTCAGAAGTGTGAACGCAGCTAAATACCTTTTTAATTTTTCGTTAGCTTAGCTGTGAGCTATCAGATATTTCTTGACGTTTGAATGTCACACATTACCTATAAATGAATTAAATGGTATGTAAACAAAGTAAATATTGTTTGTATAAATGTGTAATATTTAATCATCAATTTTGGAATTAGTCGTAGAAAGTGAGTTATGGATCATGGAATGAGGCATGAGATGGACGGTATTTTATGGATGGTATCGTTAGGAACGACCTGACCGGGATTTTTTATATTTAGGTGTAATTTGTATGTTGATCTTGAGTGTAAACCCTAAACATTACATAGTAATTCAGGGGAAGGGTGTATTGTCCTTCATCATTCACGACGGCAAACGGATTATACAGGGCTAGTTAATTTGTATAGTTTGGGTGGACCCATATGAGTTCATAATAAACTCGGGTTATAACAATGGTATGATGCCTTGTTCACCTATAGCTGTATGAATTATTGGGATAATAGTTTATATGTAGAGTCGTGGGGCGTTAAGATAGAAAGGTATAGGCAGGTAAAAAGGTTATGCAGACATGATGGAAGGATTGATGATTAACATGGTTAAATATAATGGCGATTGGAGTAAACAATTTATCAAATAACTCTAATGCTTATTTATAATATTAAATGGTGTGTGAAAGTGTTTTGTATACAAATGAAGATGAATTTAGTCTTGATTAGGGTTGCAGATTTTTGATGATTTGTGTATTCAATAATGTTTCTTTTTCATGTACTATCGCTTCGAAGCTAAGTCGAAAAAGATGACGTTATCGCGACAGTAAGCTGTCTATGAATAAGATGACCACAAGGCGCCTTGGCGCTATGGCTGTCTGCATCATAGAAGGCGGAGAGGAAGACCCTCTTCGGTTCTTCTATTATTGCATAATATAATGTATATAATATTCTTTTAGTTTGGGGTTTTAAGGTATGTGGGGATGGTTGCCTCGCACGAGTACATATGTATACTTGAGGGAATTATCTGCCATGACCTTAGGGGTGTGCATAGGAATAAGACATGGGGTGACATCGTATAGTAGTGTGAGGTATGTGGTCGATATTTTAAATAATAATGACAGCTTACTTTGCGATATCAGTGCGCAAGCATTTTCAATGTGGTTGAAAATGGTTGTGTGTCGTAATCTGATCTTTGAGAGTAATTAATTAACTGTTTAATTAATTAAATCTTGAAGTCTGGAAGTATCCAATAAGGATGTCCTGTCACTTCTCTTCCATGGGAATTTGAGGAAGTGAGGGAACTTTATTGTGTGTTATCCTTAGGACACAGGTCCATTAGTAATTTTTATATTAGGATGTAATGAGTCCGAGGGTGACTTGACGGATGTCAAATCACTGACGGATAAGTGGGACATAGGTCCGCAACAAGGCTCGGCTTCCTTAAGTGGTAGCGCTCAGATTCTTTTAGTCATAAATGTCATAATGAAACTGAGTCTTATGAATATGACTTTTGTAAGACAATACAGCATCCTCAATGCATGGATTGTCAAATTTGTTTGGTAGGGTCAGGCAGGCAGGGTAATTTTCATTATTATTCGCCGCCCCTCTTTTCCGAGGTTTTGTAGGGCGGAAGTCCACTGTGTTAATGCTGTCTGCTTATTAATCTGCGTTTATATCGACACGTTAATTGCACAGCAGGCTATCCGGCATGACTGGACGAGTAGCTAATGTTTATTCCTCGTGTAGGTAGATGTCAGGGCAAGTAGGCTTCATCCTTGTTCCCAGAGGGACGAGGGATGTAGTGAAATAAGGTTGCAATGCGAAAATAGACCTTATTTCACTGTACCTTTTTAGGTTATACGTCGCATTTGCTTTTAATATTTTAAATTTAAAAGCAAATGGTTCGATAGAACGGCGGTTGTTTATTTTTGTTGAGTTTTAGAGGGTCGCTCCTAGGCCTGCGGGCCGGGCGCATCACTTGTGCATATTTATAAGTTACGAGTTAAATAAAAGAATTATCATGAAGAATGTGTTTTATAATCGGTACCTTCACCATTATTTACATTACTTACTACGTTAGACCGTTCAGTTACGCATGAAATAATTCATCACCTACAAAAACCGAGTCAACGGCCACCCAAAAAACCATTATCAAACCGAGATAATTTTTCTTCCGGCCCAGCGGGCTGTGTGCGCATATTTTCATTTCTTAAAAGGAAAGTTCTTTAAGAAAACAACACAAAAAATTAAAAGTTTCGCAAGTTACGGAGGGTTTTTCGTGTAGACGCACACCTCACTGGCTGAATGAGAGATAACGACCGCAGTTCGGTTATTTATGACTAACGAGCCTATTCACGGCGGGACTAAATGGAGATTTATGAAACAGAAAATGTCGGGTAACGTATGTCTTGGCGTAATTCGTACGATGTGAGCGCAATCTGCGAAATGCCATCCCGTTGGGGGATTGCTTCGTGAATGACGCTTCGCTGAAGCACCCTCGAGGCGTCTTGGGATGCACTTACGTTTTAGCTTGGACTCGTACACCGCGGCACTCATATTGATTTGCAGACCTAGTATGGCTGCGTCTATATCGCGTGTCAACTGTGGATAAAGCATTCGTCACTTTTTGACACGTGTACTTATTTACTTGTCAGAAGGTGATGGATGCCTTATCCAAATTTTATCACGCGATAAACGCAGCCATATTAGGCCCCCTGGTTTGAGATGACACGATAATGTTATTTTTAGCGATAAATTTTATTTCAGAATACCAAGGAAGTCGAAAGTTGAATGTAAAGCAGTGTACAGTCGAACCCATTTTAGTTACAAAAATCTCTGTTCCTTTCTGTAAAATTCAAATGTCATAAAGACACATTAGGATAGAGTACATTCCAAGAACACTTTAGATACTGCGCGTTTATGAATTAGAGGGAGTCGAGTGACTTTAGTTGTAAGGTTATAATACGTTGTTTGAAAAAGAACTGGACGAATGTTTTTCTTAAATACATTTACTCCATCTACGAAAAAATTATCTGTACATATAATAAAAATCACGTTTACAATATTACTTGTATCATTATCATAAATTTAACCGAAAGACGTCCACTGCTGGAAAGGCCTTTTCCAAAGTATGCCACAAGGACCGGTTCTGTGCCGCTTAAATTCATCGGTTTCCCGCAACCGTGGCCACGTCATTTGTCTACCTTGTTGCTCTACCCCCGCTACCCTCCTCTTCCAGTTCTCGGCTACTTCAGAACTCCTCGACCCACAGGGCTATTGACTTTGGTACTCGTGCGGATCTCCTTTTATATGCTCATTCTCCATTTTTGTATGCAGGTTCCTAATTTAAATAGAACTCAAAACATTTTATCACTTCGAGTTCGTTATTTTACAGTTATAATGATCATGTAGAAATCTCACACCAATTGACCTCAGCGGGAAACTCAGCGGTCGGTAAAAATTCAAAAAATTCTTCATTTTCCCCGTTGTTTAGCCTATTCTAGCGAGGTTTAAAAGACCGTTATAATTCAAAAGGCAACAATATTCCGTGGACATTGTAAACCTCAGACAATTTTATGCAAGCAATATAAACTTACTTTACAGACACAGTGTTCCCTCTCAACTAAATACTATCATATAAGTCATACAAAACATTTGCAGGCAGTCCCGCTGCTCTGGACGCTATTAATTTCGGGGTTAAACCTGGCAACACCGCCGACAAAAGATAATAAAAGTTCGTCAATAACGCACGTAAACAACGCGAAACGTTAAACGAGAATTACAGACGGCAACAATGACCGGCAATTAAGGAAATCAAACAAAATTCAATAGGGAACATTTGTTCAAAATTGCAAAACCCTAAGCCGAAAGGGCCCAATTTCCATTTTATTAGCATGAGTTTGGAATAAAAATGTGTTTATTCTGGAATGAAAGCGAGATGGCCTCCCCATAAAGAGATCGAGTGCCAATACAGATGAGAACGCAATGTTATTCTGGGGCGTATTCCAAATTCAAATGGATTTCGTGTTTATGAGTGAGCCTCGGAATACATTTAAATGTGCTCCGCGATGCGCGTGGACAACAATTAGCAACAGTTAGATTTATGGATCGTGAAACTGTCTGAAAGTTAGGTGCAATAGTAATGGACCGGTATTATGCACTGCCAAAACCTGACAAGTTCTATCTATGCAATGAGAGGAACAAAGGTATGATATATTGAGATCTATTGGCGTAGTATAGTCAAACTTGCTAGTGCATATTTTAGTACCTTGTCGTAGTAACGTATATAGCAAGAGTTGTTAGAATTTACAGCTATATTTCTAAGTTTACCTGTACCTACCAGCTTCTCACTAAACATCGGTTTAAGGTAGTCGTTTGTAAAACGGTATTTTCACCCGCCGCATGAATAAATAATTATCCAGGGACAGTATTAAACAGATTGACCTAGTTCTAGATAATCGAGACTCTAGACTTTTCTTGAGCGCTTGGAGTAATATTATCCATAGGATAAATTTAGTCTAGTGTGTAAGATGAAAATATATACAGTAATGTTGTTATTTGAATGAAGGATAGGCTGAGCTACAGAATTACCAATAACTCTGAAAACACGTTGATCATTCTGTAACAACAGTTTGCTCAATGAGGCTAAGGTGTTTACCAGTGTATTAGTGACAGGTTGCAAGCCCATCGCCTAACAGTACTATATAGGTTTTATTCCTTTAGTCGTCTCTTACGACATCCACGGGAGGACATGAAGTGGCACTATTCTAACCCAGCAACCACGCGGCATTATTATTTAAATTATACAAAATAACTCACATTCACTGCTCCTTTTTCTGGTGTGACTGGTTGCATAGCTTTGATGACGGCTTTGGTTGCTTACATTGTATCCCGTTTGCTCCTTTGTCTGCTATACAGGGAGGAAAAAACAGACGTCATAATGGACGGCAACTACCTTAAATACTGGAAATAACAAATTCTACACCAAGGAGACTTACTTTTAGTTTTCAATTCAGTCAATACTGCATTTATGGATTTTTGGAGATTTATCTGTCTTAACGAGGAATGGAACTGGTCGAATACGGCAAAATAAAAGTAGGGTTTTTTACGGTCTTTATTTAGTTTCAAGGTAAGTATATGCATCATAAAAAATGACTTGTTGACAGAAAGATGTTTTTTTTTAAATCCAATAATGCAGTATTCTTTGTTTTGAATAAGTAATTAAAGTTCCTCTTCTTTGGGTATAATTTGCTATTTCCAATATTTAAGGTAGTGGCCGTCCATTGTGTCATTCGTTTACTCCACCCTGTATATTTTGAAAACATGATAGCAATATCAAGCCGAAAGTTGAGTAACGAGTTTCAATTTCAACGGCCCGTTCACGTCTGCGCGACGGTAACAGAGGCAACAAATAAGTGCATAGAATTGTATGAAATATACCATGAGTTGTAAAGTCGCGGCCGGGCCGTAACTGGCCACCGGGGTATGAGAGGCTCCATGGCCACGTCCAAAAACACTCACAATAAAATCACCTCCAAGGATTTATATCAGCCAACTGCCCTTGATATTGCAACAGTAAATAATATCTTTCGTTAAAAGGACCGTTTTATTGGCGCCCTTTCCTTTTATGCGACGATTATGTCATTTTTACGAGCGCTCCAATGCTATTTACGTATTTTTATTGAGAATCAAACGGAAAACTCTTACATAAAATCCAAATGATCCCGTAAAATGTTCACTATGATATTATAATTGAATATTTCCAACTTGAGGGGCCATTAGGAATATAATGTACCAGGAACGTATAAATTGCTAGAGCAGGAACCCTTTTACGCCCAATCTTACCTAAACTTGAGTGATCTTAAGAGGACGGTCGTGCTCATAAGTTTGCGATTCACATAAGGAAAACATTTAATATTGACATGAAGTCTTTGTGCGGTTGTCGTTGGCAAATGGCCAAACATTTTCACGTACCGATATTTTTTCCCTCTTTTTAATGTAGTATTTACCTTAGCAAACCTACCAAAATGGGTCAAAACATTTTGTCTAGGGTGAGTGGAGACGTAAACAGCATCGTAATATGTCGTAACGGATCATCGTAAGAGATAGGTTTTGTAAATATTTGTGCGAAATTTAGAATTTGCCGTCTTCGGGAGTCACGATCGATCAATGTCACACGCCACCTCGGCCCGAGTCCCAACAACTTGGCCGTTTATATAATTGGATCGGATAATTCAATCGGATCCACTACAATGTTGTTTACACCATGAAACTTACGATCGGCTACTCGGCTATGAAATGACACATAAACATATTTATGGTTATTGCGGTAACGTCAGTATATCACACAAAAGTATCGCACGTCATTTTATTACGATGAAAACATAGGTCACAGTATAACACATTTACTTAAGTAATTAATTAATTAGTTTATTATAGCATAACAGGTTAAAACGCGAGTCATATCAAATTTGTAACATTTCATAATCATTAGCAATTAAGTTTATATTTAATATTCATATTGCTTCTGTCTGATCCAAGCACATTTAATTTTAATTTAAGCAACAGCTAAATGTGTTTACCTTAATCTGTTTGCACTATTTTATACCCTTAAACTGTATTATCATAATGTACTTTATTTTCCATACAACAAAACGTGGCAATATGTTAAGGGAATAAATTATTTTTATAATTGTGTGATTTGTTTATATGGATTCACTTTTCTCAGTTAACAGTTATTTGCTAAATATAATATCTGGTATATATACCGACTGGTTCCAACATTCAGATTTTTCTTTAATTTCTCGGTGTCATAAAGCGTGCTTTATAGTCTTCATCTAATTTAGAAAGATGACTGATTTTTTTCTCCTAACTATTTTTAATTGCCTTAAGTGAAACCTGTAACTTTTCCAGCGTAAGAAAGATGATAAAGACATTTATTATTTTCGAAGAAAAAAGAGGGAGAGGAAGAATTAGGCAAATAAAAATAGTTACTTTGGCCAATTAAGAGGCCAATCAAATGTCGAGTCGTATTAGAAGGTGATAAAACTGACGGAGAATAACTACACAATAGTGGCTAGTCTTACACCGCAAAAGTAAGATAAAAGAAAAAGCACCACTAAAAGCGGGTCTAGCACTTTAGTAAAACGATGTCAAAACTACATGTTTGTTTATGCAAATGGGCCAGTGGGTCACCTGATAGAGATGAGAAAGTGATAACCACTACCCATGGATAACTCCAACTTTAGAAGAAGGATCGTAAGGTTTGTTTCAATAGAACTTGCCAACAATGTAAACAAACCTTGTATTCAAAATGTCTTTAGTTCCCATTCTACATCATCAAATACTTCTAAATCCATGTGTTATTTAATCAATTCTTTCTACATCATTATCCTAACCATTAAAATAGTAAAATAGTGCTAGAATATGGATATCTCATTGAATGTTTTGTTTACATTGTTGGCAAGTTCTATTGAAACAAACCTTAGATGTGTCGCTGGCCATTGAGAAAATATTATGCTCGTCTATAAACGGAACTGCCAAAATAAAAAATACCCCGAAGATATCTTCCCAATTCTATTGCCAGAAGAATCACCCGATTCCGTTCTTTAATGTTATTCCAGCTTTATCATCAATCATCTCATTTAATTACGCGGTTTTTGGTTCGTTATTTCCCTGCGTTTTCATTGAAACCGATACAAACGTTACCACTTGTCGATTTCCTTGAGTAAAGATACTCAGGGGGATCCGCGGCTTAATTCTGTTGTTTATAAACAAACCCACAGCCGGTTCACTTTCATTTATTAGATAAATAAACTTTCTGCCCCGTTGGTCGTCTATTTTCAACAGGAAACTGGAAATAAAAGTTGTAGGCCCAAGTTTTACGTTTTGTTTGTTCACAGAATTATTTAGTGTTGAAATGTAATTGTTCAAATTAATAAAGTGTGAATAATATTTGTTTTTGTTGTTAAAGTGCAGTCTTGTGTATCTTGAATGATACTTATTTTTATTCAAAATAGTAGGCAATTTTAAGATAGCATTTCGATGGTAGGTTTTAAATTACATTATATTTCATTTTAATTTGCTAATAGTTAATGAATTTAAGTTTTATGATGAGAAGGTAGTGAGAATATTGGTGTAGGTTTTCAAATAATCATTTCCTAACTTTAATTTATCAATCAATTAAAATTAATATAACGTCATTATTTCAATTTGTACCAAAACTTGGTAACGGTTTTATCTACTTAATCGAAGCGAATTTATAAAATGTATAGAAAGTATCTAGGAAACCCATATTTCCCCAGAAACTTCTCGATTTTTGACATGTTGCAAAAAGGAGCCATCGCAATGGCTTAACACTAAGTAGAAGACTTAAACTTTACAAACAACAGTGAACTTAACTTTTTCTACATATTTTAATATTAAACCCTTGTTCCTTCCGGCTTTGTACGCCGCAGCTCGGGACCGGGCCGAGAGCGAACAATGTATGTTGTGGCTGTTTAATGAATGTCGAGACCGAGTTGAGGGAAGATACCGTACAAAACAACAGAAAAACCCCGCCGCAGCGCCGAGGCGGTTAAGCCAAGCGGCTCTAAAGGAAATTAATCATTTACCTTTTTTGTTTTCCACAGCTTTGCACCAATTCAACGTCCGCGTGATTTGACGCCCATAATATATCGCCCGAACAATCCGCAGCGAGCTATCAATGTCGTTCCGGCGATAAAATCAAATCAGTCGGGCATTAGAACGGGACATAGCCGTCTCTTACGAACGCATTTGACACCGGCACAAGTACAAGATTCTGAGGTCAACCAGCCGTCTCTTCGACTTGGACAATTTGTCTCCGAGCGAAGAGGAAGCCTTGGACGGGTACAAATGGCAGATTACTTGGAGTTTACTAGATTCCCACCCTAGACAAATGTCGCATCCAGGCGCCCCGGCTGGCGTAATGAATGCCACTTTGAAAGCGATATTATGCAAGAATTCATCACACAGACAATGATGTACAGCTTGAAATGTATTAACACTATTATCCCGGTATTAGTCCCGTTGAGAACTTTGAGGGTGCTATTAAGATGACGTATGGGGCGGCCTGTATCCTGGGGAGGATGATTTAGTGACAAAGTATTCGCAAAGTAAGGCGTTACGTGTATCTAACGGCCTCCGAGCACATTTTGCGTCGCGTTTACCGTGGCAGCAAGGGTAAATTAGCCATAACGTGTAAATTGAAACGCAGGCAATCCCGTGAGTTAACGCGATTCAGGGCGTATCCAGCCCTTAATGAATAAAGGGACACGGCGACGTCTATATCTGCCGGGGGCATGAGACAACTTGTAACTCAATCAAGGTACGGACTGGGTGTCGGAGTGTGCACGTGTGAGTCATTTTTCACCCGGTATTCGATTATCGCTCGTACGGAACAAACAAATGACACCCTTTGTATATGGAAGACCGACGATTTTTGTGAACGTGCATGACGTTAGCGAGAGAGCGTTTTTGTGCTATGTTACCAGTTTTTTTACACTAGAGAGTGACGAGATGGACGTGTTGAGACACTTGACCGAACGTAAAAACCGTAACAGAAAACCGGAAAATATCATAGTATATTTAAAAATTGAGCCAAAACTGACAACAGGTAAAATCTGAAATTTTCGTTTTTCTTTTTAGAACTGCACAATTTATTTAGCTGTAACGTATTCCTACGTTCGGTAAGGAAAAACAATGTACAAAATGTTACGGTAGCACTTATTTATGGATAAAAAGTGTAAATTTCAAAATTTCTTTTCTGATTTTAGCGTCATTTATAATTTTATTCACTACTATCTACACATATACCATAGCGTTCGCGTGACTCTGTCCGTGTAGGACTTGTTTTATGATATTCCGGAAAGTTTTAGTCAAGATACGGATGGACTAGACGTGTGGTAAACTAAATCAAAATCCGTTCATCCGTTTTTGATCAAAGACAAATATTCAAAAACTTAACTATACAAACATCCTCACTAACATTCTCATTCATAATATTGAAAGTAAAACAGGGTATAAGGAAAAAGGATTGATAGAAAAGGATTACATTTACAACAAATAAATCGACCTAGTATAATATTTGAACTTCTCATTCTTCATCATCATAATTTCGGCCAAAAAACATCACATGCTGGACAAAGACCTCCCCTTAGGTTTGCCACAAAGACCGTCCTTCACCATTTGCATCTATCGCCTTTCCGCAACCATAGCCGGTCGGTCTACTTTGTTTGAGGTCTTCAGGTATGCGGACGTCACTAGATAACTTTTTGACCTCATCGCCCATCTTCTTCTTCTTCTTCTTGTTTTTCTTCTTAAGAAGAAGATCGCCCATCTGGGGGGTTATTATAACATGGCTTTACAGTTCATTTTACGGCGAGCGTAAAGGACAGAGCTATAGAAATTATATAACTCTGTCCTGTTTTCTCTGCGTAAACAGAACTGCATAGCAATGTTATTAAAAACCCATGCAAATTCTCTATGCTGTTTTTTTTTTACGGCCTGGCAAAGACCAGCACACAGGCCACCTGATGGTAGGTGGGATTGGTGACTCATAGACATTTGTATTCTCAAAATTAAAACCTTAAGACTGTAATCCTAAGACTGCA
This sequence comes from Acleris laterana, assembly GCA_963966035.1. Taxonomy (NCBI): domain Eukaryota; kingdom Metazoa; phylum Arthropoda; class Insecta; order Lepidoptera; family Tortricidae; genus Acleris; species Acleris laterana. Next base: position 12,320,122 of record OZ014455.1, read on the forward strand.
AATGCGTTGCCAACTCTGAGGGATGCCCTGAAATGCCCCTTTGTGAGTAATTTCACAACGATGCAAACACTGATGCTTAACGGTTAATTTTGACTTTGGTTCTCGTGCTGTAAAGTATTATGTGAGATATTATTATTATAAATATCCAGAGGGCATGTAAGGTGAAATGGAACGCAAGGGTGTGAAAGAGACAGAATGCTTGATATGCTGATTGAGAAGAAATAAAATGTTTATGAAAGAGATGGATGTATGATATAATTTAGGATGCTAGAATAAGAAAGAAAATTAACAATATGGCGATAATCCTCGTTTCAATTCTTACAGAAATCCTCATTCATAAATTTGATCACGAAGAGTGCATTGAGTGACCTTGAACTTACCAAACTTTTATCCGCTTAATGTCACAAAGTTATTCAAATTTCACTTATATCTTATAAGTATTGTTTTATTGTTACTTATTCTATCACCCGAAATACCGTCAGAACAATAATTACCTATAAAGGTATCAAAGCGGATGGAGAAAGGTAGCCCACTGGAAATTCACTAGCTCGAGGGACCCACGCTCGGGAAGGGACGAACTGTCGGTAACTGTAGAATTTAATTAATTGTAACCAAGCCCTTATCCAATGAATTGACATGTTTATCATATAGCTAACTAAATTATTACTTGGCATAGTTATGTAATTGATACTCATAAATTATAGAAGTTGTAATTATGTTAGTCGGTTTCGGTAAATTTAGGCTAAATGGTTACAAATTGAAATGAAACTGTGAATCAATGAAATACAAAAATGTTACAATATTTTTTATCAAAACGAAGCAAACAAAACAAATAGCTATTAACAATAACATCACCAAACACTGAGTCATACCATACATATGGTCACAAGCGTTAATTTGTTACCCATTTCAAGAAAAATATGCTTGAATGTCAATGTCATTAGAGATGTCAAGTCAACCTGTGTAACTTTTAGGAAACTCAACCAAAAATCTTGTGATTGTACATAAACTCACACCTTTATTCCCAGAGTAGGGTAGGCACTAGGAAGAGCTACAGAATTACCATCAACTCTAAAAACTTATTGATACCATAAATAAAAATGATATCCTAAAATGGCGTATTATTTAAAAAAGTGCAAATAAACTTCGAAATTTGAAGCCCAGACACAGACCCTACTGAATACAGGTCGTCAAAGATTTTAACAGCTTTCACATCAAAACAAAAAACATCAACTTTTTAAATTAAACAGTAAACGTAAATACCGTGCCTCACTCAAGTGGAAAATGAAACGCCACCCAAATCGTTGTTTACACAAAACAAATCGCACAAAAAAGTATTTTATAAACAAACCCCTGTAAAAGCTACCTTCCGATTGACCTTTGATAACTCCCGACGCAATTTTAAATGGATTGGAATAGCTCAAATGTTTTCCGTTCTATTTTGTAGATGGTTGATTGTGAATATTGCTAACGAACCAATCCCATTGTTCACTAAAAGGTTTATATTGACTTTCTAACCTGGGTTTGAACTTGTTCTAACTTGTTTAACAGGGTTCTTATTCTACATTGACTTTACACATATTATAAGCTCCTTTATAATTGGTAGTAATTATAACCGAGTAATTTTTTTATTCATTTATTTATTAAACATATTATTCCCAGAGTCGCGTAGGCAGAGCTACAGAATTACCAACAACTCTGAAAACTGGTTGATAATTCTGTAACCACATCCCTTTATAAAGAGCGTAGTTACATGCTCTAAAAGTAGATTCTCTTAAATGGTGACATAAAGTTTGGTCATAAAATTAACATTTTGGTCAATGTGATATCAGGTTTGTAGAATAGAAGGCAGCTTATTTGATATGCAAAAGTTTTCATTGGACGTCCTCGGCCAACAAAGTCCGGGGAAGAGGCAGGAAGAGTCACGTCGGCGGCTAGCCGCCAATACTATACTGCCCTCCTACGGAAAAAAAGGCACATCTACTATATGAATTGTATTGCAGTTCGAACCTTATTAAAACCATCGAGAGTTTGATATGGTTCTATGAATTAATTGCACTCGTGCCTTTTCTCTGTAGGAGTGTACGTTATTTTAACACAAAATATCCAGATATTTTTAAGGATAGAATATAAATATACTTTCCTCGAAAAGCCCAAGATTAAGTTAAACAAGGTCGAGATTCTAAACGCTAATAACCAGTTTTGGCCTGTAACAGGCCATGTTACAGGTTGTCGTATTGTCAGCGTTTTAATAGCTCTTGTTTACTTGCCAGTAATGGCCGCTGAGTTTAAAACAATACTATGCCGGTAGGCACGTTTAATAATTGTTATCGATTCACGTATTGATGAATTGCATTTAGATTAGACATTATCTGTACCGTAAAACTACACTTCTATGGTCCTGGCCTGTAACAATAGTCCAATTTTCCTCATTACATTAGTCTAAAGTATGGTACCTTACGGCTATTATTGCTGAGTATATGTACTGTTTAACCCAAAATCGATTGCTCTAAACTAAAGCTAGAGCTAAAGCTATCATATTTTAAGAATAATGTGATAAGTAAAATTGGACTATTATCGTAGGCCAGGACCACATAGTTGTGTAGTTTTACGGTACGTGTAGTTAGCGCGCATTAGTTAGTACTGAAGTAAGTTAACGTTGTATATATACGCATGTGTAATTGTAAAATTGGCACAAATGCTAGAGTCTCTCAGTCATCACAGCGATAGTGTCAGTTTACAAATAAATATTTAGAGACAAAACGAAGATTATGACGAACAGAGATAAAAAGCTAATCTCTATAGCATCAGTACCTATAGATTATGTAGAAGAATATGTATATCTTGGCCATCTCATATCTTTTAAATCCTGTACAGAAAAAGAAATAGAGCGAAGAATAAAGGTCACGTGGAATAAGTTTTGGTCTATGAAGGAAATATTTAAGGGAAATATCCCTACAAAATTAAAAACTAAAGCAATGAATATCTGTCTGACACCCTGCTTAACCTACGCATGTCAAACCTGGCCTCTCAAAAAAATCCATCTAAATAAAATAAAAAAATGCCAAAGAGGGATAGAAAGAAGTTTTCTGAATATAAAACTAAAGAACCGGATCAGAAGTTTGGATATAAGGAAAAGGACAAACGCAAAAGATGCAGTCAAACAAGTACTGACACTAAAATGGAAATGGGCAGGACACATTCAAAGAGTAAGAGATAGAAGATGGTCGCAAACTGTTACAAACTGGAATCCAATATACAAAAAGAGAAGACGAGGCAGACCACAAAAAAGATGGAATGATGACATCGCCGAAGTAGCCGGAGCTTTCTGGCGCAGGACGGCACAAGACAGAGAAAGATGGCAAAACCTGGAGGAGGCTTTCACCGCAAAAGGCGGCCCTTACATCTAAGAATAGATAAATATTAGATAGGTACACAAATTTATAAAAAGTAAATAAATATAGTATAAATAAAATAAATAAACACTAACATAGTTATATATACATAAATAAGAAAAACTAACAATATTACGCACTTTTTTTGTAAGTTGTAAAGGGAAAATAAAGCTTTTTTATTTATTATTTATTAATTGTAATTAAATCAGATTGTAACTGACTGACAAAGTGGTTACTCTCTCACCGCCCATCACCATGGATATCTCCGGTAAAAATACCACAGTCATAGTCATATTCATTTATTGCTTTATGTTGTACAATGAGATCTTAAAAATACAGTAAGCAACTTCATCATAAACCCTGCAAGGGCACTGCAACAAGACAGAGAACGCAAAAAACACGGTAACTTACAAAAAAATATATAAATCACTAATACATTACTCTATTAGCTTACTACTAGTAAATACTGCATACCTCAAGTGATTTGCTTATTCTCAAGTGTTTGGATTGCATAGTGCGGTAGCATAGAGACTAACTGTTACAGTTCCAGATACTTGTGAGTACAGCAGCTGCCGTTCGAGTTACTAAGTCGCGTAATGAACCTACTTACCACATGCCTTTGCCGCTGTCATAGCAGTAGCTTGCGCATCTCTAGCAGTGTCGACACGATAGTCAGTAGCTCGTTAGCTTGGTTGGATGGGTTACTTGCGGTCGTCTAGTATTTTCACACTACGTCCGAAAACTACGTTCCGGTAATTTTGTTGCCACAATCTAAGTGGTAGTACTGGCTTTGTGCACAACAGTTAATAAATCTTGAATTCGAATACATTGTGTTACCCTGACTTCTCTTAAAGTAGGTTAAAGTAACGTATATCTGTAACGTACTCGTAACTGTGACAATAATTGAATTAACAAATAAATTTTCAGGCTTTGTAAACTTTCTAACCAAATTTTAATTACCAGCAATGTAAAGCACAGCAATTTTACAAGCGTAAATGACAGTCGACGGATACTTTGATTATTATGATTTGCCCCCGTACCACGACATGCGTTGTACTAAACATTAGCGATATTGATAACCATGAACACGCAGCACATGCACTACATTAAAAAAATTCAGTATCTAATGGTAGTTTGTATTCTTTTGACTTGACAGTGATAGCTGTCACAACGTCAACAGTATTTAAGTTCTATTTTTATAAGTGTGGTTATCGCTACCTAGCCAGTGTGCCCACGGTAATTTCACACAAAAAGTCTCTTGAGCATTGTAACGAAAAACCTTTAGGTTTTTGTTAAGGTTGTGCTGTGTAAGCCTGGAGGCACGGCGGGATTGTATATCACTCTATGATAAAAAACAAACGTAGGTATTATTTTATCAGTTTTCAAGAACAACACACGAAAATTCATAACTATACCAAGAGATTTTCCTAGCACGAACGACGTGTTGTTAGTGTTTGACATAATAAAAACATTGACAATCTTATTATCGATAAGTACCACTTCAACGTCATAGAGGAAAACCACAGACCTATATTGGTAGATGCCGTAAACACCCCACTTCGCGTGCCACCGATCATGTAGAAATGGACATAATCCGTAAATTTCTGGTCGCCTCCAATTTCTTTCTGTTTTGTGATGAATAGATTTTGTAAGGAGCAGTTTAAATAAAATTTGCCGTGTGTATTGTCTCATTTGTGTGTCTAGATTTTGTGAATTCTATGCTGAAGGTTATCGATAACAAGTTTGTCGATATTATAAATTATGTCTAGCACTAACCACGTATTATTTCTGCTAGAAAAATATCTAGGTATATTCATAATTTTCATCATTCTTTCGAGCTAACAGTACAAGAGGTGTGTAATAAATTCAACGTGTATATCTGTGTGTCTAAGTTTCTGTGTATCCCAAACGGATGAACTGATTCAAATGCGATTTGGAAAAACTTAACCAGGAATAATTCTTAGCTAGGTTTTATTAAAAATGGGTTGGGTAGTTCAAGATATATCAGCCCTAAAAGTACAGGTCGTCATTACAAAGGGGGATTTTATTTTTAATAATCAATCTATTTAAGGATTAAATTCTGTTAACCCTCGTTTATGTTGACGACGCGCTGGGCTAGTTGGTAGTGACCCTGCTTACGAAGCTAGTGGTTCTGTGTTAAAATCCCGGTAAGGGCGGATATTAGTGTGATGAGCTTGAATATTTGTTCCTGAGTCATGGATGTTTTCTATGTATTTAAGTATATGTTGTCTAGTACCCATATTACAAGCCTAGTGCTTAGTTTGGGACTAGATCAATTGGTGTAACATTTTCCCCCCTGATATTTATTTATTTATTTTACTAGTCCAAACTTACATTATAAATGCGAAAGTGTGTATGTCTGTCTGTCTGTCTGTCTGTTACCTCTTCATCGTTACCGTTGAACCGATTTAGGTGAAATTTGGTGCAAAGATAGTTTGAATCTTAGGAAAGGATAGTTTTTTTTCCGAAATTCATCCCCTAAATGGGTGAAGTAGAGGGTGAAAAATTGTATGGAGCTACGATATAAACGAGTTCCACGCGGACGAAGTCGCGGGCAGAAGCTAGTAACAAATAAAGAGGTGATGATACCAATATACCTTTCATTCCAATTTGAACCTTTAATTAGATTCAGATTCAGATTCAGATTTTATTACTCAATATAACACAGTATAAATTACATTACATGTCAAATTATATGCAGTTACATTGAGATCGTCAGAAATAGAATTAAATTATAATAGTAAAAATAGTAAAAGTCAACACAAAAACAAAGTACATTACAAAATAGAATAAAATAGAATAAAATAAAATAAAATAATAATAATTAAAAGTCAAAGTTAAGTTAGTTAGTAATGGGAATCGTAAATGCCCCTTTGATATAGCACTCTTATCAGGCTTACCAGTCTTGTAACTGACTTAGCTGTGACAAGGTTCGATTGAACGCGAATTAGTTTCCCTGTACAGCAATCCATCATAACAGTTTCCGACCGGCGTTAACCGCTTAGACGCCTTTGCGTTAACTGTATTTATTGTGGAATACATTTGAATATTCCTTTTGCACTCAAGCGAGTTGTGGCTGGGTAGGAGCCAAGAATAGGCGAAGACAATCTATTTTATCACGTTACTATTTTGCGAATTCACGCCTTGGAGCGGCTTATATAAAATCTTGTCACAATTTGCAAAAGAAATTGAATATAGCTCTTTTGAATAGCTGCATTCGGAATTGTTTCGGTTTTCTTTTCTAAATGGAGAGGCATTTGTTCTTTACTGAATTCGTACGTTCTTTTATTCAAGTTTAAAAATTTTCGAATAATTTTCAACCCGTTTTTAATATTTTGGGGTTATGAAATGTTTTTACCTTTTATAAACTGGTAATACTGTTGAGGTATTAACCCATAAAAGTAACTTTTTAGGGTCGTCATTTTGTGAGTTAAGATGTTATTCCCTACGAAGCTAGCGGTCCCGGATTTGATTCTTGATATGGGCAAATTATTATTTCATGAGTATGTACAAAGTATTTGTTTCAGAAATTAAGATGTTTTCAATGTATTTAATATAGATAAACTAGGTACATTTATAATTAATTTAAGTTAATATATAAATCCCCTTATCCCCTTACAAATAAAACGGGCACTTTCGATGTTTTTAAATGCAATTTTAATGTTTTTAATTACTACAACATTAAAGTAATATTAATTGTATAAAATAATTATCTTGTTTCGTTACCAAAACTTTCTTTATTTTGTATCATAAAAACTTATTTAGATATGGTATATTTAAACTACTTGATAAAATCATAAGTACCTTTTTTATGCGAGGGGTGTATATTTTTGATGCGTATTAAAAAGGACGCCAATTTTAATGTTATTTCAACCAGTCATGATTGATTGATTTTCTCACAATCAAACTGAACATTTCACTATCGTCACCTACTTTCATTAATATAAGTAAAGTAACAAAGAAAGATGAGCAAATCAAAAGAAATTAGATAAAGCATTTAGGCACATAGCTCGAACCCGATCGGTCCATCCATTACGTCGCTTGCGATCAACCCAATGTCCATCTGCCTGCCATTTGTAAACGTCACGCCTGTCTTCCTCACCAACTTACATGCCACTGCAGCCACAACAAACCCGCCCTTACCTCATTACAATAAAAGCCAAATCAACTACATTTTTAACTTTGTCTTACACACCAAGCTATAACTACAGCTACTCTAATATGACCCCTCGATTAATACAATAGAAGCCAAATGAAGTACTTAGTTAAGTTTGCCGCAAGGAAACAGGATCGTAATTCAGTGTGGTGACAAAGCATTATTCGGCGAGTCAATGGTCACGAAGCGAAAGATGTAGAATGACTGTTTGTTTTAGTTTTTGGATCAAGACAATGGCCACAGTTTTTAGGATTCCGTATTAAAATGGGAAAAATGGAATAATTATAATGTGACACTTCGGTGTTAACTTAAAAAACTATATGTATTTGAAAGAAAAAGAAAAAGAAAAACATAACGTAACATACCTTCGCGAGTGTAATCCCAAGGTGGGGTAGACACAATTAATATACATTTATCATTTACAAAATTTTTGATCATTCTGTAACCACATTTTGCACAAAATAGGCTAATATGTTTACCAGCGTATTAGTGACAGGTTGCAAGCCCATTGCCTAACGGTACTAAGCTTATATTCCCTTAGTCGCCTCTTACGACGTCCACGGGAAGACATGGAGCGGTATTCTAACCCGGCAACCACACAGGGATATAGAAAAATATTTTACTGGAATAAAAAAAAACCCCGCCAACTTGATTCACTTAAACATAAGAAACCTAACATAACATAAGCATTGCAGGTGCTGCAACCTGACACCAATAGGGGTCAACATGTGTTGTGGCACAGGTACTGCAACGCTGATTTTCAGTGGCATTTGCTTATAAAATGGCTTCAAACTCACAAGAAGAAAACTACTTTCCTCAACAGTGCGGAAATATTAGATTGTTAACCAAGGCATGAATTGAACCGGCAAGGTAATGCAACTGAACCGGTTATTTGTCGTTTCTGTATGAAAATAACCGGGTATAACCAGTTATTTGCTTTCCCTAGTACCTACTCAGGCTCCACAAGCGCTAGTGAGTTTGTCTATAGTTCACGGGTGCAATTAATAACTTTCATCCCTTGGTTAAAAATGCATCCAAATTAAACACTATAATTTTCATTTCGACAGAAAGGAAAGGAAACCATACCTAACGTTCTATGAGTACTATATTCGTATTATTGTCTCGATTTTATTTTGTCATAAGCATAAAAGTCGTGTAAATGCAGTTGAAATGCGCTCTTTGCGTAGTATGTGTGGTGTGAAACTGATTGATACAGTAAAGAATGAAAAAGTCAGAGAGAAATGTGGAATTAAAGAAGATGTATTGACTAAGATTGGAAAGGGCATGCTTTGATGGTTCGGTCATTTGGAAAGGATGGATGAAAGAAGATTGACGAAAGAGATATACAGATCGAAAGTGAGTGGACGGTACTTTTTCGAGTCAAATCGGTGAAATACTGGATAAGGGCCGAATATTAAGTACCCGAAACCGACGTGCGTGCATGACTCGATGTATGAATGTGGAAGAAGCGAAAGAAATTTGTCAAGATCGTAGCAAGTGGAAAGAAGTGGTCTCTGCCTACCCCTCTGGGAAACAGGCGTGATTTAATGTATGTATTATTGTCATACGAAAATTATGAGTGTCATTCTATCCTGTTTAAAAACGAGTTTTAAATAAAAGTAAGATTTTCTTCATAATGGATGTATACATTTCTAAGTTTTTAACTAACAAGCAGCAGTGTTCGGTTGTGTTCCAGTGTGGCGATAAGACAACCGGTGAAATTCCTAGAATAGAGGTTTTGCATCTTACTCCTTAAGGTTCGCAACGCATTTGAAGTCTTAGGATTTCAGTCTTTTGATTGAACAATGCGGTAGCGTTTTAAAAAGCGGTTTACAAACTGACACCGGAAATGTGAAAAATGTTATAAAAAAGACCATATTCAGAAAAAAATACAAAAGTTTTTTTTTTGCAACAAGGTTTATAAGGGTGCATTTTCATCTATATCATGAATAACCGCACAAAGCTAAGAGATGAATAAGGAGCACAAAGCTCACACTTCTACTATATTTGCTTCGAGGGGTAAAATTAAATTGCTATGAACACTTTCGTAGTCAAGTTTCGCTACGAGCGTAGCACGGAGCAGTGTTTTCTGCTTTGTAGCGAAGCCGCTACAAATAGTCGATCACAAATTCATGTTCATTTGTTCAGTCAGGGCCTGTATTCAACAATGCCTGACATACAGAAAGACACACACGACGCAGCCACGTGACACGTGACGTGCAGAATATGTGGCAGCCCAAACAGTCTCGTGAGGACGATAGCAGTTAGGAATGAGTGCTCAATGATGCAACACTTAGTTAAGAACACATTGTCGCTAACTAAATATATATACTAACATAAACATAAGAAAAATACTAACAAAATGTGGATCTATGTAGTTGTCTGAATAAATAAATAATAATAATAATTATTATTATTATAATACGCTTACTTACGCTTCGCCTTACTGCCAACCAGCAGTGTTCATATTGTTGTGTTCTGGTGTGGAGATATCATAAAGGCGTTCCATCTTAATCCTTAGATTCGGCAATGCACTTGCTGTCTTACGATTGTGATCTTGGGTCTCAAGTCCCAGTTACCATCAGGTGGCCTGTGTGCTCGTTAGCTATGCCATTCAAAAAATGTTTTTGTCTCTTCCTTTGCTCTTCTTGTTAAAGTACAAATCAGTGGGGCTATGGCCTAATGCGCTCACAATCGCAGTCGGCTTCAAAGTGAAACAATTGTTTTCGTTTTGTGGGCAGACAAGCCTTCGATTTTCAAAATGAAAACGATCGTGATTGCAAGTGCGTTAGACAATAGGCCCGCAGATATGCTATTTGGAAAACGAAAGGCGATTCTCGAATATCCTCCTAGCTTTAGGTTCTTAGCAATAAACCTTAGAAAATTCCGTTAAAGCTAGCTTTACCACCAAATAAACCTCGAAACTAAACGCTTTATAAACCCACCGCGTCCTCAAGATCGGCTATAAATTATTGAATAATTCAACAACACGCCAAGCAAAGTACGCGAACATCGTAAGAAATTACAATGGTTTAGTTCCTCCGCCAGAGAACACCTCGGGTCGCATTAATCTTACTCGTAACCTGGTTACGGGCAGGGTCGCGAAGTTTCACGTAATATTTCATGCCGCGCGAATATTGCTTTGTAACTATCGATCAGCCCTGAATTTGTTGGTCGATGACGGAATCTGAACGACGCTAATCCCTAAAGATAGCAACAAAAAAAATGTGATGCAGATTGGTAAAGAGCCCTTCTTTATTGTGTTCTAGGGTTGTATTGTTGTTGGTCCTAGTTTTCTCCCATTCAATGTTTGGAACTTGGATTTGATAGTGCATGAATGCCTATGTAGATTTTGTACTATGATTATCCGTGAACCGAATATCAAATATAATTAAGCTAGATTTTATGTTGCGTTTTGTGTAATAATTTTTTACATTGTTACATATTTCACATCGTAATAATAAAACAACCAATTCTTACATTTAGGAAGTTCCCAATTTCTATAAAATTAGTAACGCTCTCCTGCTATGCCTCTAGTATTATGTTGGGTTGGGGACCACTAATGCGTAGTAAAAGTATCTACCTAGGGTGACATATCTTGGACCCACAAGAGATACAACTCCACACTGCCCAAAGCAACTGGAAATTCCTGGACGCAACGGGCGTTTGCGGTGAACTCTAAACAAAGGGCTGTCACAAAAGATGCCTCTAGTATTGTGTTGGGTAGTGGATATCGCTTATCAGTCATCACCATGTGTCCAGCTACTTGTTGGTTTATTTGTTATATTAGGTCGCATTAATCTTACTCGTAACCTGGTTACGGGCAGGGTCGCGAAGTTTCACGTAATATTTCATGCCGCGCGAATATTGCTTTGTAACTATCGACCAGCCCTGAATTTGTTGGTCGATGACGGAATGTGGACGATGCTAATCCCTAAAGATAGCAACAAAAAAAATGTGATGCCGATTGGGAAAGAGCCTTTTTTATTGTGCCCTAGGGTTGTATTATTAACTCTTAAAACCTGCCAAGTTGTAGGCAGTGAAAGAAACACAGTTATAAGAATAGTTCTATCCCATTAAATTTTTAGACATACGTTGATGTGTATTTAATTACATACATACATGCATACCTTTACCCCTGTTATCCCAAAGTGGGGTAGGCAGAGCTACAGAATAAAATTACCTACAATTCTAAAAACTTGTTGATAATTCTGCAACCACATTTTGCACAATTAGGCTAAGATGTTTACCAGCGTATTAGTGATATGTTGCAAGCCCATCGCCTAACAGTACTACATGCCTTTATTCCCTTAGTTGCCTCTTACGACATCCACGGGAAGACATGGAGTAGGACTATTCTATCCCGGTAACCACACGCAGGTATTGTTTATGATAAACTAGCGACCGCCCTCGCTTTGCTTCGGTTTATGTAAGTTTTCTGTAAAATCTGTACATAAACCGGAATGAAACACACGCTACACATAAAAAAAATCAGTGAAAGATTTTGAAAGATATATACATACAGAGGGACAAACGGCGGGAAGCAACTTTGTTTTATGTTATGTAAAGATATACATGGCGTGTCCTGCATCCATGGAGTTCCTCTATTGTTTTGTCGTTATCTTCTTTCTGCATTCCATGAACGTATCAGCAACATGTCTATAATTTAATCTATATCAATTTATCAATCTTTATTTATGTAGCCCTGAATGAGTTAGTCCTACCCCCTTACTAATAAACGTGGAAAAAGCTTGAAATAGTTTATACCATGCTTTGTCACTTTCTATCACATGCAAATGTCATAATTACAGATAAGGAGGTGTTTGTAATAAAAAGTAACGTAAAACGTATTTTTATTTATCACCCGCTTGACTCGCTGCTCATCCAGATAATAAGCCAGTCCATCTGGAAACCACCGACATTTAACAGTGCATGAAGCTTTTTTGGACTACGAGAATCCGTTAACCCGATAACAGATATAATTATACGACTTACTTTTTTGTTGTGTTTTAAGTAATAATATCTTGCAATGTTACATATTTCACATTGTAACACTAAAACAACCAATACCTTTTAGGAAATTACCAACGCATACCTTTAAGTTTAGTAATGTCTCCTGCGATGCCTCTAGTATTGAGTTGGGTGGTGTAATCGCTCACCACCATGTGTCTACTGGTTGAGTTATTTCTATACATAAGAAAACAATTTTGATGATTGGCCATCAAAGTTTCCTGACTTCTATCCGAGAGAGCGTCGGTGGCCTAGTGGCTTATGGGGTCGACTTGTGATCGTAAGGTACCGATTTCGAACCTGATCCAATGCTCTTACGTTGAAGGAAAAACATCGTGAAGAAACCTGCACATTCGAACAGCTGAGTGTGTAAAAGGGTAATAATTGCTCAAAAGATCCTAAAGGGTTGAGGTGTATCCGAAAGGGCACATCTAACAGATAAGATATTAAGATAATATATATTATGATAAGACCAAAAGATAACACCCAATCAATAATAATACCTACCTACTTACATAGTAGTTTTCTTATGACTTTTCCAACAATAATTTTCACGACGTAAGAAAAAAACAAACATGTTTATGCGATATACAGACACATAGATAAACAAACAGACCAACGGACATGGCGAAACTATTTCTAGTTTGACTACGGAACCCTAATAAAAACAACCGTTTAAAAATAGGTCCTCGCTCAAAATTCGCAACAACTCAGCTTGTCAGTTCCCACCAACAACATATTGGAATACCTAACAAAAACACGCGGGTGCTTTGCAAAACTAATATCGCTCGAAAAGACACACAACCGAGTGACAAGAGAAAACTGGCATTGTGGAACCGACTCTGTCTGCGGGGGCCGGGCAAATGACAGTCGGAAAGCTCGTCATATAAATAAACGAAAAAACATGGCCGCGCCACGCTCTTTGTAAGGTTCCGTTGAGTGACCATTGTCTTTTTTTTGGTTGGCAACGTTTTCCTTGGTATATTTGACACGTTAGCCTAGTTGGTTGCGACCTTGTCTACGAAGCTAGCGGTACCGAGTTCGAATCCAGGTAAGGGTAAATATTTAATTTTGTGTGATGAGTGCGAGTATTTGTTCCTGAGTCTTGGATGTTTTCTATGTATTTGAGTATAACGGGTATTTGTGACTTTTTCAATTACTTTAGATATACTTTAACTAAATAAGATTTCATGCTACAAAAAAAGAAATTATTGTTTACAAAAAAATATATACATGGCCATGGGAATATTTAAATCGGTCAGTATGGGAAAGTCTGAAACTATAAGACACAACGATCTGTTTTTAGGAACCATGATCTCAATTTCAGTAACAAGGAAAACTGCATTCATACATTTAAAAAAAAACAGCTCGGGAATCGAGCTCGTTATCCATTAACCTACCGCCAAACAGCAGTGTTCGCATTGTTGTGTTCCGGTTTGGGGATAAGACAGCCGGTGAAATGACTAGCATAGAGGCATTCCATCTTAGTCCTCAGGGTTGGCAGCGCATTTGCAGTCTTAGGATTGCATTGCAGTCTTGTGAATGCGAATGTCTATGAAATGGGTCACAGTTTCCACATACCATCAGGTGGCCTGGTGTGCTCCTTTGTCTTCTCTATGACATAAAAAAAAAAAAAGTTTTCAAAAATAAAACAAGCACTATTTCTATTTAGTTATCGATTGTGTAGGTCTTAAGTAGTAAATGTTACCATTAAATATGACGCCTAAAATTTATAATAGTAGATTGCTCAACGAGGGACTAAAATAAGCCATAACGACACGAGATGTTTTTTTGCTGGCTATAGTTCGAGTGTCATTATGGTTGTTTAGTCTCGTGTTAAACACTCTACTTTTCACTTAGAATGCGAGGAAAAAAACGACGTTCTACATATACAGAATTACAATTATTATTTTTTGTTGTAAAGTGGCGCTTTAAATGCTTGCATATTTAGCCAACAGATTCAAACTTGAAAACTATTTTATAACTAATTGGACCATGCATAGGTAATAAAATGAATTATCCTTAGTATAAATATGCGTGCATGACTTGATGTATGAATGTGGAAGAAGCAATAGAAATTGGTGAAGATCGTAGCAAGAGGAAAGAAGTGGTCTCTGCCTACTCCCTGGAAAACAGGCGTAATTTAATGTATGTATGTATGTAATTAAATAGATTCATGTTCGTAATGTGTTTCACGGAATTAAATTGTAATTTTTTATATTTTTGCACAGTTGTAATTTTGAGGTTATTTTGTACCTATAAAACCAAATAAAATAACACTAATAAATACAACCAAACGAATGTGTAGTTTGTCAGTTGATTAAAGCGACTAAACACATTGTTATACCTTAATTCTTCAACGGAACTCTAATAAGTGCCATCAAAATAATACCTTCTCCGGTGCTTACGGGACATGCGGTTGAATCTCCTATTGTTTTTAAACGAAGTATTGGTTTTCTTTGTACTTCTGGATTTTTGTTGTTGAACTTTGTGCTTTTAGTCGGGAACAAACTTAGGAAATCTTAGTGACGTTCATATTATTAGTAGGTGTACAACTTGAATGAGAACTGGGGTCATGGTCATGCATATGAGGTGAAGGAAGAGGGCAACGGTGATGTCAATCTTTGTAGTACCTCACCCCCGCACCTCATGCCTACCCCGGCTCTCAATTAAGTTGTACGCCTATAGTTCCAAAAACTTGGTTATAGTTTAGTAAAAAAAAACACTTTCTTTAGTTGTTAATGCAAAATTTGTACCACTTTTTCATTAAGTCTGTCTGTTTTTATGTTGGCTCATATTTTGGAAACCAATTTTAAAGTAAACTAGCGATGAGCTAGAAACTTTAAACATAGCTCAAAACTGCAGTACAATATATACAAGATACATCTTGGTTTTAGTTTAATTTATCTGTTTATTTTTTCAAATTAAGCCTACATTATATTTTATAATAATTATCCCCTATAAACTAAAAATAAAAATATGGACAGAAGTCATTTAGAACGTAACTTTAGGCAAGGAATATACCCGATGTCCTTTCTCGCATGAAGAACATGGAAATAGTCCATCTCTGATATTAGTACTATTATCAACTGTCACAAGTTTTTTTTTTTACCTACAAGAACGTCTCTCTTGGTTGGCACATTTTTTTTATAATTTACGTTACCGAAATCTGACAAAACTGATGAGGATTTGTTGTCTGACGATCACGTCGGCCGTTGATTACAATTGTATACATTTTTAATCCCCATGTTTTAATACAATAACATTTGTGCAAGAAAAAAATCAAATCTCAGTCACCTGTGGGTCATCTTAACCCCTCAACGTAATTACTGACGTAAATTTAAGCTAATTAGTTCTGCCTGTTCTGACCCCTGATGATTATCATTACTGTTAATTATATATGGCTGCGGCTAATCACGCCATAAACACCGGAACAAATACGGTATATACCATCTTAATATACCCGGTAAATTGACCATATAACTTGTAAATACTAAAGGTAAACACATGGCGTACAAAGCTAGTCAATGTAAATATTTGTGTCACGAGCGAGAGTATTTGTTAAGTGTATAAGTTAGTATAAGTTTAAAGGTAAGTAGGGTGAAGGCACAAATGATGAACACTTTAAGCTGACTGGCGCCAGTAATGTACACTTTACTCTTAATTCAAAAGTCATATGGTCCTAAATTGATTGTTGAAAAAAAAAAACTTATCTTCGGTAAGATAAGAATCAGTATACATTATTGGTGCCTTGTCCACAGGGACCCGACCACCCATTCCCCGATAAAAACCTTTTAAAAGACTTACCTCTCGAAGTACAACCCACTAAAAAAATAACCCCTTTGGAAGAAATATACGACAGTTGTTTGTTAAACTAGCCATCACAGCAGCAGTAAATTGATACCCCTCTTATTGCATAACCAAATATAAGGGTAACCCTTAAAAATAACGCTTAAAAAGCCAATGAAATGGCTTTTTTAAGTTGAAGGGATATTGGTATCACGCAAAATATAGCGCTACAAAAGCTAAATCGAGCAAGACGTACACGGTAAGGGTAACCCTTATAAATTGCCCTTTAAAAAAAAATCGAACGGCTTTTGAAGCAATACGGCTTTTCTAAATAAATCCTTATAAAAACCCATTCGAAACCCCTTGAATGGGATAGCAGGCCGGTCCCTGCTTGTCCGTTACTGGCTCCATCACCCTATTTATTTACAGCAGCCTGCAGAGAACCGGTCATTGTGGAAGACCTGGGGGAAAGCCTATATCCTGCAGTGGACGTCTTGCGGCTGATGACGATGATGATGGTGATTACGATTTATTTATCTTTAACTAGCTGTTGTCCGCGACTCCGTCCACGTAGAAGTTGTCTATCGTTATCCGCGGATCAAAAGTATCCTATGACCTTTTTAGGGACTCAAGCTATCTTCATACCAAATTTCATATAAATCTGTTGAGCGGTTAAGCCGTGAAAGGGTAACTGACAGACCGACCAAGTTACTTTCGCATTTATAATATTAGTATGGAGAATTATGTTTGCATACTAGGTTTTTGCACAACTGAGAGAATCAGAAACATTGATCATTGATCCATGATCGGTATCGCGCATGTGGGTCTCATGACCGTTGAGCTCAAGTGGGACTGGCCTGGACATGTTGGTCGTATGCATCCGGATCGGTGGGCGGATTTCTGGAGTCTGGGGCCAAGGGTCTAGTGGGGGGATTCTCCTGAAGATCAAGTGAAAAAGGCTTCAAGTGTAGTATAATCCGTTTATGTATATGCCTTTTTTTATTAAAAGTTAGGTCGACTTATTTACTTAGTTTTTTCACTAGGCTTCCAGAATTGTTACCGAATGGAACCCACAGGATGGTCATGGTCACCAAAGCAGAGGCAGACCGTTTCAAAGCGACTGGCGGCGGGAGCATACAATCAGTAGAGACGAATGGTGAAAATGAGGGGAGGCCTTTGCCCTGCAGTGGGACACTAACACCGAATAATAAAAATAAAAAAATTGTGTTATCGTTGTTTATAATTATAGTACACATAAAACTAGCCAAGAGATGTTTGGGTCAAATTTTTATTGATATTTTATATACTAACGTAGCCCACGAATTTTAAGCGAGAGATAACGGGGTTTCAGCGTGAAGGAGAAATACATTTTAATAAAGTAATTTGTATACACGAACTTTAAAATTTATTAATATTTAGTGTGATTGGTGTTATTTATGTGCTGTCGACTACAAAGAGATGTTTACACTGTTTCACTTTAATTATTGTAATAAGATCCAAAAGTGGATGCATCACTTTGTAGGCGACTGTACATACATACCCGTCTAGTTGCCCTTCGAAACGGTGGATCCCTAAATCTTAAAGCCTCGTGTTCAATACGTAGACATATTCTCTTGTGTCAAAAATCCTCCCGAAACACTGCTGCTTTTATTTGACAAAACTCAAGCGGTAACTTAATATCTGTCAGCGAAACTAGAATTTTCCCCGGCGTAGATGGGGGAAATAGAATAAAATGGTGCCGTACTGACGTTTTATATTTTGTTACTGGGAACTCCCGCGGCCTCGGATCGGTTTACACGTAGTTTTATCGACAGTCTACCTGATACTACTAACGTCTATTAAACACTTTAACAGGCTTTTGTTTAACTGTACAAAGGGATTTTTTATTTGTGTTTTTTCTGCTACAATTTTTTTAATTGGGATTGTTCATATTTTTACCATTACTCCAATTCGAAAACCATTTCGAGGAATAGGGTTTTAAAGCCGTTCTGCATTATTAAGTTTTTGAAATATTTATCTATTTTGGATATTTCGACAAAAGTATATTTAACCTTTGTTTGACTTTCGTTTTCGGCTTGAAGCCCTCCTAGGTGTATCTTACGGGTTAGGCGAAAACAGCTTGAATTAATATGTTTTCATACACTATTACAATCACTTTTTTTCATTAGATATCATTTAATTGTTGTAATTTATTAGAAAATGCCATGCCAAATTTAAAATAATCATGTCATCCATAAAATGTTTGCTAAATAAATAAAGATATTAAAACAAAACTATTGGGTCAAATACAAAATTAATGAAATTGGTGTCTTAAAACTTTCTATTCTTTCGAATTAGAAAGTAAAACCCATGAGTTATTTTTTTTGGTCAATCCCAATTGAATTAGTTGACTTCAGTACTTCGAGCGCCATTTTTTTCTTTTTATAGAGTAAGTAATTATTTGGCCTGTTATAGTATTGTTTTTAACTTGGCCGCCATTACTGTTGAGTAAATAAGAGCTATCAAAACGTTGACAATACGATGACAAGTCAAAGACATTAATAAATTTTACCGCCGAGAATCTCAGCCTAGTAAAATAATGTTTGGAAATCTGTTTGAGGAATTCCTGCTACAGAT
Organism: Acleris laterana; assembly: GCA_963966035.1. Lineage (NCBI taxonomy): Eukaryota > Metazoa > Arthropoda > Insecta > Lepidoptera > Tortricidae > Acleris > Acleris laterana. Next base: position 12,339,109 of record OZ014455.1, read on the forward strand.
GCTCAAATGAGATATTTGAAAGATGAAACGAAAATCCTAACTAACCGTAATTTTTAATTTTGCTGTTTATAATGAAAAGACGTCATCAAATTCATATTATTACGCGTAGAAGGAGCTTAAGAAGTATTTAATTTTAGACGCTAAAGCTGATAATACAATTCGATATATTTTATGGCAACTGTATTCGGAAAAGATATCACTAAAATATTAACATTTACATATTTTTACGATAATACCCAACATAAGACGGCTGTGCACAAAGGAAATTAATAACTGTACGTAAAACGAATGTAAAATAAATTATTTAAATTTGGAACAACAGCCGTGCGTTTAATGGCCGTGGAGGCTTAACGGTCTCATATCATGTCATAACATAGGCGTGTTGCGCTCACTGAACGCGTTTCTGACACCGATGGTGTTATTCCCTTCAAGTCTAGGCAATAGCCATGACATTGCTGCTATAAGCGGAAGCTTAGCGTGGGTTGTGCGGTAAAAACACATGTATTGAGATGTACACTCAGGAGCAAAAGTATCGGGTCAGAGTGCGTTTTTCATACAAACGAGGCTATTTTGAAGCCTTGGTTCCGGTTCAGGGATTATTTTGAGTGTGGTTTAAAGGTGGGTACTCCGAGGTTCAATAGAGGAGGTCAAAAGTTCTTAAAACACCTAACTGATCGCACAATCAGTTGACACCACAGCGAGAGAGTTTGGTTTCGCATTTGGATTTCCTTACATTTTATTGTCATTTTAGACGTTTTTCTGAACATTCACTCCTGTCCTAGGCACTCAGGAAGTCCTGTATCGATGCTCGGGGCATCCATCATCAGATTTCACTACAAGCATCCCCTGGCGAGGAACCAAGGCTTCGAAATAGCCTCGTTTGTATGTAAAATGCATTCTGACCCGATACTTTTGCTCCTGATTGTATAAAGCAGGCCCCCGAAACCACGCTTATAAATGAAGACAACGTGCAATTGGCCACATCTCTTAACCTCTTTCGTACTAGAAGTCGTGACTAAGAATTCCAAGATTTTATTATAAAGACCGGGGTTGCTTATTAAGACCAAAAGGCTAGGACAAAGTAGGTATACGAGTCAACCCTATTCTAATAAGGTCTTGACAGAAGTCTTGTTCGACGATGCGCTGGCCTAGTTGGTAGTGACCCTGCCTACGAAGCTAGCGGTCACGGGTTCAAATCCCGGTTAGGGCAGATACTTGTGTGATGAGCACTTATATTTTTTTCTGTCTTGTATTTAAGTATAAATTTTTCTATGTGAGTATTTACATCATTGTCTAGTACCCATAGTACAGCCTAGAGCTTAGTTTGGGACTAGATCAATTGGTGTGATATTGTCCCTGATTTATTTATGAACAGAGTAAACACTCTTAAACCACTCCTGTCTTCGCGTGTGATATCCATGGACTTATTTGTGGGCAAAAAAGACCTTATCAAATAAGGCAAAAGTCCATTCATTAACACTGCGCCGAGCAAACGCCGAGCGTCCAATGGCGCCTTCATTACTATTATTGGGTTTTATAATTAACTAAAGAATTTCCTTGGAATCAGACGAAATGTTTTCGTAGTGCAAGTAAAAACAGAATTTATGGGATACGTAACAAACTTTAGTAACAATTACCCCTTGAGTAGTCAGCTTAACAGAAAAAGGAGGCCACTTTTTTCCGTTAAGTTAATAACTCGAAGGTGAATTGTTATTAAACTATATGATATACCCTATAAGCTGTGATTTCATTTGTAGTACAAAAACATTTCGTCCAATTTCAATATTGTGATATTGTCCCTGATTTATTTATAAACAGAGTAAACACTCTTAAACCACTCCTGTCTTCGCGTGTGATATCCATGGACTTATTTGTGGGCAAAAAAGACCTTATCAAATAAGGAAAAAGTCCATTCATTAACACTGCGCCGAGCAAACGCCGAGCGTCCAATGGCACCTTCATTACTATTATTGGGTTTTATAATTAACTAAAGAATTTCCTTGGAATCAGACGAAATGTTTTCGTAGTGCAAGTAAAAACAGAATTTATGGGATACGTAACAAACTTTAGTAACAATTACCCCTTGAGTAGTCAGCTTAACAGAAAAAGGAGGCCACTTTTTTCCGTTAAGTTAATAACTCGAAGGTGAATTGTTATTAAACTATATGATATACCCTATAAGCTGTGATTTCATTTGTAGTACAAAAACATTTCGTCCAATTTCAAGAAAATACTTTAGTTTATTAGAAAACACAATACAAGTAGGGCGCCACTGTACATCCGGCGTACGCTCGGCGCAGTCTTAAGAAAAAAAATAAGGAGATACCAAAAATCAGTTAAATTAAACACATACATTCAAGACAGATGATATATATAGCACAGTATATTATTACCGCCACAGACTTAGTCCTATTAAACCCCTGTTCCAATTTACACGATGCGACTAATTCGGTCCGGGGCCTGACCTGCCTGAAATATGTCCTCGATCCGAGCCTAATGAGCATACCGGTAACTTAAATATACCTAGTGGATAGGGTAACGTCGTTAAGTTGGCAGCGGTCTCGCAAGCTAGCCAAATTAACCAAAAGGCTAAGTCAGTTAGAAGTTGCAGCTTCATTCGAAAATTAAAATTTGAACGCTTTTGTTTTTTTTTTGACGAGAGGAATGAAATTGAGTTTGGAAGCGAGTATTTTAGGCCTAGCAAATAAGTTAATTACTGGAGGGAAATTAGTTATTATGAAAGATATTTTGCATCGCGTAGATCACAATGAGAACATTAATTGAAAAAAAACGAAAGAGAATGTCATAAGTAACAGTTTTCATTAAACTTGTAATAAACATCCGCGGACAATGGCGTGGTGTAAAAATAACACAAAATATACACGAATAGAAGATTGACGAAAGAGATATACAGATCGAAAGTGAGTGGACGGGTCGGAAGGGGCCGCCCTAGGCGTACATTTTCGAGTCAAATCGGCGAAATACTGGAAAAGGGCCGAATCTTAAGTACCCAAAACTGACGTGCGTGCATGACTCGATGTATGAATGTAGAAGAAGCGAAATAAATTTGTCAAGATCGTAGCAAATGGAAAGAAGTGGTCTCTGCCTACCCCTCTGGGAAACAGGCGTGATTTAATGTATACATTCAACTCACAAGAAAAGCAAGGTTGAATAAGGAATTGAAATTTAAAGTTATTTTATAATATTATAGGTAATTTAATCTATTTCGAGTAAACTAATATCACCAGTGCTGCGAGAAAGATAAGACACGAATAATACGAAAAAATCTACATCAAATATATAGTTAATGCATCAAAAACTATCATTACAGAAGTACCAAAAGCGTGAAGAATAAAGAGAAAAGAGATGCTAAATTATGATAATTAATCTATTGCACATTTTTTATTAGTAAGTATAGATTTTAATTAACTTTCAAAAAATTCAAATATAAAGCTTTCCTGAATTAATATTAACGTGAATTTAAGTTAACCTATTTGTAAGTTCATTCAACCAGAACGTTAACTCGCCTAATTCTCCGGCGATCGCTCCGACGCGACACTGAGCTCGTCATTCGGATTTGGGTTCATGTTACAGATTCGACAATTAACCTTTGACTATAATGTAACGATTAACCTTAATCTAAATTGGAATTGACCATGTTTGCAACGTATGGTAATTTGCAAAATGGTTTGAATTACCATACATTGCAAACATAATAGGGGAAGTAAATAATTGCATTAATACGTAATTCATTCCTCCAAATCTTTTTTTTTTATAAATATCGATTTTTTGGAATAAAAACATCAAATGTATTTTCTTATGTGTATCTTAATTATTTTGAAACCAATACAACATGCAACACGAATAGTATAAAAGCTTTAAATTAATCAAAAATAATTCACAAAATGGGTAGAGAAAGGAGAAATGCTCCAGCAACTTTTGGGAATTTTATCCAAACATCTCGTTACAAAGTTACAGCTTCGTCAGATTGATCCAATACCCCCATACCCGTACCATAGGCGTACCTAGTAATGATAGCCAGCCAGCTATCAGAATGAAATTGCCGTCCGATCCCCAAAAGGGGATAATCTCGGTTTGGCAGGAATTAACCAGAGGATACGTAATCTGTTGATACTGGCATTGCATATTGCGTATCCAATCTCAACAAATTGCATCGATTCATTCTCGTACGTAACGAACGATACACAACTTCATAAAAGCCTGGCTCGCAGCACAATCATGGGCCGCCATTTTCCAATTTTCTTTTAGGTATTTTATGAGTGAGCAATCTCGCCAATAATGAGCTGTCAGCTCGAACTGGGAAACTTCTTTAATAGCTTTATATATGGCTTTTATGCAAAGGTGATTATGAACGTCAGCACTTTTAGCGCTTTAAATCCCCTGTAAATAATGAAACGAGCGTTTTATTTTTAATCCTTTCCGATTGCTCATTCCCGAGACCGAGCTTGTTTGTGAAATATTTTGTTTACACGATTTAAAACGTCAAAGTAAGAAATAGTGTTTTACGAATTTATTTTCGAATGCATTTCGACGTTTTTAACTAATGCCGTACTTGTTAATACCAACATACTAGAGTGTGGCATTATGGTAGCTTCTCACAGTATGAGATTTTGTGGACGTGACGAGCCAAGACGCGCATGTTTCTCTTATCATTCCGACTTTAACTGTTTAAATTTTATTTAACCGGGGTATAATGCTGTTGTAAAAAAATACAGTGAAACAGAATGTTAATAGGTTAGGTTACACTCTTTTTGGCATCTGTCAGTAGGTATATTATAGGTTATGCCAGAGACCGTGACAGCAATGACAGCTGGGTACTATTAAATCCATACTCTGGTATTACTGTAATAAAGTTATCGAAAATGAGTTCCGACTCGTGAAAATAGCCGGGAAATCTTTACTCCCATCGGCGCTTACAAATCGCCACGCTCGCTATAAATTTATTCACCGCAATTTTTTTATCCCCGTTCAAGTTTAAAGATGGCAGCATCTATGTACAGACCCGCTTTGCCGGGCCTTTATCGGAAGCACTTAAAGCAGTATTCAGCTTATTGCGGCTTCTAACCGTGGGATTTGCGCTTTTAAATTTATTGAAAGTTGGGTCGGTGGACATGGAGTGCCGGACTAGTTTACAAAGAGCTCAAAGTGGAGTGCGCTGCGGATGACAAACTAAGTTTAACTTGCGAAATTATATTTCGAGCGGTCGGTGTTTAATGACGGGAAATGCGGACAAAAACAAAGTTGGGTTAGGTTATTAATTTTTCTCTGATGCCGATGAAGTTAGCGGGTTATTTTGTAGTAATTGTAAAAGTATTTTCTAATTAAAATCCTTATGTCAGATTTCAGAAATAAATAAACAAAATTGTTTTTTACAACATCATTTGGAAATGTATCCATGTCGGGGTCACAATCACAACACGAGCTATTTTAAAAAGAGGATTCTTTGTAGTTGCTCAATCCAGTTGAACAAAAAAAAGAGAGATCATCCAATTAGAACACACCGTTTTGTCTTATAAAATATAGCATGCTTTTATTTTTGGCACAACACAATAATACACAGATATGAAATAATGTCAATACTTATTTTTTTATATCATTCATAAGACTTGGTCCCATTTCTCAAAATACTGGAGATGAAGTTAGAAAAGGGTTATTATAAAAATAATACTAATAATTATTTTTGCTGATGGCATTTTAATCTTTGATCAAAACTCAAGGAAACGTGATAAAAACATTGTTTAAAGAAAGAAGACGGCGGGGTATTACGACTAATTTATCCATTGTACGAGAATAGCTTTTGTTTATTTCCTTGCAGTTATTAACGGAAAGAGCTTATTGATGGAGTAGTATACTCCAGAGGGCCGAAACAAATTACTTTTCAGACTTGGTAACAAATGCTGTTAATTATCTATTTTGACAAATTAAACGTTATTTGTCTGTTAAGTGGTTGTTAAATTGTAATTTAGTTACCCGAATATATATTATTTTGTTTTGTATTTTGTTTTTTCACAGTTCAACGGAGCATTGGTTTTATGGATTGTTTTGCTCAAAAACGACTAAATGGGTTTGGATAAAAATGTTGTCATTTGTTACTCATGTTTTTTTTAGTGGAACGGCCATATGTAATATTGGATTGTTACGATAGATCTATTCAAAATAAACATATTGTGGTTGCCGGGTTAGAATAGTGCCACTCTATGCTTTCCCGCGGATGTCGTAGGAAGCGACGAAGGGAATAAAGGCTTGTAGTACTGTTAGGCGATAGGCTTGCAACCTCCCACTAAAATACACTGGTAAGCGGAGTAAACATCTTAGCCTAATTATGCAAAATGTAGTTACAGAATTATTAACAAGTTTTTAGAGTTGTTGGTAATTCTGTAGCTACGCCTACCCCACTCTGGAAATAAAGTTGTGACTACTATCTTAAAACTGCAAATGCATATTATTTATTAATTTTCATTTAAAGACCACCTATGTGGTCAACATAGTGCTCATACGAGTACATATAATATAATTCGCGTCTGTTCCCCCTTCGTTAACCCCGTTACGAGTTGTACGACACAATACTGTCTGTCTTAATGCAACAGACAGTCATTTGAATTTCCTGCACTCAGACGTTTGAGTTGTCTAATTGGATACGAGGATCGGCACCTTAGGACTATAAGGAGGTTGCACACCTGCTGTACACTCTCTAAGTGTATAATTATATTAAAAATAAAACCCCCCAATTCTTTCAAAGCTGATCTATTAAATGCCCCAACGAATTTTCACAAAACTTAAGAACTATTATGATTAAAATATCTGTCTCAAAAAAACCGTCTCCGAATCTGTCCACCTGTTCGAGAACTGAGATGCTACAGACAGAAACACATATACAGACACACACATACATAACAAAGATACACAGACGTACACACATACACGCCATAAAAGGTTAAACATACACGACCCTGTGTGCGCGGACACAACTCATTTGGACAAATTGTTTTTTTTTCGCTGGTCGCTTCATTGGTTGGTGGGATTGCTAAAACTATCCCATATTTTCTGTAACTCTACAAAAAAACTGATTTATAAAGTTGGTATTCATAATATTCATAAGATATTCTAACAAATTTAAGAAGTGTAGACGTCTCCGCAAATATATTCTACTTCGTCTTAAACTATATTGTCACCATTTTCGTATTTTTTTTTATTTTTTTTTTTATGGGATAGAGTAGACAAACGAGCACACAGGCCACCTGATGGTAAGTGGAAACTGTGACCCATAGACATTCGCATTCACAAGACTGCAATGCAATCCTAAGACTGCAAATGCGTTGCCAACCCTGAGGACTAAGATGGAATGCCTCTATGCTAGTCATTTCACCGGCTATCTTATCCCCAAACCGGAACACAACAATGCGAACACTGCTGTTCTTAGGAAACAAAAAATTTAGTAAATAAATAGGGAAACGATATCGTTAAGGCCTTTGTGAGCGCTTTACCAGCATTTGAGATATGACAAGAAGTGCTCTGCAATGAGGTTCGCATTGTATAGAAAAGTTTTGAAGAATTATGATACTCGTAAGCAAGTTTCTATTCCTTTCTTAGAATTCTGCAATTCAATTGAAGATATTGAAACTTTGTCTGGGACAAAATTAAAATCTTCTGAATAATCTTACAGCGAATACCGATGCCATGTACAAAGAGAATGTTACACTTTTGAACTTTGTTACTATTTTCTTTCAGAACAATATTCCAACTCGATCGCTAGAACGCTAATTGCCTTTTCTTTTGCATTCCTATGTCTGTTTCTGTATTTAACTGTGATCATCCTTCTGTGCTTTTATTCCACTTTGTCTTACAACATATTGTTACCGTATTGTTGAAATACTTGGGTCCATAATATTATATTACCATTATCATTAACAACTCATGTGCAAGTCCCTAACAGCTTGGCGGTACGCTCACAGCGTGACGAAGCCTCGTTATCAGACCACTCGGGACCACCAGCACAAACTAAGGACCACATTGTCAATTAATACGTGGAACTAGCAAACCTGACCACGATTTCTAGAGTTAGGCAACTCAGATTAATTTATGCTCTGCCTGAGTATTAGGCAAAGTTAAGGAAAACTGTAAAACCGTTCAAGTGCTAATCGAACTCGGGCACCGTTGATTCCGTATATCTTTTTTTAATTTGTTGTTTTTCTTTATGGTTTTGCACTAAGTATAATTATTACTAAAGATGGTTTTGATATTATAAAATAAGAATAAAAAGCAAAGAAAACTTATTAAATTTGTTAGGAAATACGCCATTATAAAAAATATCTGGAAAAAAGTACTAGTCGTCTTTTAATTACAAAAAGCAAGCTCTAAGAAACTCAACTACTGTTTGGATAGTATCGTCAATATAATAAATGTTAGTTAGCATGTACACCCATGACTCAGTAACAAACTGTTCACGCTTATTACACCAATATCTGCCCTCTCCGGGATTTGAACCCAGACCAACTAGCTGCACAGGCAGGGACACTATCAGCTAGGCCAACGCGTATAAAAAAAGTACCCTGTGTCACCTGCGACGCTAGGACTAATCTAACGACCCTTCGCTTCTCGAAACCGGGTTATCCGTTCTGCGTTCCATTAAGGCTGCGTTGCCACCAGAGCTGTGCCAGGCAGCGAAGCAGTGTTGCGAGGAAAAATCCACGAATAGGATTCACTTATTTTTCTCAAACATGCTATGCAATGTCGGCGTTATATTAGTTATTTTTGGCTTCAAAGTGTCATGTTGCGGGCGGAACAACTCGAGAGAGACTGTAAAGGAATTTCGTACAAATCTGAAGGCCTGCTAGGGAAGTTTTTTTTTTTTTAATTTAATGTAAACATGGCAGCTGTTTATAAACAGGTTGAATAGATAAATTAATTTTTTGACATTTTTGAGAAAAAGTTATGACGTCAAATACTAGGAGTGCATAAACGTTTGGCAGGGGAGACATCCGCGCTGTGTCGTGTGCGCCCGCCGCCCGCCCGCTGCTGGTTGCCCATACCGCCTGCGGTCTAATTGTAAGTTTCGCTATGCCTGATATGCCTCCTAATAACCGCTGCGCTCCTGGTACTTTATTTTAACATGCAATTACTTTTCTTCCCCAGGTTGGAAAATATATCAATTAACTTTTATGGGTATTTTTTTATTTCATTGCATTAATTGAGAAAAGCACCTTACGTACTTCGCAACACTGCTTCACTGCCTCGTACAGCTCTGGTGGAAACGCAGCTTAACAATGGAACAATGAACAATGCAATGCATACATATTTACATACAATTAGGATAGCATGTATATTTTTCACCTAAATTGCATTGTAATAAGGGCCAAAAGTGGTCGATTGTACTGAAACGATAAACAACGGCTCAATTCATCTCTAAATAGCAAACAAATGGCATGAACAATGAAATCGCCTGATACGTGTGTAATTCAGGTTAACACGGAAATACTAGTTAAGTGAAAACTTGCAATTTACTCATTCACCCAGTAAACATGAATTCGTCTATTTTGTTCACTAACGGAAATGGAAATGTGACTGCATATTGTGTTTAGCCTTAATAGGTTTTAGGCTAATGCTTTAAGCTGAGTTCAAATCTTTGCTTAGCGCTGGTTAACTCTCGTATTTAACTAGAGTTAGTTTTAGCCTTAAGTGCGGTTTAGTAGTGTCAAAATAGCTAAACTAAAAACCGGGGTTACCTGCTTAAAATTGATTTAAGGTTGCTAGCTCGTCTTAAGGTCACTTACGTGAACAATTTTATGTCGGCTTTCAGCATTGAATTTAACAAGCTGTTAAATCTTAATTGGTTGTTAGTTAATAGTAGTTTATACGACTTGTGCATAATGTCTAATTATGTGTACAGAAGCGTGCATTACATTATCTACATGCATATTATAACTTTTTACAATATGTGAGAAACCTGTATTTGTGGTTGCCCTGTATCCTAATGTACCTGTATCTTAGTGCTTACATTAAAGTATCGGTGATCCATTAAGATGCAACCACATCGGTAACCGATGCTTTAATGACTTGCAATACTTTAATGTTAACATTAAAATACAAGCACAGATACAGAATTCTTGATAATAGCCTATTTGCTTATCTTTAAAATATGTATTGCGGAGAAGTTATGATATGGATGTAGATAAATAAAGTTTTTATAGCTGTAAAACCTATTATCGTCTGTTTAAAATTTAGCTAGGACTTGACAGAAATGCGTGAAGCTAACCCTATGTACTGACTTTCTCCTCCGGCCTTTCAGCACTGGCTGGGGTAGTGCACTAGAGTGCGCGGGAGTCTAAATTCTTGATGGTAACAGGGGCATTGGTGTTTTTAGCCGGTGCGAGCCCGAAAGCGATTTTCACCTTTGCCCTTTTCTTCTAAGTATTTCAAGTAAAAAGCAAACAAAAGCAAGGACTTTTGTCTTTGGCCCTTCAGGCAATTACCAAAAACAAAAACTCTATGTATATATACTTCTGTTAAGTCCACAAGATAAAAGTGTCTATAAATAACTCGACATTGGCGAGTTACACCTAAACAGGAGTGAAACTATTACATACAGTTAGAATTAGAAATTGTAGCTTTATAACGTATTTGACTATTTTTCTTAACATCAAACAAAACCAGCCCGGTTTCGCCTAAGCAGAGTAACTTTTAAACAGCGTTTTTTTTTGTATTTCTTCTTGACACTGACCATACTGACGCTGATATCCTGGTACACGATTGGAAACAATTCAAATTCAAAGCTCAAAATATTTTTTCAGTTAATTGGACACATGAGGACTGTTTTACACATCGGTAATAAAGAGTGAATCTAGTAGCGCGGACAAGACCTCCAGTAGAAGGTAATTTTTTCAATCATAAAAACATAATACGGTCGTCTGGTTCTTTGAAATATCACTGATTTTACCCAACTGTTTGTATAACAAGTTCACGACGTTGTTTTCTAGCTTGTCACTTATTACACAACTGAGACGTAGCAGAGTTTAAAGTTTTGTCACGATACTGTACAGCAACATTGAATTATCTGAGCATTTACCCCGTCTATCTCTTACAGCACAGAATTATAAGATCGTGAGGGTTAACTGTCATTCAAAATTAACCTTCGTGAGTTAAAGATGAGCAAAAAACTAAATGTTTAAACCTTAAAAATATAATAATACAAGATTTATCTGTTAATTAGGAAGATTCAATAAGATTCGATATCATTGTCGACTTGATGCTACTGTCTTGAACTTTTGATGTCGATGACATCAATAAGTATAATAGGATGATTTAAAATGAAACACTAGCAAGTAATTGAATTTTGTTATTTGGTTCAGGTATTATAGAACCGGCTCTGCAAAAAACCATATAATTTCTGAGTTTATTAATAATGAGATTAAGATGGATAGTAACTAGCAAAAATCGACGAGTGACATTATCATTAATAAGGATGTTGTTATGTAAAAATATGTATGATTAAATATTATTTGGTATACTACTTATTTTGAAGCATACTTGCGAAATTAACATTTTTAAATAATATTGACTCAATTTGTTTTTTGATTACGACTAAGCAGTTTTTCTGTTTTATACTTGTGCTCTCATTTAGATGAGAGCACCCAAAGTCCAAAATTTCGTAATTGTAACGTCATCGACAACAAAGTCGATAGCGAAACATGGAAGTAAAAGATACTCATTATATCCCAACAAATACTCCGAAAGTATACGCCAGATAGAATAAATAATGAAAACTACTCAGTTACTTGTTTGCTCTTTATAGGACCGAGCGAAATCGCTAAGAGGTTTTCCATACGAAGGTTAAACAAAATGGCTTGCTATAAATATTATATTTTTATAAGGGTTTCGGACACAACAGCATATTTTTTTTTTTTTTTTTTTTTTATGGCATAGAGAAGACAAACGGGCACACAGGCCACCTGATGGTAAGTGGAAACTGTGACCCATAGACATTTGCATTCACAAGACTGCCATGCAATCCTAAGACTGCAAATGCGTTGCCAACCCTGAGGACTAAGAAGGAATGCCTCTATGCTAGTCATTTCACCGGCTGTCTTATCCCCAAACCGGAACACAACAATGCGAACACTGCTGTTTGGCGGTAGGTTAATGGATAAGATGGTGGTAGTGATAATACAAAATAAACCAGATTGTGATTGAAATTAGCATGAGTACAACTTTGTCTTGTTTCTGCTTGGCCAGTTGGTTGACTGGTAGAGAATGCCTTAAACTACTTTTCTTTTATTGTGCAATTAGGCCAAACTGAGTCAAGCAGAGGTTGATGCTGAATTTGATGAAACTTTAAATTAAGAAATTACATGTCTCATGATATCATATACTTAAACAACATAAAATATATGGGAGCAAACATACATACATAAATATGAATGAATGAATGATTTATTTGAAACCACACAACAACATTACAACTTTCTCAAAACTAGAAAACATAATTAGGTTAATAGTACAGTTTTGACGGTGGTCTCAAAAAGGAGTCCACTCTGCATGTGCCAAGGCATGGAAGTTCCTCGACGTATTTCGGTGAATCCATTTAAACTATACAAAACAAAACACAAATAACATAATATAACAAACAACACCAATACAACATGTATAGTGTATGTATACATTAATAATAATTATTAATGAATAAAAATTACTTGAATAATATTTATATAGTTACATACATATAATAATTATGATCTGTCATGATTGACATCGATCGGACACTAAAATGTAAATCAGTAGCTTCACTTACAACGGTAAAACAAAATCTACAGTATGATTTTCGTACAAAACATGTACCTTGTCAACAGACAGCAGCTGCTTCTAATACTGTTTGCGTATATAAGAGAAAGGGTTCTATTTGCATCAATATCGGGGCCCAGACGACTGGCCTGTTTACTTGATGTCTATTTCTCAGGAACTATTTTCAAAAAGCGATGGATCATTGTCCGCTCGGGTCGCACCCGTAAACTTTGTAAATATTTGTGGCACGATAACCCGTTCTTCGCACACTATCGATCACTGTCCGATGCAGAAGTTTAACAAAAATAACGGGAAATATTCCCACTATTTGTTGGAAAATGTCAATAAGTTTGCGCTTGGGAAAAATAAGATTGGAGTGTTCAGGTAATCATGACCGGTAGTGATTCTCTCAACAATGACTGTCGGACGGACGAACGAGTGAAAGTCCAAGCGGCGAGTTTAAGTAGTCCCGTCAGTGCGAACAAAACCTATATTAGCGCATGCATTTTCAATTTAGCAGGATGATTTATGCCGATGGATCGAACGTATATCGTATAAGGCTGCTTAATTGAAAATGCACGCGCTAAAATGTGTTTTGTTCGCTCTGACGGGACTACTTAAACTCGCCGCTTCGATTTCACTCGTTCGTCCGACCGTCCGTTGTTTAAAAGTCATATTATTGAGTAAGATTCTAACAATTGTGTGACTAAATTGATAACAATGTTAATTAAGTGGTTCATTGATAGGTTAGGGACGAATTAATTTTCATGATTATTTACATAAATAAGTAATTAAGTAAAGTAAAACCGACCCATTTAAATCTGATAAAAAAAAAACAGGTAATAGGCGTAGATAAAATGGAATAGGTGTACTAAACATTAAAATGTACAAAAAAAACTTTTATATCACAGGCCGTATGCTCTCATCTACCCCAAAAAACGTCCTAGTAAGAGCAAAAAAAACAGTCCCCTAAATAGTAAAAATTTTAAAGCTTTATTTTTGTCAGTCTTGTTATCTATACCAGGGTACCTCGGTTCAATCCTTACCGGCACGCCAGCCCCTACCGACCGTAATTGGAACAATGTGAGGCATACGTAATTGGGTTTACGCGTAAATTAATTAATTTGAAACAGATCGTGGGAGTAATTACTGTAATTTGATTTGGGAGGTGGGTCCGTGGGTCGCTCCGCAGTAAAAGTCCGCGTCGCTCTTCATAACCGTCCGCGGGAATTGCTTAATTTCATTTTATTGTCAAATGCACTGGCACCCCGCTGCGGCCGACGTAGCTAGACGATATAGTTTCTAACTTAATCTATGGAAAGGAAAACTGGACGATTCTCATTTGAGATACTAACGTTTTTATTTCAAATAATTCAAGAGAATTTATTTTGGCTAGGTATTCTAATGGAATACGAATATGTTACTTATACAGGATGATGTACATTTTAGAGTACAATTGCTGTTTGGATAATCTCGTCAATCTAAGTTATCACATTTTAAATAAAATGTACCCAGTAACATCCGCGACTGTAAGACGAATAAAGAATCATACATGTGGCCGTGCGGCGTTCTTACTGAATAAACATCTTTTTTTTGTCTTATCATACATACATAGTTACGTACGAGTCAAAAGATGACCTTTATCCTTCGGCAGCCGTGTAATTATAAATAAACTACCCCTAAAATAAACTAAAACTACACAAATGTAACAAACCGTTACCAGCAGGCTTCGTTCCTAAATTTTGTGTAATACAAATATAAACTTATACAGGTTGAAAAGTTATTATGGGACAAGAAGGGCAGCTACCTGAATCGTTAATGCTGCACTGGAAAAGGTTTATATGGCCCTTTCTCTAGTTTCCACCCTGTATATGATACACTGTTAAAACTTCGTGGGACTCAGTCTGGTAGATTTTATGGACATTTTTGAGACATTCAACGTAAAAGTTACATTGAACCATTATACAAAGCGTTATAACAAACAAATATACATTAATATCCATACTGAACTGGCAATACGATATACTTTTTTAATTTCTATACACATAGAAAAACTTATTATGCGGGTTTTTTAAAATAAATATAATTTATTTTTCAATTCCTTCGAAAAGTGTGATGAAGGCATTAAGTTCTCAATTATATTACCGAGAATGCACTAATAAAAAAAAACCAAATTTCCTCACTTTAAGATTTTGACAGTTTGTCACGCATTAAGTTCTCAATTATTTTATCGCGAAAAGTGTCCTCCCAGTTTAAAGATTTATGTTATTGTCGGAATTTATACGCGGCGCAAAATAAAAATCCCCTGTATAAACTGAAAACGAAATATCTCAGAATAAAGCCAACCATCTGATTCCAACCCGTGAAGTTATAATCATTTCATCCTATAACGAACAGCGCACTGCGGAATGCACTTCGCCCCAATGAGATGAGTATTGTTCTTTTAATGCAATTTACATGTACTTGTGGGTACTTAAAAAACCGCATTGCGCACAATGTATGAGCTGCTTTGAATGTACGTCCTTTGTTGGCAATAATAAGCTCGAAAAATGGATTGATTGAAAGAATAGCCAGGGTAGTGATTCTCTGAACAACGACGGTCGGACGGACGGACGAATGAATGTCCAAGCGGTGAGTTTAAGTAGTCCCGTCAGTGCGAACAAAACACATTTTAGCCTGTGCATTTTCAATTTAGCAGCATGGTTTCTGCAGATGGATCGAACGTATAAGTCTGCTTAGTTGAAAATGAACGCGCTAAAATGTGTTTTGTTCGCTCTGACGGGACTACCTAAACTCGCCGCTGCGATTTCACTCGTTCATCCGCCCGTCCGTTGTTTTTGAGGGTGTAACACCCCAGCAATCAACAAAAGGTATCCCTCCTATCTAGGGTGTTTCATTTTTCACACTGTGCAATTTTTTATAAATTTCCTCGAATTATTGGTTTGGTTCACACGCTTTTATTAGCTGCTGAATCAATTTTCGTACGCGATTCACCGAAACCGCAACAGGCGGAAAAAATTGTGATGATGGTGGATATAATTAGTGTTTGACAAGTTGAAAGGAAAGTTAGAAAGTAACTTTTTCTTGCTTTTGGAAAATCTTTACAGTACTTGCTTTTGGATTTTTTTTACAGTCCAGATCATCTTAAAAAAGTAACTCTGGCCAGTATAAAAGTAACGGTAACTTTAAATTCTGAAGATGAACGTTTTTCATAAATTAAATAATGAAGGGTGTTCAGACTTGTTCATTTAACTCATCGGATATCTTATGAGTTTTGTTTTGTTATGCTGTAGTTTCCCAAAACCTTGAAAAACATTAAAAAAACACTAAACATGTAAAAGCAAATGTTTGTAAAAGTAAACTATTCAAAATAACTATAGGCTGTCTTTTGTTTCTGATATTTTTTACTTTATAAAGTACGCGGGGACTTAGAGGATAAAGTATTTTTAATAGTTACGAAGACAATGAACTTTATTTAAAAAACGCTAACATTGTTACAGACTACGTAAAATACTTAACCTAAAAGTTAATCAAAATCAAACTCAATACTAACCAAGCAACGTCAAAATAGTAATTAATAAACATATTAATAGACAATTTTTACCAAATCCAGTAAGTACAAAAAAACATATTTGTACTTATAAACTCTAAAACAGAAACCTATCAGCAATGACATAAAACATACAATCTGATTAAGTTGATTTATTTGTGAAAAGCAAAAGTTAACGTGGAAAGCGAAGGAAGGATACAGGGTGATTTTCTCATTTTCCTTATTATCTCTCAATAGACTCGTTACCTGTTTAAGTTACTAGATTTGAAGATATAAATTCTCCAACATAAAGAACCCACGTAGTTCGGCGCTGCGTGCAAATTGTGGATAGTAAAATAGCCGTTTCAATTGATGTCTTTCATCGTTATTGCGCGCTATTTCAAATGGCAGACGTAAAGTTAAATTGATTTTAGAAGTTTGTGATTGCTTGGAAGACTTGTATTCAGAAGCTATCAGATAAAATAATTTGAGTTAAATATATTCATTATGTAAACACTCGTATAATTATTTTTTTAATTCGCCATTTTTTATATTTTTACCTGCCTTGGATTTAAAATAGTTTGAAAGTGACACTCGCCACACGCCATCTATCGTCGTCATCGTTTATCGAAATCAGCGGCCCTAGACTAGGTCCACTGATTATAGCTGCGTCTATTTCGCGTGTCAAATGTAGATAAAGCATCCGTCCATTTACGTGTCAGAAGTTTACGGATGCCTTATGCAAACTTTATCACGCGATAAATGCAGCCATATTAAGGCCCCTGGCCATTCCTTTAGCCATTAAAAGAGATAACCTTAGCAATACATACAAATAATTATTATGTACATACATACCCACTTACAATATATTATACTACTCTCATTTATGCGCAGTCGGATAAATACCTACGCCATCATTATATTCACGTTGAAGACGAAGCGGCATCTCCCTTCTTTTAAATTCTCCCTAGGGATTTTTGCTGTGACACAATAATATTTTAAAATGTTGAAATCTTATTGCCACATCTCATTACGAGTCCGTTATTCGCGGAGGGTAAGACGGTCTCGGGAAATGCTCAAAGCGTCGTCACTGCAGTTCTTCTGCAAATACAATTATAGCCCGACGGAGTAGAGTGACCACGTTTTACATACCAATGGGGTATTTTTATCGTTATTTCGCTGCTCTTTGCTTTTTTATAGTGCACACTATCTCTTCGGATAAATTCGTATAATTATGATAGAACTTCACTTCACGTTTAATCATTAAATAAATGTACTAAATAAACCGGGCAAGAGCATGTCGGACCATGCTCAGTATAGGGTTCCGAAGCCGTAACGACAAACACAAAAAACTATCTCAAAAATCAACATGTATGAACCAATTTTCTATTTAAAGTTATTTGGCGCTGTCTTAGATGATTTTTAGTAGGTATTAACCCGTTAGTCGCCTGTATCTCAGGAACTAATTAAATCTACTTAGTAATGATTCTTTTTCTTATAATTTCGTATATAATATCTCAAACAAGAGCCAAGCTTTTAAGTGTGAGATCAGTATACCTATGTAGGTAGTTAGGTATCTAAACTGCTTCAAACCGACTTTAAATTACAATAAAAGTTAAATCTTTTATATAGTAATTAATAGAAATTGAAAAAAAAACAAGGTTCAGTAAATAGAATTTTAAGTTTTCCAAACGATAGGTACTCAACTCAAATCAATAATCTAATCGAAAATTTGTAAACTTTCAGATCGCAAATCGCAAACTTGTAGGTAGCATTCCGGGGCACGTCCAAACAGCAACTAGGCGCTCGCGCTTATGAGCGCGGCTGTCGCTCGATTTGTTGCTTGGACAGTTTGACTCCCCCCGCGCGTCCTGCACGCCCCGTTAACAAATTGTTCTATCAAAGTTATCATAGGCGATTTTGATAGGTATAAACACTTTAGTCGCCTGTATCTCAGGAACTAATCATGTCTACTTAGCCGTGATACTTTTCCTTTAAAATTCGTTATATGCGCTTTCGTTGAAGATATTTTTCAGATTTTTAGTATTTGTAGTTTTGGCTGTAGGGGGGGGGGGACACTTGACTTTAACAAAAAATAGCGCTTTAAAGCTTAATATTTCATAAACGGATCCCTTAATCGAAAAATTGTTTACATAAACCCGCAATATTTTTGAAAGACCTATCCAACGACACCTCACACTATGGGGTAGGCAAAAAAAAAAAAGGCATCCCCACGTTACGTGTAGGGGAGGTGCATTAAAAAAAAAAAATTTCAAAATTTTATTTTACCAC
This sequence comes from Acleris laterana, assembly GCA_963966035.1. Lineage (NCBI taxonomy): Eukaryota > Metazoa > Arthropoda > Insecta > Lepidoptera > Tortricidae > Acleris > Acleris laterana. Next base: position 12,357,725 of record OZ014455.1, read on the forward strand.
TTTGTTGGCGTGATTAATATGTATATTCATGCCAAATTACAGCTTTCTAGTACTACGAGTCTCTGAGCTAGACTGGGGACGGACGGACATGGCGAAACTATAAGGGTTCCTAGTTTGACTACGGAACCCTAAAAAGGCTAGACAGTGTAAATTGATGGACTTTTTCAGTATGAGGTGGGTTTGAGCCGCGATTAGTTCAAAAGAAAGGGGAGGATCCAGCTCTGAAGTGGGATTTTCATTAAGTATTTTATCAAAACATAATTCATAATAATTCATAATGATTTATTCAGTAAGGATTATACATTATCATTCGTTATACACAAAAAACTGCATCGTAAATGTAATTGAAAACTTAAAAACCCTGTGAGTTTGCATTAATGGTGCCAAAACCCCTGCGACGAATAGTATTACATACCTATTTTTATTTATAACAAACATACTAACGGATGTGTCTCAAGATGCCTTGCTACGTCATCACAATTAACATACTAGTACACGTCTATTGCTAGACATAGGCCTAGTTATCATTGGGATCGTTTTGGGTACTTTTGCATCCATTGGCTTCCCGTTTTATCGCTTAGGCTAGTTTAGCTTAGCTCGCCTAGTTCATAGCAAATTAAGATAAAAATGTCCCATTCTGCAAAACATGTATTTTTAGTCAAGTGTAGCGATCACTTCCTTTATTAGGAAAACATGTTAAGAAAACAAACGGTCACATACAAACAAGATATAATCATGAAACATAATCAAATAATCAAATGTATTGTGTTATAGCTATTCATAATGCTATACAGTACTGTTGTTTACCGAACACCCTATATAAACTGTTTAAACTGTAAACAACCTGTATAAAACATGTTTTTAATAAATTATTTCATTATTATCAAAGTATTGGCACAGGGCAATAATACTTCAAAATAATAAATGGATCTGTGTCGTCACAAGTACGTTTATGGCTCTTGCTAGTTACCATTAAAGGAGTAAGTATGAATATTGTGTCAAGTGCCTCAGAGCGAGCGCCCGCCGCCCGCAGAATCCAGGTCGGGTGGAAAATCTATTGATTTATAATGTATTGTATTAACTCTTAATGGAAAGCCATATAGTTTCCTCAATGTTAACTAAAATGAAATACAATGCTCAACTAGTTCACTTTCAGTATCTATTAGGTTTGAACAGGAAAAACTTTGCTTGAATACTTTGGCTGGATATATTTTTGAAAAAATCTACTAAGGTTCTTATTTGTTTTTTTTGTGCGTCTGAAAAGTTTTTTTAATAAAACTTTTATTTACCTTATGAATCCCAAGCAGTGAAGAAATAATGATATGTATGTATGTACGTATGTAAACACTTTATTGTACAAAAAACAGAAAATCAAATACAATATTCACAGGATTAGAATGTACAAAGGCGAACTTACCCCTTAAAGGGATCTCTTCCAGCTAACCTTTGGGCGATTGAGGGAAAAAAAATAGAATGTCTCAAAAGCAGAGTCTTGTGGAGTATGAAGTTTGACGGCACTTGCCGACGTTTGGCGTCAGTGCCACGAATTTCCGATGACGTTATTTGCCGACTTTGACGCTCACAATGTTAATGACGATTCTTTTCCATGTTAAAGCCATGCTAGGTATAGATTCTTTTCGTTAATAGCATGACAATTATATATTGTTGAGAATTACTTCAAAGTGCGATTTGTTCTGATAAATATGTGCACACTTTAATACCTTGCCTATTTAGTGACATGTTTAAACTGCCATACATGCATTGTCACAGCGATCAAAGTGACAAGGTACTAAAGTTTACACATTTATGAACTCCACCGTACCACCTTTACAAAGGCTAACCAATACCTTTTAAAACTTATATTACATAATATTTCAAGACGCAATGAGTTGGAATATAAGTTTCAGTGCCATGCCTGCGAAATTCCTCTTAAAATTGCACTTCAAAACGGGTTCTGGGCATTGAGAGTTGTAAAGTTAGAGATCTCGGCGACTTGGTGCGTGCGACTGACGTTTCTTTAAGAGCCGTGTTTGAGAGGGAATGAAAAATACGTCCGGGCACGATACCCTCCAGGCTTATTATAGCGGGTTTAAAACAGATATAAACAATAGCTCCCCCCCCCGACCCCGTTTGGTAGCCGGATTAGAATAGTGCCACTCCGTATCTTTCCGTGGATGTCGTAAAAGCCGACTAAGGTAATAAAGGCGTGTAGTACTGTTAGGCGATGGGCTTGCAACCTGTCACTAATACACTGGTAAACATCTTCGCCTAAGTGTGCAAAATGTGGTTACAGAATTATCAAAAAGTTTTTATAGTTGTTGGAAATTCTGTAGCTCTGCCTACCCCACTCTGGGAATAAAGGCGTGAGTTTATGTATGTATGTATGTATAAACAATAGCTTTGTGGGTCTTATATTAGAACTAACGGACGCCCACGACTTCGTACAGTACCCCAACGAATATTTTGAACACTTTAGTGCGTAGTCATATTAAACTTCAAACTGGACATCAAATGATAAGTGTGACAGTAACCAATGGCAGTCACAATGACAAGGTTCTAAGTATGCTCAATTTTTTTATTGGGTGACTGTACGTTGGGAATTAGGTTCCCACTTCATTCCGTATTTCTCAAAGAATCCTTTCCTGGTGTGCCTAAGGTACCTAAAGAATGTTTACTTCAAATTACAAGGTCACTCAGTCAAGATGGGAAATATATAAAGGTTATCTGCGTCGCGTTTGAAATCAATCGTTACGATTATTATTTATATTATTATTAAAAATGGATTTGCGTTTGACCTCAGTCTCACCTGATGTTATGACGACAAGGTCGAAGGTGGTACGTTTACCCAGAGTAAGCTTATTCACTCTTGCCTTGAAAAAAACCAAGGTTATTTGATTCCGGGAATACAGACGTAGGAAAAGCGTTCCACTCCTTGGCAGTGCGAATAAGAAATATCGCAGTAAACCGCGGCGTTAGAACCATTAAAAAATCGACTATGGTAGCATTAAATTTGTCTGTTCCCTGTGTGCCCTGATTGTATGATCATGCGGACACAACAGAAATTCAAAAAAAAGATAAAGATGTTTGATAATTTCGATGTTTGATATAAACATCAAGTGCACGGATAATTTCGCGTCAAAACCTTCCAGCGCTTAAATTATGACGATGCAAGACAGTCAAATAAAATCGCTTTGATTTGAATTTATACATAAAGGGTGTTCTCTAGATAATTTACTATATATAAATGATTTTATGGCCAACTGGCGACTCGTTCCTTTTTCAAACTGATGTATATTCACGACAATAATAGGTTGGTCACTTTTAAACCTCAATAGTGATGAAATAAAGACAAAAAGTGACGAACCTTTTCTTACTCTGACTATACAAAAAACATCATCAAGGGACTTTTTAACTTGCTTGTTTTTCCAAAATTTATTTTCCAATGTACCTTTTAATTTTGTTGCAGTTATGTGTAGCGATTAAAGTACTACAAAATAATCTGATATAAATATCTTTTTTGGAAGTATTTGGTAGAATTATTTTCCCATACGGCATTTATAATTACTTTAAATAACGTTGGCAGGTTTAATTTCATCATAATGAATAGCACGTGTTTAATATTACGGCGGTACCAACGTTTATTGTTTGCTGCCCTATTCAGAATTTAATTAGCCATTGAAAACATCTGAATAGTAATTCTGGGACAATATTTGACATTGGTTTAGGTGGGAATTCGTGGGTTTCATGGCTAAGTTCTAAGGCTAAAAAGCAGTATGCGGACATTAATTTCATAGTCTTATATTGCCTTTTTCTAAGACAGAGTATGTACTAGAAAAGATAATGTATAGGAAACGAGACGTACGCGTATACGTAACTGTGTTAAAAGGTTTTTTAATGACTTGAAGAAGGCCAACGGGTTCTTGGAAAGAAAAGAGTAGACAAAGTTCACCGGCACCTTTGTAAACTCATGTAGGATAGGGCGCTGAATATTGGAAATTTCCCAGTGACTTTTTTATTTTTTTTATGTCATGAAGAAGTAAAACAGGAACACAATTTACCTGATGGTAAGTGGGATCTATGCATTCTCAAGACTACCTTCTTAAGACTGCAATCCTAAGACCGCTCACGCGTTGCCAACCCTAAGGACAGATGGAATGCTTCCAAGCTAGTTATTTCGCCAGTTGTCTTATTTCCATAACGGAACACAACAATGCAAACACTGCCACTTGGTGGTAGATGAAATAATAAGACTGCTCTGAGACAATTGTACGTTTGGAATCTGCAAATGGTTGCTAACCCAGAGATCTAATGCCCGTCTACTGTGAGCGGATCGAGTCCCGTACGGAGTCTATTTAGCTTACAACGGTGAGTTCAAGCGTTTTCACCGGAGAAAACATCTAGAAGAGACATCGTTGTAAGCCGAACAGAATCTCTACCGGAGGCCGCTCCGCTCGCAGTAGAAGGCGGGCATAAGGCTGTGTCACCTTTACACCAAAACCAAATAATGCAAACTATGGCGACAGGAAGAAGGTGAGGTTGTTACCAACCTTTTTTAGTTGAGAAACTGCATTTATCAAATCAAATCAAATCAAAATAATTTATTTCAGCTTTCGACCATAATAATAACAAAGTGTTAGTAAACAAATTAAATTAAAAAATTAAACCTAATGTTAGTAATGTTTTTATTATGCACATAATTAAATAAAGCTACTTGGATTGATGTGCCAGTACGTGAACCAGACAACAATGATTCACATACTGACAATCGATCCTCTGGGCGAACATCGCCAAGATGCTGTTGGAGCTGGCCCGCACCCTGCGCACCAGGGAAGTGCAGCGTTTATGCATTCCACTCAGATCAGGACTAGACGGGTTATTGTCTAACGCAGTCGCAATCGCAATCGTTTTCATTTTGACAGTTCGAAGGAGTCTGCCTTCAAAATGAAAACAATTTGTTCCACTTTGAAGTCGATTGCGATTCGACGTTGGGCTATACGTAACTCACCAACCGAAACAGTTTTACTCCCTCAACCGATCAATCAAGTAACGTCAACCTTGTTCCGTTCTATCGAGCATAAAATAACAAAAGAATGAGAGTGACAAAGCTTCCCTAACCGACTCAAATACGTGTTTCAGAGTTACCCTTTAGCCATCACAACGATACATCCCTTTTCGCTGCATCGACGCCAACCTGAATGCATTACTGTTCTATACTCAGGTGAATAATCGAATTAAGCTTTATGTCCCTCGCCTTAAGGTTCAAATTAAATGGATTTTGAAGAAGCCTTTGAGATACGAGCGCATTAATTAAAAGGAAGAGATTACGAGGCGATTTTCGCTGTGCTCTTCACTGCGTACCAATAAAATAGGTATGTATAAGTTTAAGTACACTTTGACCCATTTTCTTTGTTTCGGAGTGTATTTCTTAGTATTGTGTTGCCTATCTGGTAACTTGTAAGAGGATTTTCTTGATTCTGCGTCTCAATTGGTCCTAATTTGAAAGTGTTTTCTAAATTCAAATGCCTTTCAAAATTAATTTGAAATACTTGAACTTCTATTTGACGAAATTAATTGCGATGTGAAACATGATTCTTATTAATAGTACTACTGAGAGAAACGGATCGTTTTATCTAAATAATTAAGCAGTTTTAAAAGCATTATAGAATAATTAATGAAATTGTAGGGGATAGTCATTAACATTTAGTAATGTATTTAAATTATAATTACATATATACGTCTATTCCTCTTATTTAATATTATGTACATATTTCTACATATTTATTTTATATTTTCATCTTTATCTTCTGTATCTTTGATTGTTGTACGTTTAGCCATCCGTTACTTTTATTTATCTCTTAATCACTTATGGGTTGATTGAAAGAGATACCTTTAAGGGAATTAGTTCGCCTTCGTTCATTCCGTTCGTGTTTAAACAGAAACGCTAACTAAATATTGGCAAGCTCCAAACAAAATTGGTAATTATTGAAAACCTATAATTGGATTTAAAAAACTAATGGCTTCTTAATATAAAGTTTGTTTGGGATCCCTTTGACTGCCATACATATCGTTGGTCATAATGTATTGTTAGTCATACATTTTTTTGTCATAACTTATTTCAGGGTGAAGTTACAGATTTTAATAAACGTTTATCGTGTAGATTAGTTAGGTTAGGTTAGGTTAAGTTTATAAAAATCCTGAAAAAATAACCGTGTCCTGAGAAAAATTCATTATGACTTGCGAAAATTATGACTTGAATTACATTATGACTAAAAATAATTATGGCAGTCAATAGAGACCCAGTTTGTTTATATGAAAGTGTAGTTTTTGTTTAATTTATAAAATATTATAATTATATCACGTTAGGCAACTAAGTAAATAAGTTCTGACTTATTAAAGAATTGAGTTTCTATTCTGCTCGGTAAAACCAAATCGCGAGCAGCACGATGGGTCGAACGTACCTATAAGGCTGCTTAATTGAAAATGCACGCGCTACAATGTGTTTTGTTCGCACTGACGGGACTACTTAATCTCGCCGCTTGGATATCACTCGCCAGTCCACACGACCGGTGTTGTTTACAGAATCACTACCCAGAAAGTGATAGATGTTTTATCCACATCGATGAACACGACCATAATTAGGCCCGGTGGCCTTACAGTGAGTTAATCTCGGCCACGGTTCCCACGCAACACCTGTGTTTAAAGCCCAGTTACCCCAAAATAATAATCAAAGGGCCCAATCTCCTAAATTATTCGCCTATTAATCATTCCGGAATTTTCCCAGATCGCGCCCGATTGGGAGTTAATTCTATTTATTATAATTTTAATTGATTGCTCTCGATGTTAATATAATAAAGGGTTATTTTCCACACAATAAATATTTAAATACGATGCTTGGTTATAAAACAAAACAAGGGTATTGTCGAAAGATATGTAAAAATATAAAATTGATAATCATTGATGCCTGATACCGCAAAATGTGGATACAGAATTAACATTAAGTTTTTAGAGTTGGTGATTCCGTAGCTCTGCCTACCCCACTTTGGGAATGAAGGCGTGCTTCGAGTGTATGTAAGTATGTATGATGATTTGATGATTGATAAGCATATTATTTCTATTATCTACATACTTTCTGCTTCAAACGATTTTACTTGATGCAATTAACTTGCTGATGGGTACTGATATCGATTAAGAAAGCGAGATACATAATGAACTTTTATGGTCAAATACAATGTTGGTTAATTATGTAAGTACTCCTACTAAAAATGTAATAAAACACCCCGTATATTTAGGAACCTTGATAAAATTTGATGAAACGTTAAAAAATATCAACTTTTTTTTTAAATTAAAGTCGATATACAAACAACTGAAATAGACAGTAGAAAGTAAATTGGTGCATTTATCCACAGAACTCACTAATAATCAAAGTAAGGTTAAGTTTTAAGGGGTATAACGGGCGTAGTTTTTTTCTAAAGTTTAAAATGGATGGTTTTTAGCTAAGTTTCATTAAAATTCGGTTGACTTGTTTGGATATCAGATTTAATAATAATGAGCCGTCATGATATTAGTAGTTTATTTTGGTCTTTTTAACAGTTATAAGATTGTTAAATACTGTTACTATTCACTTGTATTTATTTCGCTGCGTTACTTACTACAAAGAATGAGGGCTTTTTGTTACCATTGCTGTTGTAATAAAATCTCACAATTTAAAAACAGTAAACTAGAAAAAACCGCTGCCCAACTTGCAGCAATCAAATTCAATTGGAACGCACTATGAGTGTTGCCGCGTTTTTTTATCGCGCGCTTGCCGCGCCCACCGCAAAGTGTTTGCATCGCACCGCGCCGCGCCGCAGCTGCGATTCGTGTGGTGAATGCGTTACGCTTTATTTTTAATCAACAAAAACTATACACAAAATGTTTTTCGGGAGGGTTTTCCTGTCGTTTGTTCTGGATATTATTTTAATCTACATATGTATAACACGCATGTACTCTGTAGAATATTTAACAGCACTCGTTTTTAAATTCTGTAATAAAAAGGATTTTATCTACCTCTACATCCATATCATAACTTCAATACAATATGTTCAGAAGCGATAAACAGATGCCCTGTATTAAGTAACCTAAGATACATTAAGATACAGGGTAACGACAGATATAGGTTTCTCACATATTGTAGTAATTTTTTGATATGCATGTAGATAAAGTTATGTATACGATTGTACGCGTAATTACTCATTAAAAAACTAGTGTGAACTTACGGCTCGTTTCATAAAACTACACTCTTATGCACCAGTCACATAATTAACCTTCACCTCTCATTATGCACCAGTTACATAAATAACTATTAAGTATATTTAAACTTAGGCACGTGAGTTTTGATTTAATTATTGTATGCACCCTGTATTTCAGGACAGTTTCTGTAAAAATTTAAAAACTCTATTTATATGTTAAAACGTTTAGAAAAAATGTTGTTTGCAACGTGTTTTAATTTCTAAAAAAGAATACATACAGGTGGATACTTTAACACAAAAATATAATTGTTAAAATAATTAACTACCTAATTATATTGGCTATAAGATAACCGATGAGAAATAACAGAGCTCTATTGCTATTTGCATTTCCGTTTCCGTCAAACGGTGAACATGTACGCTGAGCTATCGAATCGCTAACACAATTTGCGAAGGCTTGATCTAGGTGTGATTGATTGGTTCGATTCGCCGACTTACTAGCACGTACGGTCGGCCAAATAAGAGGTCTAATAATTTGATACAACTTCATATGAAATAAAAATTACTTGAAGTGGTTCCGTCAAATAGATGATGATATCGACTTTTTTGTTTTATGACGTTCGTTGAACCTTAAGATGGATCATATTTCACCGACTGTACTGATGACTAATAAAGGGATCAATAACCGTCGACGTAATATCGGAATTTTTGATATGTTTAAAACTAAAAAAAAAGTATTATTCAGTAAAATAAGCACGTTAAAAAGTAAAAAAATATACAGTCGATATATTACTAGATCTTTAAAACCAGAAAATCTGTATTGCTTTTTCTTTACCAACCTAAAATAAAATGACAATTGTGTTACGAACTGTCAAACTGTTAAAATAGAGCTTTGGGTTTAAATATGTCTCTGATCCTTTCACTGAATGGATCCTGCCAGGTTTTTATAACTCATGATTCGGTCTGTATTCTTTATGAAATCGATTGTGTAGAAAAGTGATTGAATACTCAAACATTAAATAATATACAAATTATATTTTTTCACAATATCTGATAACTCAACGGTGTAAGCCAGATTTGAAACCAATATGCTTGTTTTTGAAACCAGTGCGTTCGGAGGATTACGTTACTACGATTTTTTTAACTAAGCTGCCTTGTGTCTATCAACAGTTACAATAATGTCAGAATACAAAGAAATTTATACACAAATAATAGATAAAATTTAAATAATTCTCACCCTGTATCTTAGAAATGACTGAAGCTCACTTTTATTTTTAAAATAACGTACAAAATCAACACTTCAGGCACGATTGATCTCGAAAGGTCATTAAACCACATCCCCGTTCATAAACCTACCCAGTGTTATCGACGGATACATGAGAAAATATTAGATCCCCTGCCTTTGAAGTATATTGATTTCCATTGTGTACGAAGATTATATCCGGCCGTAATTGCGGTCCTCTAGCACCTCATAAATCTAGCTCTGCCTAATAAATTGTCCTGGAATTATTTCCAAGAGAATATCTTCCGACTTTTCCAGTAAAAACTGCTACATTTACTTCGATGGTCGTTTGTCCTAATTTTTTTATATAATTACACGGCTGATTAGATTGGATTGATGACATTAACACTAGGGCAACTTAACCGGTTATTGTCCGTTTTTGTATGAAAATAGCCGGTTAAAACGCGTTATAACCGGTTATTTGCATTAGCTAATTAATACTAGTTAATGTTATCGATATTTATTTGTTAACATAATATATTAGTAGTTTATTAGGGTCTCGTGCAAGGTTTGTCCAAATAATCGCTACTAGGGTAGTGATTCTCTCAACAGCGACGGTCGGACGGACGGACGAGTGAATTTCCAAGCGGCGAGTTTAAGTAGTCCCGTCAGTGCGGACAAAACATATTTTAGCGTGTGCATTTTCAATTAAGCAGCATGGTTTCTGCCGATGAATGGAACGTATAAGGCTGCTTAATTGAAAATGCACGCGCTAACATGTGTTTTGTTTGCTCTGGCGTGACTACCTAAACTCGCGCCGATGCGATTTCGCTCGTTCGTCCGCCCGTTCGTTGTTTTTAAGAGAATAACACCCCTGGCGGTAGTCTTGTACTTTTACTTACGACCAGCAGTGTTCGTACTGTTGTGTTCCGCCGGGTTAAGACAACCGGTGAAATAACTATCATAGCGGCATTCCATCTTAGTCCTCAGTCAGTGACCTGTGTGCTCGTTTGTCTTCGCTAACATATAAAAAAGTTTTTTGGAATTCCTGATATTTGACTCCAATAACGCTAGGTTATGCTGATAATTGACAATATTGTGAATTTATTCTACTACAGTGAACAACAAATGTCACGGTTACAAACTATGTATACGGTTTTAGCAAGTAGAATTGAGTGTCGGTACGAGTTAACACAATTGTTGCTTAGTTAATCCACGTTTATAATCTGGTTTCAAGCAATAACTTAATTAGCATATGCCTTCCAATAAACATATGTTATACAGTACTCCCAGCTTCTTAATAGATTTCGGCTGGCTATCGCTATCACTCTTACACTCGCAACTGACAGTATATCTAACAGTAGGTACTCGTGTTTCATACAAAATCCAAGATTGGTGAATTACATTAACACATGTTTGGATTAGTTACTATATGTAATAGAATTGATTTTCTCCTGTTTGGTTCACACGGCGACGCGAAATCAGCTGGCCTTTTGTATGCAGCAGAATTCGACCGAAATTACGCGTGTCACAACTCATAAAATTGCGCTCGTGTGGCTTCACCCTTAAGGTTTTAATTAATCGCGTAAAAAAATCATAATTCATTATTACCTCGACTTTTCGATCATATAGCAACAATACGGAAAACGAAATAGCTCTAATAAGTCTCGCTTAAAAATAATGATACAATTACTAATTAATTAATTAAAACATTTCAATATTAAAAGTATTGAATCTGACAACGGATACCATTTTATGGGCTCTAAAATCCAGCCAACTTCCAGACAATAATAGGGAGAGGTTCAGGAGTCGCATAACTCTGTCTCCTTCATGGCCTGGAATTGTCTGGCTTTGACAGCTCATAATACGGTTTCACTGACCGAGAACAACTTTAACTTGTTATAGCCCTTGAACTTCCAAACTTCAATAGATTAAGTAAAAAAATCGCGGGTGACAATTGAGTCACATTAAAAAACAAATGACAACGTTGTAAGGTAAACGTCCGAGTGCTCGTCGCTGTACCAGTATTTGTCCCCATACTTTGAAATGCAATTAACAAAATAAATTTTACATTGATTTTGTTACCACCTTATTTAAGCGATAAAGAATAAAGAAAAGGACTGCCAGCAAAAGCATCTGCCTTTTAATCATACAATCCGATTGACTAACATTTCTTTTCATTTAGATAAATATCCATATGGTTACCATATAAAACAAATTCCATTTAACAAAAGAAAAATTCTCATCTTCCAAATCACATGAAAATGTTTTACGTATAATGTATAAATAAACATAATATCACGACGCAAATAAACATTTTCTGTTGACATGTCGTGCACTCGGACGTTTACCTAACTACATTTATACCAATATTGCTAAATCAAAAATAAATTTAAATTGCGGGTAATGCGATAATTTATCACCCTGTAATTAAAAATCTCCAAAACAGAATCCTGATGTAGTCGTAAGTTAAGTAGCTCTTCTTGTAACTGATCATTGTCAACATAAAAGCCAATGTATTATTCAAGTAGTTTTACACTAAATATCCTAAGGACATTAGTCCCAGGCCCAGTCCACTGGGCTTCCAAATGGGACCGTAATCACAGGCCTTAGACAAACTTCAGGCAATGGCCGCTGAATCAGTAATGAGAAAAGGACTGCAACACTCTCTATTCAAAAAGGGTGCATAAGTGTTCACATTTCTCAAGAGAACACAACCTTATCAATGACCAGCAGAATTGAGTTCGGAAAAGCTGTTATGGTCTATACGACCTTTAGTTTTAAGAGCCAGTGCAGCCGATACGAGTCTGTTTATTGGTCCCGACTTGTAACTATGGCATTAACTATGCATTGAAACATGTTTTTTCAGCTGTGCCATATGCTGTACAGGGTGTTAGAAAATAAGTGAAAACGAAAATTATTTTCTTGAGGGAAAATGATGAAGGCTTCAAGATCAAAGGATGATTAAAAGGAGAATTGAGATATTTTAAGCTTGTTGTAAAAAAGTCTACTACTAGTTGTTGCAGTACAATTTAGACAAATACAGCATGTTTAATCTTTCAAGTGCTTGGTTCTTTATTATCTGTTTCGATTCACATTGCTTTTGGAATATTTTTTTATTATTTAAGAAAACTGAACAAGTTAGTTTTTACTTTACTTGAACCGTTTAGCGGGATAGAGTGTTAAATTCTGCCTTTTTAAAAATTAATGTTAAGCGTTAAAGCTCTAATTTTAGTAGCATATTATTATTCTACAATAAGTGTAGTAATTTTATCTATAATACTCTTGAAATTTTCTTATTACTGAACATCGGGAGAAAGCCTTGTCATAAGCCGTGCTCCAATAAAAAAAAGACAATTGTAAGTAGGAACTACGCCTTGAGGGTTCCTCACGATGTTTAACGGTTTAATGTCTGTTTGCAATCGCAAAAAAATAAGTAAACGATTTCTTTAATCATTCCTCGTTTTTTCTGACTTTGACTTCATCTTACAAAGTGTCATGTTTCCAAATCGACGGAAAGAGACAAAGTTTTGATGAGTAAGTTTGTGAGTTTCATAATATGTCATACTTTGATGGCATTAAATTGAAAGCTTGATTTATAATACCTTCAAGGTACCATAAACCTCAGTATGAAATATTAATTTTAATTTGAAATGTTCTTTTATTAGTAAGAAAAGTAATCAAGACAGGCGGATAAACATAAACTGACAACAAGGTAAACAAAACAAGGGGTTGCATTTTTCCTTTTAAAGTTTCATCATCATCATCATCATGTCAGCCGAAAGACGTCCACTGCTGGACAGAGGCCTCCTCCAAGGCTCTCTTCTCAGACCCGTCTTGTTCCTTTCGCATCCACAGCGTTCCCGCGATCTTTACAAGGTTGTCACTCCATCTTGTTGGAGGCCTACCTACAGCTCGTCTCCCGATCCGCGGACGCCATCCAAGAACCTCCAGACGCTATCGGCCATCAGTCCTGCGAGCAATATGCCCCGCCCACTGCCACTTAAGTTTAGCTATTCTTCGGCCTATGTCGGTAACCTTAGTTCTACTGCGGATATCATCATTTCTGATTCTATCACGCAGAAAAACCCCCGAGCATAGCCCTCGTAACGATTAAAGCGTGGAACCCTAAAAATATCACATTAAACTTGATACATCAAAAGAAAAATATATTTATTTACATAAAACATAGTCTTTTATGAAGCAGCCATCATTATTTTGGATATTATTGAAGTTTATTCAGACAACCCCTTTTATTTGCCCGCGAGTGTAAGTATTTTAAATTGAATGGGCTCGTTATACGACTTCACAGCAGTACACTTGTTGATTCTTTATTTTGCAACTCACATACTAATAGAATCAAATAAAACCTTTTTCCATATTGAATTACGATGTTTATGATTTCACAACGTCTAAAATAAAACAAATTAGAACGGATTATTTTGCTTAAAAGAAAGAAAGAAATGTTTTATTTTTACATTATTACAAGCACTGATTGAAGTTCAATATCAAAACCATTATGAATATTCTATTGGATTTTAAATTAAATGTACCCACTTAGGTAGATATACAATAATTCGGAAAGCAATAACTAGCCTAAAAAAACTAAAATTAAAGTCAATAAGTTTATTAAGCCATCGTGTAACCCTGTCGCAGAAAGCCAATGATTCATTTCGACTTAGGTAATGTATGTTTTTTGACGTGGTTGTATTGTGGCTCAGCAATACTACCCTCCTAAGCCAATAGGCAGTATCTCAGACATAACTCCTGTAGCAACAGAATATAATTAAAACTGCTTTGGCTATTGAATTTGGGCTATTGCTTATTTGCTTAGGAGGGTAATAATAGAAGTGGTTATCGTAGTATAAATTATAGCGACCTGCCCTCGCTTCGCTTCGGTTTATGTGAGGGTGTTTTTAGCCTATAGCCATTCTCAATAAATGGGCTATGTAACGCTTAAAGAATTTTTCAAATCGGGCCATTAGTTCCTGAGTTTAGCGCGTTCAAGCAAACAAACAAACAAACAAACTCTTTAGCTTTATAGTATTTGTATAGATATAACAAAACCCTACGCTACGACCGCCCTTTATAGAAATGTATGTTTTTGTTCAACATTTATTACATAAATATACTGATTGTTGAGAAACTATCGAACTATGAAAATTAGATCACGTTACGCTCGCCAGCTACGGTGTAGCAGTGCTACGAACCGTGAGAGCTACGACGCGTAGATGCGTAACGAAGTCAATGTGCTTAGTTGTTAGTTTAATTAAATGCCTATTTATATATTTAATTCATAAAAAAATGGCAATTGTTACAGTGGTGTTTTTTGCTATTTAACTTTGAAGTAAAATTCAACCGGTTGGAAATATTTGATAGTGCATTTCGTTGTTAATTAATTTTAATCAAGTCTGACCCACGCATGAAACATAAATTGTTTAATTTATTTGATGCAATATTTGATGAATGATAAATTATCTTATTGAACGCTATTTTAGGCGTTTAACTAAAAACTCATTTTCTTATGCGAACCTCAGAACTTCATGACAGATCCAATAAATCGTAGTTAACTTGTTGTTTCTGTTTTTTACTATTTTTCACAGTTTTACTTTTCTCGGTTTCTTACTCGTGAAATGTCTTCAAAGACGCACAAAAATACACCCTTTATATTGCAAAAACATAAACAACATTGCAAAAAATAAAACACTCCACGCCAATTGAATACATAACGTAAACCGCGCACGTATGTTCAGGTTAATTTAAGCCACAAAACGTCACGTGAGCGAATATCTGCAGACAAAATATCATTTTGGCGGCATAAAGGCTCTGGTTACGTATTCCGGGGGCGAGACGCGCCCTTTGTCCGTCGCGCACGCCCGCCTTTATTATGAAAATCACGGCACTTGCTTACCGCACGCCACTTGAGACCCGCTGCGCTGACGTAAGCTGTGTACATTTTAGTAGGTGCGAGTTTTTAAACAGGGTGCTTGAATTTTTTTGGTAAATTTTTATGTTGGAAAACACGTCGTATATTTTTTTTATTAAGTTAGAATATCTTTAAAGCGCCTTCTGTTCTGTTTAATCAGTTAATAAATAGAAAAATATAGACCTTTATGGATATTAGCAGTATTTACTGTTTATTATCGTGTATTGTTGCTATTGTTGTATTGTAAACTGCGCGAGGATTTTTGTTTTGAATACTTAACTACGTAACGTTTAAACGTATCGTCATTGAGAAAATGACCGTATTTAATATTAAAAATTTCCAGCAGGAACTATGATATACTATTTTGTAATGCCTTCCAGTAGCAGTTGCAGTAGTAGTTAGGACTTTTGGTAGCACACCGTGGTTTTAGAATGTATGGAGTCACTATTTCAGTTTCAGTAGTTAACCTTTATTTAGCCATGCTCTTGTCGGTGAAGTAATCGCCAACCACTCCGGTCCTCTGTTTCGGTTTCGGTTCCAGTCTGACTTCCTGGTTTTTTTTTTTTTTTTTTTTATGGCATAGAGAAGACAAACGAGCACACAGGCCACCTGATGGTAAGTGGAAACTGTGACCCATAGACATTCGCACTCACAAGACTGCAATGCAATCCTAAGACTGCAAACGTGTTGCCAACCCGGAGGACTAAGATGGAATGCCTCTATGCTAGTCATTTCACCGGCTGTCTTATCCCCAAACCGGAACACAACAATGCGAACACTGCTGTTTGGCGGTAGGTTAATGGATAATGGTACGTACCTTTACCTTCTCTTATTAACATACCACTTTGATTTTGGCCTTGAGTATTGTCATATTTTAAAATAAAGTAAATACATTTTTGGTTCGGATTATCAATACTAACTTATATTTGTTTGTTTGGAGAAATCCTATTTAAAAAAATCGATTCAATTAACAATTGAATAAATGAATGAAATAAAATTCTGAAATATTGTTGTGACAATTACTGAAGGTCAAAATGAAGGTGATTATGTTTATAATATTTAGGAAATAGCGACTCCATACATTCTAAAACCACGGTATGCCACCAAAAGTCCTAACCCTCATTATGACCTTCACTTATAAACACACTTTTGAGTTTATTATGCTGATTACCACGATGTAAAAACCCTCTGTGCTTCCACTTACCCTCAACACGCAATGTTCAATTATTTATTGTGTTCCTTGATATGTACTACTTAGTTATACAGGGGGTTAAAAAAACTTCAAAATTAATGGTAGTTTATATGAGTGTACATAATCAAGGGCATTAAAGACGAGTGTGGGTTTATGAAACGAGTCGAAGGCGAGTTTCATAATAACATCACACGAGTGATTTAATACCTAAATTATGTACAGTTATATACACTATTTTATCTACCCACATATCATAAGCCTCCATGATGTATTCAGGAGCCGCATATTATGACCGGCATCGCGGCGTTGTTCAGGGCCACTATCAGTAATTATTATTACGTTAGTTGCTTTGTCACGGATATCAGGAGGCGTTGCTGAAATATCTATATAAACTTGATCGCTGATTTTATGGTTTAAATTTAGCAAATCGAACAATTTAATACAAAAAAGATTGAAAAGTTTTCTAGCAGCTGTCATATATTTTTTTAATTCAGAGATAAACTAGAGTCGGCTCCAACTATCATATCCTTCGATATCATACTTGCGTGCGACATTTGTCAAAACTGTATGCAAATTGACAATTAAGTTTCGAACTAAACGTCACCTCGACTGATATTAGAATAGAGGTCAAATCAAATTTCATTGTTTAGCAGAGATGTTCATAATTTGAATGAAATAATATCATCAAAATCGATGTTATTATGCTTAATAATGCTTAATAATAACATCGATTTTGATGATATTATTATCAAAATCGATGTTATTATTAAGCAATAATAACATTTTGTACAGATAAGAAATTTGTTCTAACAAAACAGTCTATTTTTATGGTGGTCATAATGTGCCGTTTTTGAACGCATCATGGAGGGTTTATGATATTTGGATAGATAAAAGATCATTATGGACCTTTGCTTTACGTTAAATAAAACTGCAATTTTGTCACAGGCTTACAGTATTTAAATACCGCTGTTATTTCAACCTTAAAAGTTTTTAACATTCAATTAAACAAATTAGAAATTTGAAACCCGTTGGCGAGTTGTTTTTCACGCTTGTTCAAAACATCGCGCTTGTTCAAAACATATTCAGCAACTGTCTGCCAATTTTGTTATTTGAAGAGTGCAGCTTTTATTGTATTGCATATTTTAGAGAGCACAAATGAAATTTGAGTATCAGGCCACTTTTTGCTTCTATACTGACATATAAAATGGATAGCAATAGATTGTTTTGATAAAGATCGGTGTGCGTTTGCCAAAAGCCATGTGTTGCTCTGATGCTCGATTTTAGGGTTGCGTACCAAAAGGGTAAAAGCTGGACCTTATTACTAAAACTCCACTGTATGTCTGTCTGTCTGTCACCAGGCTATCTCATGAACCGTGAGACAATTGAAATTGTCACAGATGATGTATTTCTGTGGCCGCTATTACAACAAATACTAAAAACAGAATAAAAATATTTTTTTAAGGGCTCCTATTATACAACTAACGTGTTTTTTTGCCATTTTTTGCTATTTTCGTATAGATAATGGTACGGACGGAACCCTTCGTGCGCGAGTCTGACTGTTTTTTATGGCACAAAGAAGGTAAATAAACATATATATGCCACTTTCAGCTCTATATATTCACTATTACCTTTGACATGTTATCGTGCTTTATTTAACTCGTTCGCCATTAAAGTCGAGTTAATGAGCTATCGTAACATTGGCAATACGATAGCATTATGTCAAAGGCAATAATAGTTTTGCGCAGTAGAATTGAACCCTTGTTGCTAAGTAAGTTTTGAGGCCTCTGGTTATGCCTGCTGCGTGCACGCATTGACGAAGCATTGACCTAGAGTTGGTAGTGACTCTGCCTACGAAGCTTGCAGTCCCAGGTTCGTTTCCTGGTATGGGCAAATATTTGTGTGATGAGCACGTGTATTCATTTCTAAGTCTTGGATGTTTTCTATGTAAATATTTATTTCTCTATAAACGTGTTTATATTGTTGTCTAGTAACCATGGCCACGCCTAGAGCTTAGTTTAGGACTAAGCCAATTTTGTGTGAGATTGTCTACTAATATTTATTTATTTGTTTTATTTATCTAAATATTGCAAATGCGTTGCTAAATCTAAGGACTAAGGTTAACTAAAGTCGCCGTCAATAGAACTTGCAAATGATGTAAACAAAACCAAACGTAACAATTCACCATGATTACTCGATTTTCATGTACTTTTAAAGATCAAGTTTAGTGTGGTCTTTGCAATGATTTATACACTATATCATCATTTTCATATTAAATTTAAGATTAAATAACTATTTATTATGGTTGAGGTTATGTGTCAAACCAGTTTTAATTGATTTACATAGTTCACAAGTTCTATTCAAAGCGACCTTATATGTACGGTTATTAAGCGACTATAAAACCCTTTTGCAATAACGGTGTCAAGTCAGTACGAAGGAATTACGTGAGAATTAACTTGCGGTTTTCTGCGACAAGGTTCTAAAGTGAAAAATTGTATCGTCTGTACTATAGTCATTTTCACAGACTGCTGCACTGAAATAATGCTGCGTGGTTACAACTTAGCGGTGTAGATGGCGGTAGTGATCCGGATGAAACCTGAATGAGATGTACCCGCAATTACTCATTTAGATTGAAAGAGCCGTGAGCTAACAGAATAGCATGTGAGCGGCAATTCTTTTGGCACTTACAGTAATCCTACGATCAGGTACCAGCAGAATAGTAAAGAAAACACTTCATAGTATAAAACAAAGTCACTTCCCGCTATCTCTCTGTCTTGCCCAATGTATACTTATTTAGATCTTTGAAATTATGCAACGGATTTTTTTAATAGATAGAGTGTTTAAAGAGGAAGGTTTTTATGTATAATAATCTCGGTTTTATGTACGGGAGTTACAGAAAACTCACATAAACCGAAGCGAAGCGAGGGCGGGTCGCTATCCATATCCATACTAATATTATAAATGCGAGTGTGTCTATCTGTCTGTTACTTCTTCACGCTTAAACCGCTGAACCATTTAGGTGAAATTTGGTGCAAAGATAGTTTGAAACCTGGGAAAGGGCATTTCTTTTTCCTGAAATTCATCCCCTAAGCGTGTGAAATAGAGGATGATAATTTGTATGGATCTACGATATAAACGAGTTCCACGCGGACGGAGTCACGGGCAGAAGCTAGTGTTACTATAAAACTTGGTCTGGTTCTGCGAACCCTGGCTGGTTGTGTACAATAATAAAGTAAAGTCAGTGTAGCATTCCGAAACTGTTATGGTGCTCCCACACTTGCTGTTAATGTTATATAACGTTATAAAACACGATAACATCCACACTTCATTCACTCTGGTAAAAAAATATAATTTGTATGTTACCGTGTTGTTATTTGTTATATGACATTTAAAAAGTATGAAACGTTCTATTACATGATAACAATCTATAACTATTATTATACTTTGTGATAAAAAAAATGTTTTATAACGTTGTATAATATTTAAAACAGCAAGTGTGGAGCTCCATTACAACCAACACAAAAAACCATCTCAAAAAACAAGCAGGTAACTAAATTTATATTTCAAGTTATTTGGTGCTGTCTTAGATGGATCTTAGTAGGTTTAAAACACTTTAGTCACTGTTATCTCAGCAACCAATCAAGTCTACTTAGTCTTCATACTTAGGTTTCGTTATACGTGCTATTAAATAATATCAATAACGATTTCTTTTTCTATCGGTGCTATTCAATGATACCTCACTTGATGTCATACTGTAAATCATTTTAGAACAACTTTGTCAGCATAATTGAAACCTAAAACTGTGCCAAATTACAGTTTTGTACCAAGAGTCTCGGAGCTAGACCGCGGACAAACCGATAGATAGACAAATCGAAACTATAAACCCTAATCGTCGTTGTTGACTACGGAATAGTACGGAACCTTAAAAAATCTCAAAGGATTGACATCCCAGGATTCCACCTTATTCATTTGATTAAACTTGACAAGTATGGCTAGAAGAACTTGTTTTGCTTGGCAAGACTTAGTACATAAATCTGTCCAATACACTAAAAACTCGAACCGTATTTTGAAGCTAAAATCTTGTGTCAAAAGTTTTTAAGGATTTAAGTGTTAGGTAGATTAGAGTGTGTCTTTAAAATATATTTTCGTGTTAACAAAACCGCAGCGCGGGAGAGCGCGCGAGACTTTGCAGCTTCGCGTTTTTCATTTTCATTTTGGATACATTATTTGTTTTTAGAAAAGCACTGTTTTCACTTTATAAGCTTCAGCGTGACTACGTCTTTTTACATCGGAACAAAATCGTTAGTTAGTTTCGGGATAATTTCAATATTATTCAGCTCAGAATTATTTGGTATCGTCTTGGGTCATCCCATTCGTTTTTTGTCAAGTTCTTAACTCGTCTCTTTCTGCTTTGGTCATCCATTCTTCATTCGTCACTTTCGTTGATAGTCTTTGTCGTCTATGGTTATATTATATTTGTAGTTTGTCTTTTTCTTATTCAGGCTCATTCCGGTATTCGTCATCATCTTCTTTGGACATGTTCGATGTTAGTCTATCTCTTTTCTAGTCTCATTCGCTATTCGTCCTATCATCTTCTTTAGTCTTATTCTTACTTCGTATTTAAAAAAAAGTGACGAGTAACGAATGAGACTAAAACGTAAAGAGACTAACACCGAACATGTCAAAAGAAGAAGAGACGAACATCGAATGAACCTGAATAAGATCAAGACAAATAACAAATAATTATGACCAAAGACGACAAAGACTACCAGCGAATGAGACGAATGAAGAATGGATGACGAAAGCAGAATGAGACGAATTAAGAACTTGACAAAAAACGGATGGGACGACCCAAGACGATACCAATTATTTTCATCAACCTGTATGTATCATTTTAACTGTTTCTTACTGTCGCACTCAGAGACGTCAATTAAATTTAACGCTTGTTTAGTGATGTGTTGTCTTATTCTATTGCTATAGCAAAGAATGTGACAGCAGCAACACACAATTCGCAGAACATAATATTTACTCATATTTAGTCGGGTTTTGTTATAGAATCGTAGGTAGGTTTGAGTTATGTTAAATTTAGAGTAAGGGCCAAAAATCACCCAGAAATAGCTCCCTCGACAATATCTAATTCATGTCTTACTAATAAGTTTTGTTAAATATGTTTTGCCACTGTGATGATTTGCTAATGTCATGTTTTGTGAATATGATATTTTGCTTGTGTGATATTTTAAAACTATATTTTTTTGTGAATATGGTATCCAACGACGGTCGGGTTAAAACAAATACGATAACACGTCAAAGGCGATATGGTTTTACTGAGTAGAGTAAAGAGCGAGCTCTCTGTATTCCAATATTAATAACGCGTATTAAAACTCCAACCTTAGTTCAAAACAAAGTTGCAGTTGCGAACCCCGCTCGTTTTAAAATGTAATTAGACCCGCTAAGTCCTGTCCGACATGTTGTTTGGCGTCGATTCTTCAGTGCGGGCACGTACACCTCCCCGCGTGCAACTAACGCCGCGCCGGGACACGACACGTGTGCGTCCTGCCTTAACGGGTTACTGGTATACATGGAGTTTTACCACTGGCTGGCGAGAAAATCACTGCTATTTTATATTATTTGCACTATACATTGTTAATTTTACTTTAATAGTTACGGCTATCCATTTGCAGAATTTAAAGCAAAACACGGGAAACGCGATCTAAAATACAATTGTCGTGGTACAGGTCAGAAAATTATAATTTACTAGTTTCTGCCCGCGACTTCGTCTGCGAAGATTATGATTATAATTATTTAAATTTTCCGGGATAGAAAGAAGCCTATGTCTTAATCCAGGGTATTAATGTTTTCATTTCATCCACATCCGTCCAGCTGCTGCAGCGTGAAGGAGTAACAAACGAACAAGACATACATACACACACACAAACACAAACTTTCGCAAGTATAATAAAGTATAATAAAGTAGAGTAAGGGTTGGATTTCAATTATGTTATTATTATAATTCCTATTAAATTGTGACATCAAAATTTTAAAATTGTGTTTTTTTTTTGGCCAATATTAAAGTTGATACTTACGTAAATGTAGTCTACTAATAATATATGCAATAAGGAAACTTACTAACTATTGTATGGGGAAACCTGAAATAAATAATTTTGAGTTTTGAATTTTTTTAATATTAGTAGGATTCCAAATCAGATGATATAATTTCTGCATATCACATTACTTCGTATTGGGCTTATATTTTTATTTGAAGGCTGGTAGAACGACAACTTTAATTTTTAGTGAAAAAATCTACATTTCCCTAATTGGCCGGCAATGCACCGACAACTCTTCTTGAGTTGCTTGTGTCATGGGCGGTGGTGATTACTTCCCTTCTGGTAAACCAGTATCACATTTTTCTTCCCACTCTTATAAAAAAAAGGTTTTAAGCAGATAAAACTCTGAAAGACAACCCTGTCTTATAAAAAAAATAAAAGCAAATAAAGGTCTGAAAGAAAAAGTTTCCATTATATCCGGGGTTTTTATATTTTTAAATGTATTTTTTTGCTTGAATTCTCGCGTTCAATCAAACACTCAAGCCGTGTACCTAAGCACTTACTCGTAATGTTACATTCGTTTTGTTTGTACGATAATTTTTCGGCGTCTACTCAACTAAAGCTTCGTAATTACACGTCAGTACAAAAACGGGTCGAAAATCATTAATAAATAAAACATCATTTAAAGATTCGTTAAAGCCCTCGGAAATACGAAGGGCCTATCAATAATGAATTTTATATTGGATCCAGTATTAAGTATTTAACCGGTGAACAAGTGTGCTCGGGTGTAATTAAATAATTAAAAGCCAACGCTCATTTCTTAGAGTTTGAAATTTTCAATGCGGATGTTATAAGGGTGTAACAATATATTTCATTAAATTGCTGTTTCGTTTGAAGTGGCTTTTGATTATAATGAAACTAAAGGATGCCCGCGAATTGGTACGCGAAGAATTAATTTACCACGTCATCCCTTATTTGTTGGGGCTCGATTTTTTAATATAGTAGTACTAATTATATACGTGGACAAAGTTTTAGGCGAGGGTTTGTTTTTAATTTCGCTGTACTTAAATACTACTAGGTACTTATATACGGATCACTTCGTTTACCCGAATTTCATTTGCCATAATTGTGTCACTTGCCATAATGTTAATTTGCCATAAAGGCACTTTTTCTGAAACTGTAAACCTTTCAGGTAATTTTTACATGCCATCGTATAGAGCCCAGTAGGTTAGGTTAGGTTTGTTTTATAACAATTCTGAATAGTTCACGATTTGAGAAAAAATGCCTTTATGGCAAATGAATATTATGGCAAGTGATAGAATTATGGCAAATGACTTTCGGGCAAACGACAGAGAACCACTTATATAAATCTATAATTTTTATCCTTTTTACCATTTCATGAATTCTTGTTAATTACGTCAATTTTAATGTTTGATGTAACTTATTGAAATACGGTAGCTGCCTACTTTAGTGTTGTGTTACTAGTTACGTTATTTGTTTACTTTATTTTTTAACTGTACTGATCTGTCAAAGGCGTTACAGCGACCAGAAACCAAAGTATGCAGCTACTTTGGGCGATTGTACTTACAGGAAAACTACAGTATTTATATTACCCGGATGTCTATCGCTTTCACACTCACGCTCGCACTGACAGATGCCAGATAAAGAGTGACAGCGATAGACAGCCGAGTTCTATTAATAAATACTGCTGTTATGGCAAAGAAAAAGTGAACATGGGTAGGACTCATTGCGAGATGTGTTCCTGGTTAAGACGAGTCCTTGAATGGAGACCCAGAGTGGAAACTTGAGGGTGCGGCAGACCACCGCAGTGCTGGATGGACGACATTCGATGGCACGGAGGTCGGGACTGGATGAGACGGGTACAAGATCGCCAAGAGTGGAAGAAGAGGGAAGAGGCATACATCCAGAATGGATCACCAAAAGACCACCATGATGATGATGATGATGATTTCTACTCAGGCTTGACAATATCGCTTATTCGCGCAATATTTTACTATTACAACAGTAACTTTTAAAAATACTTTGTACGACTACCATTGGCATTTGTACGTCTGAAACTGTTTACTCGTGGTTTTTCGTAAACGAGGCACCTAATTTAACGCTTGCGAAGCATGCAATAGGTTTAAAAAGGCTACTTAGCGAGATCTACTTCAACCGTTCCGAAAAGTACTTTCTCAGTTTTATTTGTTTTCTTTTTTATAGTTAAACGGTAGTAAATTGTGAGGAAGATAATGTTTATTTGTACATTGAGGTTGATTTACTATAATTATCAGTGTTCGGAATTTTCACGGCAAAACAAAAGACTGTCGCTTTATTAGGGTAATTTTTCTATATCGAGAATGACTATGGAATATTTTATAATTTAAAATAATATGCAAAAAAAACAGTAATTCACAGATTATTCAGTGTAAAAGTTATTATTTAAGCCTTAACGACATCTTGTTTTTAATGTTTTTTTGACGTCGAGTGAAGTGGAACGATCATTTGGTGTACATAAATGGCTTTATAGTGATAAACGGAACCGTTTACTCCCAGAGAACGTCGAATAATTAATGACTATCTACTCTTATCACTATCAGAAACCAAATAAAATGGCATGTGCTGCTGTGTGTATTGATGTGGATTTTGAAGAAGAAATTTAATCTGTTTCGATATAACTTTACACAAACGTAATGTATTTTATAATATATTTATATTTATTTGGTGGACCATTATTTATTTTACTATCGATATCGATGAAAAATTATTTGTTACCCTAGTAAATTTGCGACAGTCTTTTGGTTTGCCGTGAAAATTCCGAACACTGATCATTATGTCGGTAGTATAAAAAATTATATTCGGGTTTTTTTAAATATTTAATACAGTTTTAAATGTTTAAACAAAAAATCTCGTTGGTTTATTAACCAAAATATCCCAACAAATTGCGAAAGTCCAACTTTTTTAATGTCAGGTAACAAACATCGATACCAAAAAAACGCATAGCCGGCATCCATTTTAGTTACCTATTTTAAAAATAATTGTATTAAAGCTGTACTATTTAATTAAAATACCAGTCACTTACATGCTCAGAAATGTTTACCTTACTGTTGCAAAAACAGCACGGGAAGTTCCTCGTTCCAAGCCAACACGAAATAAAATAAATAAAGGTACTATTTTCCAATTGCTGCAGCCGCGAAAAAAATATGAAATCGTAATTAATTCCGGGGTTTTTTACTTTTAAAATCATGTTTGTACTAGGATAACTTGAAACAGATACAAGCATAATCGATGTAAGTAAATACATTTTTCTTAGTAAAACGTTAAAAAACATTTACGGACACTGTTCAAAACGTATTTAAAAGTGTCTCGTGCGTATAGTTTTAAGTTTTTTTTTAATTGCATTACATTCATGAACAAAATATGTTGCCGAAATAACTTAAACGCGGTATCAATATTTTAATTAAAATTCCTATTTATTTAACCGGATTAATCAGATTCATTACATTTCAATGTGTGATTTTATTTAATGGTAAGTATCATTCAGTTTAATAAGTATCATGTCATACATATTTGGAATTAAAATTGCATTAATCGACGTGACTGTATTTTAAAATAATATTTAATAGGCGGTTATGTATTTTTGGGACGATGCTTAAATATAGTAATTGTTAGAGAAAAGCACAATACAAGCCCAGAATGACGGATGCTGATTTCGTATACGTCTCGGCCGCATTAACTCATAATAAAGAATAAGAATAAATAATTAAATAATTTATTCGGCTATTAAAAGACAAAAAAGAAAGAATAAATACATACACTTGAGAAAACGAATATTTTTTTATTCCTAACCCATTTAACTTAACTAAATTAAAAAATAACCTAACCTAACCTAACCTAACCTAACCCATTTAACTTAACTAAAATTAAATTAAAAAAATAGCCTAAACGGTGTGCCAGCTCAGCATGGTGCTGTAGCACGGAGCCACAGCGCTAATTTTCAGCTGGACCCGTATGAGGTAGGTGGCAAAACAACAAAGAAATGAAACAAAAATAAACAACACTGCATAAAAGTTATTCTACAAGTACTTACTTAATCAAAATAATAGAAATGTAAATTAACAATAATAAAATTTTAAATGTTACTACACTACAAAGTGAGATCTATACCTACTTACATAGTTATACGTCTAAGTTGAAACTGAAAACTAAATATTCAGCAAACACAAATAAAGAAAAAATATAACATTAAAAACCAGCATATTATTACAAAAAGTGATCCGTGCAACAGTATTTTTGTAGCGTCAAAGCTAACACTTTCAACTTATTTTTGAAAGTACTTAATATGTACTCATACTCGTCCCGCAACGTTTTTCTTCCCGGTATCTGTAGTAATGTACTGTTGCATTTTTTCAAGTAATAGGTACAAATTCAAAAATGTATTTGTTTGTCCGTCTTCATGGTTCCACAACTCAAACAAAATATAAAGGTGTTATTTTTCACGTAAAATTGTTATTTGGGTGGATCAACTTTTTGTTGTTGTTATTCTGTCCCGTAACCCAGGAGACAACAGTGTTAGAGTTTCTTAGAAAAAATGCTATAATATATAATTCTAGCACACTCAGGAGAAAGGCCATAAAATAATGGGTTTGTAGTTACCAATAAAACTGTTTTTTAGTGGACTTACATCCTTAGAAATCACAGTTTTAAAGAGTGACTCAGGAGACGTCACCATGGCAACGAGCTACAAAGAAAAGTTGATTAACCCATTTATCAAAAAAAATACGATACTATAAACCACTTAATCAAGAAAAACGAAAATATCCGACGTTACTAGCTTTTTATAAGAGCCCTCTTAATACGGCGCCTTTAACCACTTAATTCTTCCCGTTAAATAACTTTTATGGTCACTAACGTTTCTCCAAGACATGACCGAGTCAAGTCCTTGCAAAATACAGCGGCGTCGGCCCGTAAAGCAATAGGTTAAAGCAATAAACATGGCAGTAAAATAAAAATGTCAAGTTGCTATATTTTATTGGCGTCCGAAACCATTTTTTCTATTTCCCCCGCGCTGTGGCCAGCTTCATCTTTTATTCACACATTGATGTGAGCAACAGTCGATAAATTTTGTTTATTTCAATGTGTTAGTGGACGCAAATTCAACTTACGTGCGTGTAATCTTATATCCTTACCTTCACATATAAAATGATTTTGTGACTGACGGACGGACTGGTAAACCAATAACAGTCTCTTATTAATCTAAGGCAAAGGGGTTTAGTATCAGAATGCCTAAAATTAATAAATTAATGAAATTAATAAATTAATAATTGTAACCGTTAACTTTTCAGAACCAGACCTAACCTAATGAGTTCTTTACACTTAAAAAATGCTGAAATGTTTACGGTTCCTAAAATAATAAAACATCATTATTAACTTTAGAGATTATAATACATTAAGCTTATTAATCTTAGGCGTTTAGATACGGAACCCTTGAAATTTATAGCAAATATTTTTGGGTACCCTAAAAAAGGTTTTTGATCCCCAACAAGAAATACCGACCGTGACCTTGACCTTTGACTTCATCGTGAGACTGAGGTCAATCGCAAAACTGTATATAATAAAAAAAATTATAATAAAAAAAAGCGGGGAGAAGTGGGTAGCTAATTTTACGCAGGCATCCTTACTTATATTATTAAATGAGAAAATGTGTTTGTTTACTTCACGGATATGGCATTGTGGCTTTAGTGAAGAGGGATACCATAATACGCAACTGCATAACCACCGCGTCTCCTCAAGTGTCGATCAGTGGGTCTCTATCGTAACGGAGAAGCAAGAAAGGGATTACCGAGTGACATACAAATCGCTGGCAAGATATAATAGCTGCCGCCTGGTCATCCCCCCCGCTACCCATATATCACCCCTTAGGACTATCGTGCACGAATTGGTTGAACTATATCTAATAGCTACGATGCGGTAAAATCTATGTCTAATTTATGCAAAACAATTTTTTTAAATCAAAAAATATTCGTTGTATAAACATTTAATTTCACATTTTACCATTGCCTTTGACTTTGTTATACTATTGTTATACCTCAGCCGTTTTACTGTCAAGTAAATAACAGCTATCATAACGTTGACAATACTATTACATGTCAAAGAATACAGCTGGTCAATTGGATAATGCTGTCCGTTAAATATAAAATGTATCTCAACATCTTATTATCGCACAACTTTAACACTGTAATGTTTATTTAATTTCGCATATTCTCAGCGTTTTGAGTTTTAAATTTTACAACTTTTCGCAACTTTCGGGGTGCGAGATTGAAAAATAATTCGTGCCGGTATCCATTAAGGTGGGTAGGAGAATTTTCCGGTCGAGAGGTATTGGCGCCGGGGCCCGCCCCTGCCCTGCCCCCAGATATTGAATTATCACTGCCAGTATTTCAATTTAAATGCTATGCCTAATTCCAGAGGAATATTCGGAATGTGTGCGACAATAAAACGAGAAAAGAAAAGGATAATAATGTTACATTGTAACGCTTTAGATAGAAGCGGCTAGAGGAGATAATGGAGGAAGAGAATTGGAAAGAAAATAAAAGTTAAGTAATCTCATGCGGACCCTTATCTTCTCTACATATTTTCATTAAAGCTATTGAGATCTGGACACTAAAAACACGCACTTGAATTAGGATCGATACTTTTCGATCATGGACGGAGCGGCGCAAAAAATCGGCGGACGTTTCTATCTTTCTAGAGTAGGTCCCACCTTAGGTCCAAAGTCAATCTGATATTCTACAACAATAAGGTTGAGTTTCCTAAAAGTTACAAATGATTTGACATCTCTAACGACATTGACGACTAGAAGCATATTTTTCTTGAAATGGGTCCCAAATTAACGCTCGTGACTGTATAGAGCAAAAAAACATAAGGCAGAGTTTATTAATTATTATACATAAAAACCTTCCTCTTGAATCATTCTATATATTAAAAAAAACCGCATCAAAATCCATTGCGTAGTTTTAAAGATCTAGTTAACCATATATAGGGACAGAGAGACAGCGGGAAGCGACTTTGTTTTATACTATGTAGTGATGACTGAATATGAGTTTTGCTATGGAACGGATTAACGCTGCGACCGTCAAAGGTGCCTTAAGTGGCCGGTGCACTGAGCGCATTTCAAATGACTCATAAAATGCAGTAACTTCACTGAACTAGTCGTATAATTTTTCGCTGTCCAGAATACGGCCGAACGTCCAGTCGGGGTGCAGTGATAGTTCACTCGGCGTAAATATAAATTGGTTATGAAACGACTTTCGGGACTGAGCAATTTGATTCGTTCATGATTAAAGCCTCGGAGGACCAGGTTTGTGATTAGCTTGCAAAGTGCAATTTGGTTTGATTATTATTGGAATATTTAATTTTAAATAATTATTACGATACAAAAGTAAAGTAGCAAAACTAACTTTAAATATTATAGGCATACGAGTACCTACCTACTTTTAATTATAAAGCATGAGTAAAATCATATTATACATTAGTGTATATATAATTAAGTACCGCTTTTATATTAATGTGTAATGACACTAATGATCAACAAGCTGGACCGAAGATTCCGCAGTCAAACTGTGCAAACGGTTTTGTGGAACAATGCATAACCATGTAAACGTTGTTTGTTACAATAAAATAAAAAATAAAAAATGCTATCATAAGCTACATACATACCGTCACGCCTTCATTCCCAGAGTGGGACGCAGAGCTACCAGAATTACCAACAACGCTGAAAACTTGTATATTAATTCTGTAACCACATTTTGCATAATCAGGCTAAGATGTTTACCAGTGTATTAGTGACAGGTTGCAAGCGCAGTTTCTTGCGGCGTTTCTTTCTCGGAGTGGTCTCTTGGGAAGTGCTGTCAGATCTTTGACGTGTAAAACGGGAATTACACATTACGTATTTTAAAGTACGGCCTTACTGCAAATAATTAACTAAACCACATCTTCGACAGTGATAACCGTGAATTAACATTAACCTCTTCCTACCCAAGCATTTTGTGTTTATACTTCCGGTTTCTGCCCAATGTCCTCCGCAAAGGACAATTTTACCTATAAAATTTGATTTCCCGGGTTGAAACTATCAAATCGAATGTGTTCTTTTTTAAGAACACTGGGCAGGACAAGGTTAATACAATATTTCACTAAGCACGGTGTTCATCGGTAATCTAATTTTTAGTAGTAACAGCTACTTTTTTAACTCAAAAAATGTATGAAATGTTAAACACGAGAGACTAATAACGAATTTAATCTAACTAGATTAAGCTCGCCGGCGCGTCACTAAAAGGCACCATATACTGTCCGTCGGGCGATATTGAAGGTGTGTGAAGGGGAGGTTAGAGGTGTAAGGGATAAAAAATAGTTCTTAAATATTTTAGTAGTAATTGCATAATTAGATATTTTAAAAATATACTATAGACTACATAGACAGTTCAGAAAAATGATTCCTTGACCACTTTGGACTATGTCAAAGTGACATAATCAATCAAAACGTAAGATACTTCTTATGATATTATTTACAGTGTCACTTTAGTGTCACGGTATTTGAATGTAGTTTTATTTTAATTTTATTTATACTTTTAAGTTTTATTGGTTTTTTAATGTGTTCTTAATGTATTTTTCTTCTTGTACACTTGTTTACTCGTTGCACAACCTTTCACTCTTCTCAATCTCTCAAGAGTTAGCTGGAAGAGATCCCTTAAAGGAATAAGTTCGCCTTTGTACGTATTTTTATATTCATTGTATTGTTATGGTTTTTCTTTTGTAAAATAAAGTGTTTACATACATACTTTGACAGTCCAAAGTGGTACCTATAGGAACAAATTTCTTTGACTATACATACATATTTTTTTTCTATCTTTCGGTTTCCTGTTACCGTTTTATACCTTTCTCTTGACTAGATTAAGGTATAAAGTAGTGAATAAGGCGCTGCCCGTGCCTCCCTACATTGTTGTGCAGCGACTTTATTACCGTAGAAATACGAAGATTAAATTCCTCTCAGCCTGATGAGTCGTCACT